>JAINUG010000082.1:800394-881988 GCA_029706075.1 Aldrovandia affinis
CTCTTAGTGCGCCCTCTCTCTCTCTCTTTACCACACACACAGGAAGCACTCAACGCAGTCACTTTCGACAAACGCACACAGAACTCAACATACTCCACACAGACTCCACCTCCCAGAAGCTTGGATTACAGACACGCACCACCATGTCCGACAGAATCACATCAAACACTCACACTCACACTTGTGAGGCAATCACCGGTCTAACGTTCACACACCTAATCACAAAACACCAAACAATTGACAGACCACACCCATTCACATTCTCACACACAAACAGGTAAGTGAATAATCACTTACCAATTAACATCAATTAAATCATAATTAAATCAATTATGGCCTTTAGAGCAACCTTCCGGGCAACAGTTCACTCTCACACCCTGTGAGAGGGCCAAAAGTCTCCCTGCTCCAAAGGCCTCCACAACATGGAAAAACAAAGGCAACCCTGCCACTCCCATGTTGCCGAGACCGCCGCCCTCCACAGCATATTTCCACGTTGGGGAATGCATTGCCCAGGCCTAGCTCTCTAAGCTTCTTATACATGCCCATCGCTAATTGTTCACCCTTTACCATTGAGCTGAACCAGGGGTCATCACCGTGTCGACTTGTGACAGATTTTTTTATCAAAATGTGATTTTTACCACAGACATATAAAACTTGAAGTGGCCAATAATAGTACCAGAAATACTAGTGACCTCCTAATATGCCATAGCATCTGCTCCAATGTGCTACACAATTTAAAATGATAGTATTTCTAACATTTAAAAAAAATCTGTGTTTTATTCTGATGGAAATATGGAGACTGTAAAGTCAGCCATTGTATATGGGCAGGTGGCAATCCTGAGACAGGCATCAATGCAGCATGCTCCAAGTCTATTTCGTGTTTGGGATTTAATAGCGTTCATATGACTGAAACCTCGTTCACAACAGCTGCAGGGGTTTAATGTGAGCAGTCATGACCAAAATGGTCAATGATGGCCGTAGAAATGTTTTCAGCACTATATTTCTCCGTGATTTCGAGTAGGCTCAAAAACTGAGTCTTAATTTCCTTGGCCTTGGTGTCCACAAATCTTTGGAAAATCAATAACTGGGTCTCAGTACAGTCAGTTCTTTCATCGCACATTACATGCACGGAAGGGGTCTCCCCTATGCTAGTTAGGCTGGCATATCTCCCCTATCTTTTATGTGTTTCTACCTACAGTGCTACTAGCACTACTGTGGAGTCTGTTGAACACAGAATATTTCGGGAAATTTTTGGGTGATTTCTTTGAAAGTGTCACCTGCTGTAATCGGTAGTTTTGCTTTGGCAATTCCGAATGCTAACGTGAGGTCATTTTCATGTTCAACTTTCTCTTGACTGACGAAGCTAGCCAGCTTAACTTGCCCCGTTATGCCCTTTTAATGTATATTTTCTAATTTATTTTTTTTCTCTTGAGAAGGAGCAGTTTGCCATGCTAGCAAACCGCTCCTTCTCAACAGAAGACTTTCTTTGCTCTTTTCTTGCACCACTTCTCACTGTGTTCCCTTGCTGCCGTTGACTTTAGTTGTTTCATTGTCTGACCACAACTCATACACTCTATTACAGTAACCCATTTTCTCTCTCTCAAAAAAAAAGTCTTTCTCCCACAAAAATTCAAAGCACATTTCGCCATTTTCTGGGAATGTAACGTAGGCTACTAGCTAGTTGTCTTGTTTAATGCACAAGTCATCCCGACTCATCAACGTGATGAGGTCGAGGATATAACCTGTCACACAGAGGCCAAATTGATTTAATACAATTTCAGAAAACATTAGATTGTGAATATTTAGACAAAAAAGCATTTTAATGTATATTTTCTCATTTACTTTTTTTTCCTCATAATTATAATTTTGCCATGGACACGTTTTGTATATATACAGTGGGGAAAATAAGTATTTCACCCCCTGCTGATTTTGTGAGTTTGCCCCCTTACAAAGAAAGGAACGGAACGGTCGGTCTATAAATTTCATGGTAGGTTCATTTTTAACAGTGAGAGACAGAATATTTAAAACAAATCCCAGAAAATCACATTATATGAATTTTAAACATTTATTTGTGTTTTATTGAGGAAAATAAGTATTTCACCCCTAGCAAAACAGCAAGAATTCTGGCTCCCACAGACTGGTTATGTGACCAGGAGGCACACAGATTAGTCCTCTTACTTAATTAGTACTCCTAATTAAGTACTCGTTACCTGTATAAAGACACCTGTCCACAGAATCAATCAATGAATCAGATTCCAACCTCTCCACAATGGGCAAGACCAAAAGAATTGTCTAAGGACATCAGGGACAAAATTGTAGACCTGCACAAGACTGGAATGGGCTACAAGACCATTGGCAAGCAGCTTGGTGAGAAGGAGTCAACTGTTGGTGCGATAATTAGAAAATGGAAGAAACACCAATTGACCATCAATCTCCCTCGGTCTGGGGCTCCACGCAAGATCTCACCTTGTGGAGTGAACCTGATCATGAGAAAGGTGAGGGAACAACCCAGAACTACGGCTGGAGCTTGTTGATGATCTCAAGGCAGCTGGGACCACAGTCACCAAGATGACCATTGGTAACACACTACGCCGTAATGGATTGAAATCCTGTAGTGCCCTGCAGGTCCCCCTGCTCAAGAAGGCACATGTACAGGCCCGTCTGAAGTTTGCCAATGAGCACCTGGATGATTCAGAGGAGGCTTGGGAGAAAGTACTGTGGTCAGATGAGACTAAAATCGAGCTCTTTGGCATCAACTCGACTCGCCGTGTTTGGAGGAAGAAAAAAGCTGCCTTGGACCCCAAGAACACCATCCCCACCGTCAAGCATGGTGGTGGAAACATTATGCTTTGGGGCTGTTTCTCTGCTAAGGGCACAGGACGACTTCACCGGTTCGGGGAGGATGAATGGGGCCATGTACCGGGAAATCTTGGGTGAGAACCTCCTTCCCTCAGCCAGGACACTGAAAATGGATTTCTAAGGATTTGGAGAGGATCTGCAAAGAGGAGTGGGCCAAAATTCCTCCTGGGATCTGCGCAAAGTTGGTGACCAACTACAAGAAACGTCTGACCGCTGTGCTTGCCAACAAGGGTTTCTCCACCAAGTACTGAGTCATGTTTTGCTAGGGGTGAAATACTTATTTTCCTCAATAAAACACAAATAAATGTTTAAAATTCATATAATGTAATTTTCTGGGATTTTAAATATTCTGTCTCTCACTGTTAAGATGAACCTACCATGAAAATTATAGACCGTTCCTTTCTTTGTAAGGGGGCAAACTCACAAAATCAGCAGGGGGTGAAATACTTATTTTCCCCACTGTATATACAGTGGCAACTCGGCCCACAAACTTAATTTGTTCGTTGACTCCGTTCGCGAACCGAAATGTTCGCGAATCAAATAATTTTCCCATTGAAATTAATGTAAATCCAATTAATCCGTTCTCCAGCCCCAGAAACACTTTTTTAAAACTTTTTTATGGGTTTATGTGGGCAAAAATATAGAAAGGAATTAAAGATAACCTTAATTATAGAAAAATACATTAATACAAAATAAAACATAATAATTGTACACTTTACCTTTGTGGTTGATAGTTTCTGGCACAGGTGGATGGTGGGAGGAGGAGAGGAGGAGGAGGAAGACTACTCCTTCGAAGGGAAAGGCAACCGAGGAGAGTCGATTCCATAATAACATCGGGCAACTGTGTTTCTGGTGTTTTTCTCTTCTTTGTATCGTTTGAAGTGGTTCGATGGCTGGTTGGGTGGGTGGTGTTTGAACAAGAAAATGATCCAGAGAAATTTGACTTCTTCTTTGTTGGAGAATTTTCCGAAAATGGGACATCACATTGTCATTTAAAATGTCCACTGCTCTGCTGGTCACAGTTCTGTTAGGGTGATACTTCTCAATGAAAACCTGCAAATCACTCCACTTGCTGGACATTTGTTTGATCTCAGCACTTGAAACATCAAGCACCTCTTCCTCCTCCTCTCCTGAGTGCTCCTCCTGCACAACTTTCATCTGCTCACGTTGCAACTGTAACGATGTAAACAACGCTGAGTACTAAGCACAACTGACGCTATCCATGACACGCTACGGTGAGAAGCCCGCGAGTTTGTGTGTTTGTGCGTTCGTGCACCGAGGGCTTGTTCGCGGGCTGAGTGAAAATTTGTTCGGAAAGTGTGTTCGTGGGCCGATTTGTTCGTGAGTAGGGGCGTTCGCGGGCCGAGGTTCCACTGTATATATATATATATATATATATTTGAATCCCTCTGTCTGGGCCCCCCTGTGGCAATTAGACACTAGGCATGTGCCTAGTTTGCCTATGCCTAGATCCGGCCCTGGGCTTATCCTGTTTCCCTGAGAGTCGTTGATACTCAGAAAGATTGGCTGCGGGTGAAAACTGCTCGGGTGGACAGTGCTATTTCCTCTTCTATCAATCCACACCTGTCAGATAGAATCCATCACTCTCCCAGCAGCTGGCTGACAAAGGGCAGAAACGTCAGTGAAATACCGGCCTGGATCAATGGGTTCAATTCCCTCCCCACTCCAGCACCTCACCTCTTTTTTTGAGAAAAGTGTTATGGGGAAATTAGTGACTGTGGAAAGATGGTCCTCTTAGAAGCTTCTGAATGGTTTCCAAGGCCTCTTTCAATTCATAGAAGTGTCATAGATTCTGATGATAGGAAAGTCCTATTTTTGGTTTCCATTACATTAGTGAGAAATAGGAAATTAAAGAACATATGAATACAGTGGCTGCCTTTTCGGTAAATTCATCGATCTGTTTCTGAGTACCTGGGGAAATGCCAATACATGTAGATAAGAAATTAAAAAATCAAGACAAGCATATTAATTTATTTCAGAAGCTATCAAAAAACCTATCCTATTTATTGAAATATTTGCAAGTTTATGGATGAATTGTATGAGAGACATCGCTCCATAAAATTACAAATGTTAAATACACTGTATTTGCAATATGTGCCATTTGAGAGGGAATCTTCTTCATAATTTTAATCTTCCCTTTTAACCTTTCCTTGTTAAACACACCTGGGGTACAGACGGGAGTCTGTAATGAATTCTCCATATGCAGATAATGGTTTAATCATTATCTCATGATTTGTGTTTGAATGTTCATGGAGATAGATCTGCCTTTATCCTATTTGTCAGTAATGAAGGCTTATGGCTTCAGGCAGGCTTTCTTTACATTGAGAATAATAATTATATAAAATACATTACTATTTATTTCTTAATTTGGCAGACACACTTATCCAGCACCAGAAAATATAGTATGAACATTAAAGAAATACAGTGCAGTCAAAGCAATCCATCATAGCATTGGCTGACAACAGCCATAGCTACAACAAGTGCATATATTTGGACATATATATTGCCATTATATATTGGCATATATTTTGGATTTCATACTCAACAATATATTGATGTGAAGTATCACTATTTCAGAAGGGCCTGCGGCAGTATCTGCTAACTGCTGAGTTTAGACGCAAACCCTGAAAGTTCCCCTTTCTGCCACCTCACTTCACACAGTTTCACAGATTGTATTTTTTGGACACAATATCATGGTGTGAAAACCTGTCACCCCAAATAGGGCATGTCAGACATCTTTACCCTCTACTATGAGGTGGGAAGACACACAACATCTGGGAATAACATTTTTAGGGGTTATGGACCCCTAAAAGGAGGGAACACACATTTGAGCTGGAACACAATTCATTTCAAGTGACAACGTGTATCGGACCCGATTCAAGTTGTGTTTGCAGAGAGGGCATTTAAATCAAAATAAAAGGAACGCCAACATAAAGTGTTTTAATAAGGTGTTGAGCCACCACAAACGAACCAGTATAGCTTCAATGTGCCTTAGCATAGATTCTACAAGTGTCTGGGACTGTACTGGAGGAATGCAATGCCAGTCTTCGATGAGAAATTCCATAATTTGGTGTTTTGTTGGTGGTGGAAAACGCTGTCTCAGGCACCGCTCTAGAATCTCCCGTATGTGTTCAATTGGGTTGAGATCTGGTGACTGTGGATGGGGGCATTGTCATCATGGAAGAGACCACTCCCATCATCAGAAATGTTTCACCATAAGAAGGTAATCACTCAGAATGGCTTTGTATTTATTGGCATTTACCTTGCCCTCTAAGGGGTTGAGTGGACCTGCACCATGGAAGGAAAAAGGGATATTTAAGGCCTTTGAAATCTTTCTATACCCATTTTGAATGTGCCTTTCCACAACTTTATGCCGGAGTTCTGTTGAAAGCTCCTTTTTGCTCATGGTGGATTCTTTACTCTGAAATACACTACTCAGCCATGGAATCCTCTCGGAACAGCTTATTTTATTCTGAAGTAATCAGAATCACTATAATTGAACACAGATGGATCACCACAATTAGTTGGTGTGCGATCTAGAAGGCGATTGGTTACCCCTGAGCTAATTTACAATTGGTATGATAAGCGGGGTGTAGACATATCAATCCTCAGGTCTTTCTACTAGTCCTGCTATTAAGCAGAACACTTTAGAAGGAGATTAATGAGAAAAACTCCAATTAAATCAAAGCCATTAGCTCTATATTAGCTCTGCCAGAACTGAGCTTTGGCACCTAATAACCAATTTATGACCTTCCCCAATCAGCAGCTCTCTTGATGCCACTTGAAAGGGTTGTGGGGTCAATATCAAACAAATTGAAAGGGAAACCAGCTGATCATTTTCAAATGACCCTTCCTTTGTTACATGTCCCAGCTGTAGAGGTGTGTCAGCTGATAACATTACTGTGCCTTCATGCCCATGCAAAAGGTCTAATTACACTTTCATGGTCTATATTTGACTGTTTATGGAGAGAGATCTGGATTTTTTCTATGTTCAATTATAAAAGGTTTCCTTGCATACTATCCAGCTGAATAGCTGGACATTGTGAGGGGGGAGGGGTGTAATTCAAGCCTCACTCTAGCAATGTGATTTCTCGGATGACCATGATCATTATTTCATTAAAGAACAATCGTAAATAAGTTTAAAAGGTTTAATGAATCTAGGTTGTTTAAAATCACAGAAGTCACAGAAACTACAGTGTAATGCCAGTGATTAAAAGGTCTAATTATTTCAATAAATACTTCTTACTCAACCCCAAGTACAGAGTTAAATAATTGGGCCAATAAGTTCTGCTGAAGTTTCTCTTTTTCCTGTTCATTTATATGCTAAGTATGTCCCGCAGACGTTATTTGAATGCCTCTACATCTTATTTCATTCTTAGCAAGAGTGCATGCGACATCAATTATTCAATAGAAACAGAGAAGTAAAAATATGTTAATATTGATTATACATTCACAGCACCTAAGAAGATTATATTTTAATATCCCGGTGTGAAAGCGAAGCATTACTGAGTGATATTAGAAAAACTATTGTTCTTGGAGCATTGCCTTGAATATGCAATGAGGGGAGATGGCAGAAAATCGAAGTCTGCTATCCTCCCTCATTGTTAGAAGATGAGGGCCATGGGTTTGAGAGGTGTGTGTGTGTGTGCTTGCGTGCTGTCGGTAGCCTCAATTATGCTCCCTAAATGCCCGTGTGAAGGAGTAACTATTTATATAAAATATTAACAATAATAATAATGAGGAAAAAGCAAACACAAACACAAACAAGGGTGCTGGGGAAGGGAGTGAAGGAACCGTTGTTTGCAGTGACAGAGCTATTGAATTCATTCGGGGCTAAATGACCAGACTTGAGAGCTGTCTCTGCTTGGGGAAGTTTGTGAATTTTTGTTTCCAGGCAGGTCCTGTCCTTGACAGAGGACTGAGAGAGGGAAGCCTGGTTCGTACAGGGACATACAAGCACCTCCTCAATGGGCCTGATGGTAAACCCACTACTGGAAAGGATATTATTCATCTAATTGAATCCAAGAACTGTATTTTCGACCTGTGTACTTACCTAATATATATTACTTAGTTATTTGAACTAATTTAACTATTCCTCCCAGCTCTAAGAGCGTTTGAATTTTGGCATCAAGGAGCATTTTCTCAAGCTGAATCATTGAGCGAACTGGAGCTTTAAATTAATTAGAACTTTTCTAGAGTAAAGAAGTAAATCGTTCCATAAGTATTTGAAAATGAACTCACATATAGACTACCAAGCACATGCCAAGTCAATGGCACTTACAGCTAGACTAATCGATGCTTTGGGCATGAAACACACTTTCTAAGTAACCCAAGGTAACTTTGAAAAGATCTTGAAAACCAACATGGGGGCTGGGGGTTCTTGGAATTATGGCAGACCTGCAATGATAAATACTGCACTCCGCCTATATACCTGCAAAGTAGTGCTCTTCAACCCTGCTCTTTTAGTCTCCATTTTGTTTCTTGTTTTGTCCTGTTGTGTGTCACCATTCCATGAGAGGAGTCACTCATGCCCTTACTACCACTGGAATAGACAGGATAGTGAGTACCACAGGACATCAAAGGTGTGTTCTGAAGGGCAACTGCTTCTTTACAGAGTGCACAGTGTGTTAGCTGCCAAGCACAGTAGCCGCTGGTTCATCTTAAGAAATATGTACATAATTTAATTATCTCAGAAGAAATCTCTCTTTCTCTCCTTCGGTCTGTTTTTACACTTGGTCCAAAAATAAAATTCCTGGAATTTCTGATGATGTTCTCACTTTTCTTTCACATCTTGCTTTTTCTGCAAGAGGTTTTTTCCCCCTCTGACAGATGGTGGAAGATGTGGAACAGTAATGAGACCCTTCTTTGGCAGTGCTGTATTTCACACTGTGAAGCTGATCGCCCCCTGGACATACAGCGGATGAGCATGGTCCTCTTCGTGGTGCTCGGCAATTCCTCACCTCATTTTGGTATGACACCGCCCGCAGTTAGATAAAATGCATCCCTGACAGGTGGAATCTCTCTTACTTACCTCCCGCAAAAAACATAGAGTACGAAATGATTAAATGGGCAGCTAATACTGCAAACTGTCTACTCAGCTAATGGTCCTTATAATCACCTCTGTCCTCTGAGCTCTTATTAAAAATAATGAATGTATTTGTTGAACGACAGTTTCTCTACTCTCTGATTACAAGTCAAATTCCCCAACTACCACACCACACTGCTTTCGCTCAATCATTACAGTTGATTTCTCTTCTTAGGCCTTGCTGAGTACAGAGAAACAGAGATGAAACTGTGCAGGCTGTGTCTCACAGTGCAGGCTTGTGATTAGTTTCCGTGTGACATGGGGACCCCTGGTTTACAGCATCCGGCATGCAGAGTCCAACTCTTGATCCACCTGACCCCAATACTGTGTGTTTGCTGCAGAGAATTTGAATCAGCTTGCCAATGTGCCTCAGGATTGCCCTCTCAATGAACGGCTCTCCACCATTCCATACACAGTGACAGAAATCACCTCTGTGAGCCACTGGTAGGTGGCACTGTGATGCAGTGGTAAATGAGTTGGAAGTGGTAACCCAAAGGTTTGCCTCCACGTTATAATGATCAAACCTGGTCAGAATGAGTTATAGTAAATAAACGTATAGGTTTTAACCCTCCTATTATGTTCGGGGTCAATCAATTTAACCCCATTCAATGTTTAAAGTCTCTAAAAACATGATTAAAATGATTTTTTCAGCTTGATACTTCATGACTTTTACTAATTTCATGGGGAAAACTTTGTAGCTCTGTAGCTATATAAAACCTGAGAAAATATAATCGTTCTACACATATTCTTTTATCTCTTTGTCTTGATCTTGTTTTTGTTGTTTTAGGTGATATTAAGGGCACTTTCCCATGCAGTTTTATGATCGTTAAAAAAACTTTCCATGCTTTAGGGCCCTAACTTAAGACATTTCCCACAGCTTCCCTGGGAATTTTCTGCCAATGAGGTTTTGTCACAACTCTTTGACAGTGAAAGTTATTTATAGGCAAATGTGTCTGAGACTGAGGATAATGTTAAGGATTAAGGACCCTGATTATGAGGCATCCTCCTCTGAAGAGAATGAGTCTCTTGGGGTTGAACCTCCTGTGATCCCTCAACCACCAAAAGTCTGTTGTCTCTCAGCCACTAAGTGAGAGAGACAAGTTCATAAGAACATAAGAACATAAGAATACATAATGATGAGAACGGGCCGTTCGGCCCATCTTGGCTCATCATGTCCTAATCTAAAGAACATCTAGTACTACATCTAGCCTGGCCTTGAATAGCCCGAGCGTTTCTGCCTCTACTACCTGACCTGGCAAGCTGTTCCAGGCATTGACAACTCTCTGTGTAAAGAAAAACGTCCTAATATCTGTGCGGAATTCACGTTGTTATGGTCCCTTAGTAAAAGACAGGGTAGACTCAATGCTGCTAATGTCATCAAAACAGTTCCAGGCACCACCACATACGCTTTCAGCTATGTCCAAGACATACAATCTGCATTTGAACTCTTCATATCACCATCAATGCAAAAGGATATTCTTCAGACGACAAACTTAGAGGGGAGGCAGGTGAAGTGTGGCAATTCGAAAGAGAGTTGGATGGGACCCACTTGCAAGCCTACATTGGGTTGCTTATTTTGGTAGGAGTGTACAATTCGAAAGGCAAAGCAACAGTAAGCCTTAGGAATGCTGACACTGGTAGGGAAAGATCTCCAGCCACAATGTCCTCCTGCGTCATACGCTTTGATGACAGAGAAACAACTGGCTCGGCACCAGAGGGCACCATTGGACTGATATTGTTTATGATTGTTTAGTTGTTTGATTCTCCTGAGTATCCTCCTGTGTCTCGTTTCGTGCCTTATTAAAGAGCCCTGTCTGGGCTCTGGCTGAATGTTTGTTTCCTTGCCTTTGTGGTTTGCCCAGCCATTCTGAGTTTAGATTTCACTTCTCAAGTTTGATTTTGTTCAGAGTTTGACTTAATTCTCGTGTTTGACTTAGTTCTGTGTTTAATTAAACAATCAGTTTATTTTAGATTCTTGCCTCCTGCCTCATCTTTGCACTTGGGTTCTATCTCTCTGCCATCATTTCAAAAGATATTGCAATATATTGAGAAATATGTTTTTCACCCCAATAATATATACTTTTATTCTGAATAAGTTAATGTATATAATATCTACAGGTAACTACCAAAATAAAGGAAACACTTGAGTAAATTAAGGATACAAAGTATATTGAAAGCTTTGTATTAACATCCCATCATACTTAGTTTCATGTATAAAAATGCTGGGCAGGTCCAGTTGGCCATTATTTTGGCTACCATGAAGAGATAGAAGAAGAGATCTAATTGACTTTGAAAGAGCGGTGATTGTTAGGGAAAATTTGGCAGGAGCTTCATTGATGAAGACTGCTCTACTTGCTGATGTTTCATGAGGAACAGTGGCTAAGCTGATGTTGGCATGGAAGTCTGAGGGAAAGACATCATCAACTAGGGGCACCTGTTGTTTGAAAGCTCAAACTCTTTGACCGTGATGTCCGTGAGTTGGTTCAAGATGCAAGTCAAAACAGACGAGCGCCTCTGAATCAGTTGACTGCAAATATCAATCTCAGGCTTGAGCCATAGTATGTACTTCCCACCACAGTTGCCCCTAGTTAATGATGTCTTTCCCTCAGACTTCCATGCCAACATATCCTTAACCACTGTTCCTCAATATACTTTGCATCCGTCATTTACAAGTGTTTTCTTTATTTTGGAAGTTACCTGTATCCATGCTACAAATATTAGGGGGAAACAACTATATTAGTTCATTGCTTTATCCATAAAATGCTGAATTAGTCAAGTATAATGATATTCTTTCATATAAATCTTTTATTAATTTAATTAAAAGAATGGGGATTGTGAAGTTGGGTGAACATTTACCCTTTAAAATATCTCCTGCCTTCTGCCCAGGCTCCTCAGATTTCAGGCCACACCTTTTCCTGTTTTATGGATTTTCAGTCCTTATGAGCATAAGACAGACACGTATGATGTCTTGTCAGATTGAATTGCATTTGCCCTTAAGATAAATCTGTTAGATTGAATCTAGGCCATAGTCTTTAATCGTGACTTTGATTAGGAGAATCAGGTGTGTTAGTGCTAGGTTGGAACAAAAGCTTGGACCCATACTAGTCCTAGCAAGGCAAGATAGGCCACCCTGCCCTAGACACTAGTGGTCATGGTTAACCCTCTGAGGTCCGTGCTAAGCTTTGAGATGGTTTTTGATTTTGGCATGGTCTGATATTTATCTCAATTTCATCAACTTAACACACACTTACTCCAAAGTGTTTGATATTTTTATTTGAAGGACAATCACAGCTACATTTGTATGCCATCAATAGTTTGGTCAGTATCATATGCAGCTTGTAAATAGATCTACAAACACACAAGTTAAAAAATAGTAAATTTTTCTGCTGTCACAAAAGTTGTGAAAGCACACACTAAACTATAGTGACGAATTGTTTTGCCAATGTGCGTTTGTTCATCAAGGTCTTGGTTATGTAAGGGTGTGAAAATAGTTTAGCACATCTGAGATCTAAATATCTAAAAACCTGTTTTTATCAGAACTGGTCACATTTATTTCAGGCTGTGGGAGGGCTAAATGCTAAATACCTGAATATTCATTATTCATTGTCACACCTCTAAGATCTGTCAGATGGGCCATCTCTCTCAAAGGCCATCAGAGTAAGCAAGTCAGTGAGCCATGCAGAAGACTTGCTTTTTCATTTTGGAAGATTTATTTAAAACAGAACACAAACTACAGTAGGATATACAGGGAATGCCACATATTACAAGTCATACAGCCTAACAATAATGCACATAATATCCTCCTGAGACCCAAGGAAAAAAGGGTCTTTCAATTAAACTTTTTGTGATTTCATGCCTCTTTAGAGTTAAAACAACAACTCACAATTTAGATTTTAAATGGCTAAGCAATATTTGAGTTACCATTTCTCCTTTCACGACAAGCGCTTCTTGTGGCAGCAGCCATTTTGGCTCTCAATTTGTTACGTTGCAACACGCGGAATATGTAGTCACAAGACGCGGAATTCATATATTGAATATATATATACGAGTATTTGATATTTTGTCCTCGTCGCTTTCCATCAATGCTCTCAAACACTGCAGCGCAGAAAATCTTTTCCATCTTGAATAAAATTGTATGTCTGTATAAAATCTTGCTTCAAATTGTCAGCCTAACAATAATGCACATAATATCCTCCTGAGACCCAAGGAAAAAAAGGGTCTTCCAATTCAACTTTTTTGTGATTTCATGCCTTTAAAACAACTTGTGAGTTAAAACAACAACTCACAATTTAGATTTTAAATGGCTAAGCAATATTTGAGTTACCATTTCTCCTTTCACGACAAGCGCTTCTTGTGGCAGCAGCCATTTTGGCTCTTCAGGAAGAGGTTTATGTTAGAATATGTTTAGCGTCACAAGACGCGGAATTCATATATTTTCACGAGTATTTGAAAACATCAATGCTCTCAAACACTGCAGCGCAGAAAATCTTTCCATCTTGAATAAAATTGTATGTCTGTATAAAATCTTGCTTCAAATTGTCGGGACAGTTTGTGTTGTTTACGCCGGCGTTTTCACACATGGCCCCACGCCCCTCCCCACGCACCTCCCCGAAACTAGCACCTAGTTACCATGTCAATAGAAGGGGGACGTTACTAAAAGGTAAAAAACAGAGTAAAAAGCAAGGTTTACTTTTGGTCTAATTAACCTAATTTAAAAATCCCATTTGATTTGCCAGGAAAGTCGCGATTCTAAGGTTTCTGTCAATGTTTTTGTCGCGTGTGTATGATAAAGTATCGCAAAGTTAGAAATAGTAATATACTTTTATTGCTGCTGGGAGCGGCGCCGCTCCCGTCGACCTCAGGGGGTTAAGTCTAAAAGGAGCAACAGAGTCCAAGATATTATTACATGTAGAGTCAAAAATTGTAATAAGCTCCTCAGCACTGAGAGCGCAATTCCCATCCAGTGTGCAAATCATACGTTCATTAAAAATAACTGAGAACTGCGATACAGTTGAAGAGTTAAACGTACGCAGGCGGCGTGCAGGAGCACACGTCTTAACCATCGAACAAGGTATAGAAGCAGTAAATAAAACAGGAAGATGGTCTGAAATACCTGTTGCACAAATTTCATTAACAAAAACAGATAAGCCATACGATAGCACAAGATCCAAGGTGTGGCCCTTTTCATGTGTCGGTCCAGTCACTGACTGAATGAGATTAAAAGAGTCAATGAGATTTAAAAATTCCTTGGCCAGAGGTTTTGATTCACAACACACATGGACATTAAAATCACCAGAAATTAAGAAATGGTCATATTTCACCGCAATCCCCGACAGAAAGTCAGCAAAATCATGTATAAAGTCCTTATTAAATTTCGGAGGACGATATACTACCGCGAAAAGCACAGGAGTGGACAGATTTAATTCAAACAGCTGTAGCTCAAAACTGGAGTAAGTGTCAAATTGAGTCTGCCGACACTGGAAACTGGATTTAAAAACAGAAGCTAATCCCCACCTTTGCCGGTGGTCCGAGGGGAGTTAAAGAAAGTACAGTCAGGAGGAAGAAGTTCGGAGAACGGAGTACACTCACCAGCGTGAAGCCAGGTCTCCGTCAGAAACATAAAATCCAGATCACGAGAAGTGAAGAAGTCATTCAGCAGAAAAGTTTTATTTGCTAGCGATCTAGTATTTAACAAAGCCATGCGAAGATTGAGCTCCACACCAGCTGTTGGTGCAGCACGTTTCAGCTGGCGAAGGTAAGCATGGCCAACATCGCTTCTGTGGACCCGCGACTGCCAGCGTCGAGGAGGGCGCTCAGTCATCAGACTGGGAGCATCACGCGGCCTAGGTAGCGCAGGTAGAGCAGGGCACGTCAGCAGGCCAGCGGACGGATCAGGCACTGTCATTCGGCTGGAAGGAGCAGGAGGAGCGGCAACAACAGGACGGATCCAACGGGCTCTGTGTTGCAGTGAGCGTCGGACAGCAAGAAAGTAGCATCCATCCGAGAGGAGGCGAGGATTTGTCACACAATGGGAAGTCAGCAGGTAAGCCTTAAATCTCACCAGGACACCACTCCGCTTTCCCCGTCTTCTGAAGCGCCTTTTCCGGGAAAGGCGCAAGGAGGCGCGCAGGTACGCGGGAATCTCCGATAGCACGGGAGAAGGGTTCACTGATTGTTTACCCAAAAAGTGTTTAGACAGCAACAGCGACTCACCAGAGGCTCAGATGTTAAGTTAAGTAGAGACATCCCGGCAACAAAAACGGAGAAACAGAGCAGTAGCAAACAGTATGCTGAGCAAACGAGACAGACGAGGCACACGGCTTGCCAACACAGGCGCCATAACAGTAAGTGCTTCTTACTCACTCCTCTCAGTTGATGGGGCATCCAGGGATCGCCAGGATCCTGGAGTTTTTGAGATGGAGATTCTGGTGGCCCACTATAGAGTAGGATGTGTGATCTTTTGTGTCAGCCTGTACCACCCGTGCCCAAAACAAGACATCCAGGCAGCACCCCCTTAGCCTATTTCACCCATTGCCCATACCCAAGCGCCCATGGCCTCACCTCTCTGTGGCCTTTATTACCGGCTTGCCCTCATCCAATGGGTTCACAACCATCTTGGTAATTGTTGATCATTTCTCCAAGGGTTTCCACTTTGTTCCACTACCCAAACTACCCACTGCTCGAAAGACCACGGAACTCATGACCCAGCATGTCTTCTGTCTCCATAGTCTTCCCCAGGACATTGTGTCTCAGGGTCCTCAATTTATCTCCCAGTTCTGAAAAGCCTTCTGTACCCTTATCGGTGCCTCCGTCAGCCTCTCCTTTGGTTTCCACCCTAAGTCCAATAGCCACACAGAGAGGGTTAACCAGGATTTGGAGACTACACTGCCTTGCCTCCTCCAATCCCACCACCTGGAGCAAGTTCCTCACCTGGGCTGAGTTGCTCCACAGATCTTTCCCCTTTCGAGTGCCAGTTTGGGTACAAGCCACCAATATTCCCTGAGCAAGAGTCCGAGATGGGGGTTCCTTCGGCGGAGGCGTTCATCGCCCGCTGTCCAAAAATCTGGAGGCAAGCACAGTCATTCCTGCAGCGTGCGTCCGGCCGACATCAACTTCAGGCTAACCACCGACATAGAACTCTTCGCCCATTCCAGCCAGGGCAGATGGTTTGGCTCTCCACCCAAAACATTCCTCTACATGTTGAGTCTCACAAGTTGGCTCCCCGTGGTCCATTCAGTTTCTTGCGGGGGATGAATCCGGTAGCCTACCAACTCCTGCTGCCTCGGTCCATGCGCATTCACCCCACCTTTCAAGGTTCCCGCCTCAAGCCTCTGACCACCAGCCCACCTCCTCCGCCTCGTTTGATAGATGGCCAGCCAGCCTACACTGTCCATCGTATTCTGGACTCTCGACAGGTGCGGAGGAGTATCCAATATCTGGTGGACTGGGAGGGTAACGGTCCTGAGGAACATTCCTGGGTACCGGGTACCCCCTGGTGGAATGGCTGTAGCCATTCATAAGGGAGGGGGTACTGTCACAGCTGCTGTTCACCACTAGAGGGCGGTATTGGACTTTTTAGTGTTCCCTTATTGTTGTCATTATGTAATTGTATTATTGTTTCATTGTCTTGAGTGTTTCCACCTTTGTCTTGTTTTGCCTGATTGTCTGAGTGCATTATTGTCTTAGTGATTTCACCTGTGTCACATTTAATTTATTATTTAAGCTGTCTGTTTTCTGTTTTACTTCGCTCTGTCCTGAATAGTTGTTCCTCGTGTTTGCTTCAGTGTTTGTTCAGCCATTTAGCTTCTTGTTCCTAGCTTTGTTGGTTTGATTTCTTCAGTGTTGTGTACTACTTAATATTTGTTTTATTTCTTCAGAGTTGTATTGTATATTTAGTTTAGTTAATTTCTTCAGTTAAACTCTAGTTTGTTTTTAGATTCCTGCCTCCTGCCTCATCTCTGCACTTGGGTTCCCCTGTCATCGTTTCAGGATTTATCGTTTTGACCTGGACTTCCTGACTACCCTGATTGTGTAACAAACTGTTTGTATGTGAACCTGGATGTGTATTGGATTTTGTATAACGGACAAGGACTACGAATATGAACTGTGGATTTGGATTGTTTGCCAACATTTTCCGTCTCTTCCCCATCTCCCTCATTGTGAGTTTCCCCTAATAAAACCTGCTTTATTCCAATTGAACTTATTGTGTTTTGTTTCACTATTGAACTGCTATTCCTGCTACACTAGTTTGTGTAGGAAAAACTGTCCAATTGCTATTTAATCTCTATGCATTGACACACTTATCTCCTCTAATCCCACCTGCACATAAAAATTGTGCCAAAAGTCAAACGGCAAAACTGAATTTCATAGAGGGGGAGAGAACTGTAAACGCAAAGGGAGGAATCGATAACAACGTCAAAGAAACATGCCCATTGTTTGCTAACAGCAAATTAACTTCATTTTTTGATTTCCACACTTTCATTTCTTTATTGATCTCAATACATATCACTTCACTCTTGTTCTTATTTTTGCTTTTATGAATTTGTAGGCTTTTCGATTAATACTTTTGATACTAACTTTAACAAAAAACTATAAAACTATCATTCCCTTGGGTTTGAGAGTACAATATCTAAATTAATTGAGCTATCCTATGGCGAAGGATATAAACCTGAACATACCCTTTCATATATTGTTTGGTCCAACTAAATGATGTGAATGACTGTTTCCTGTATCACATCTGCAGGACAGAAATTCAAGCCGCTCAACTGGAAAGGCAAAACTCAGGAGGGTATATCAGGTGCACGCTCTATCATAATAAACTCTGTCATCGTAGATGGAGGGCTTCTGTAATGAATAATCATAGTATGCCAAATACAAGCTGGATGCAAACAGCAAACAGGTGCGAGTCATGAATTATACATGTGGAAAAATGTCAATATCCTCCAAATGAGAAATTAGAGTGACCAATGAACTCTTCAGCACCTGGTTTTAAGTGGGACAGTCGCTGTCTGTTACTATGCCTATTCACAACAGCCTACACTGCATATGACCTACCATAGATTAGGTGGCTGTGTGACATAAAGGAAAAGGGAACTAGACTCATAACAGTTGCAGGCCCAAATTTGGGACACTGCTGCTTAAGCCCTTAAGCACTGTATCTAACCTGAATTCAGTGCTTCAGTAAATATATCTGGCTTTGTAAATGTAAACTGTGTAAAATATAAGCTATAATTCTGAAATTCACGCTGGATAAGGGCATCTGCAAAACAAATACATGAAATACATACGTATGGAATACTAAAAAAACATGACTTCCACTAGTACTAACATAGCTAATGATAATAATAGTAATGATAATAATAATGGGCAGCAAGCACTGATAACTTGGGGCTGAGCACAAAATGACCAGTAACAGTCATGACTGAAGACAGAGGAATGAGTAAATGGGCTTCATGTTAATAGCGGAATACTATGACAAAAAACCTACCTATTTGTAGGAAAATATCACCCATCTGCCCTTCTCTACAGCATTAATAGTTGATGACAGAATCATATGAGCATGGAAAATGTAAAGGCGTTTATTTGGAAGAAGGGATACTGACAAGGCTGTTTGAGAGAAGGTTTGAATCCTAAGCAACCTGCCCGTGCCCAGTGGTGAGTAGCCTACATGTTGTTTGAAGTATAGTTGATCAACATAACTACAGTACTGTGGCTGGTGTCAAAGCTGTATTCAGGAAAACCTTGTTAGTCAACATGTGAAATTAAAGGTGTTGATGCTCATTTGAATTTCCTGACTTTTTCGGGTTTTGATCAAAACATTTAACTTCTCATTAAAACATAGTTTTGGGGATTTAATTTCCAGAGTTGTACACCGGAAGGTGATATTATATTAAAGATACACTATGCAACTTTTCCACATACTAACAACCTGTAATGTCAACATTTGGATTAAAATGGAAGGATTGTTTTGAATAAAGGAAGGGACTGAAGTTGGGATAGAACACTAAACAATGATTTGCAAGTGCGTTCATGGAAAGCAAAATAACATTAGTAGCTAGCTAGCTAGCTTTCAATTTGAAAGATAAGTGCTGTGTGTAGTGGAGAACTGTATATATACTGTATTCTATTGTTATATGTTTGCTCATAATGTTAGTAGGACAGTATTTTTGTATTAGCCCAGACTAATTGATCACCTAATTAAGCCTGAGACAACTGGCTTGATGTTGTGTTAAGAGATGTATAATTTAAAAAATATGCTAAATAAACACTGTTATTGTCACGTCTCGTGTTCATGTTCCCCGTAATTAGGTGTTTGTAGTTTATTCCATGTTTTCCTTGTTGTCCGGTCCGTGTTTTTACGTTCGCTTACCTGTTTCCAGTCTCGTCATTGTATTATTGTTTTCACCTGTTTCTCATTATGTCTGATGTAGTTAAGCTGTTCATTTCCAGATTGTCTCGTCATTGTATTATCGTTTTCACTTATTCCTTATGTGTCTGATTGCAGTCAGCTGCATTCGTGTTAATTCCTGAGTGTTTCTTGTTATGTCTAAATGTATATAAGCTGTGCGTTTTCCCATGTTTGTTGCCAGATTGTCTTGTGCTTTGCTTATGCCTACACAACTCTCCAGCGTTTTCTCTGTTTACCCGTGTTTTGTTCCATCGTGTTTTTGTTTGTGCTCCCGTGTTCATCTGTATCCCAGTCTCGTTCCCGACCCACCTGTTTGTGCTCCTTGTGGTTCCAGTCCCGCTCCTCTCTCTGTTCCCTGGACTGATTTCCCATTATCGATCTCCGCCTGCCCATTGACCACGTCTTGCCTGCCTCTGACACACCTGAAGCCTGGAACAAACTTTGCCTGTCCCCGACCACTCTTTTGGATGCCTTTCCAGTTCCCGTTTTACTTTGACTTTACTTCACTTCGCTTTCTTTCTTTCTTTCTTTCTTTCTTTCTTTCTTTCCTTCCTTCCTTCCTTCCTTCTTTCTTTCTCCTCGGTCTCCTACGCCTTTTCTTTCTTGTTCCAGCCACCTACTGAAGAAAGCAGAGCAGTTTTCAAGCACACCGATGTGATTAGAAACACCAGACCGGTGCGTGCATTGGCTGCTCTGCCAGTAGGCGTGGCCGCTAATCGCCTTGATCCGCTGCTGAGACCGACGCCTTCCACACCCCTCCATCGCCAGAATGTGGCCAGGGCCCATTCGGTTCGACAGACTCCCCCTCCCTGGAGAGGAAGTCTGCGCACCCATTCGCAGACCCTGGCCGATGGATCACTCGGAAGCAAAATGGTTGTAATGCAAGATACCACCGAGTGATCCTTGCGTTGGTGTCCTTCATTTTGTGTAGCCACTGGAGGGGTGCATGGTCGGTGTAGAGCAGGGGTCTCCAATCTTATCCGAGAAGGGCCGGTGTGGGTGCAGGCTTTTGTTCTAGCCCAGCACTAAACAACTGATTCAACTAATCAAGGTCGTAATTGTAGACCATGATTGGTGAATTAGTTGAATCAGGTGTTTTAGTGCAGGGCTAGAACAAAAGCCTGCACCCACACCGGCCCTTCTCGGATAAGATTGGAGACCCCTGGTGTAGAGGGTAAAGGTCTTGCCCAGGAGGTAGTACCTGAGGGTGAGAGAGGCCCACTTGATCGCCAAACACTCTTTCTCTATTGCGCTGTAGCGGGCCTCTCTCGGAGAAAGCTTCCGACTGATGTAACATATCAGTCGCTCCTCCCCCCCACGCTCCTGGGACAAGACTGCCCCCAGTCCCCTATCCGAGGCGTCGGTCTGCAAAACAAAAGGCAGGGAGAAATCAGGGCCGATTAGCAGAGGGCCGCCACATAGAATCGCTTTTATCCTCATGAACGCCGCCTGGCACTGCTCCGTCCACTGGACCGGATCGGAGGCTCCCTTTCGGGTGAGATCAGTTAGGGGACTGGCTAGTGCCGAAAAGCCAGGAATAAACCGGCGATAATAATTTGCCAGTCCCAAAAAGGATCTCACCTGTTTTTTAGACTTAGGCTGTGGGCAGGCCGAAATTGCCGCGGTTTTATCAATCAAGGGTCTGACCTTCCCCCCGCCCAAGAGGAACCCCAGATACCGTACCTCTCTCCGCCTAATAGCATGCTTGCCTGGGTTAGCAGTGAGTCCCGCTCCCCTCAGCGTCTGTAGGACGGCTCGCAAATACTGCATATGCCGCTCCCAATCATTGCTATAGATGACAATGTCATCCAAATATGCTGCGGCATATGCAGCATGCGGTCGAAGTAGCCTATCCATTAGGCGCTGAAAGGTGGCCGGAGCCCCATGCAGACCGAAAGGCAAGGTCAGGAATTGGTGTAAGCCGAACGGAGTAGAGAATACCGACTTTTCCCTGGACGCTGGAGACAAGGGAATCTGCCAGTAGCCCTGGTCGAATAAATCCAGTGTCGAATAAAAGCGAGCAGTGCCCAACCGATCCAGCAGCTCGTCAACCCGGGGCATTGGATAGGCATCGAATTTCGATACTGCGTTAACTTTCCTGTAGTCCACACAGAATCGAACCGACCCATCAGGCTTAGGTACAAGCACAATGGGGCTGCACCAGTCACTACTAGATTCCTCGATTACTCCCATGTCCAGCATTTTTTCTAATTCTTCCTGAACCACTTTTTTATTTGTGTTCAGGCAAGCGATATGGCCGACTCCTAATCATGGTGCCTGGCAGGGTCTGAATGTGGTGTTCAATCAAGTCAGTTCGCCCGGGTAAGGGAGAAAACACGTCAGAAAAACAGTGCTGTAAATTACTCACCTCTGCCCGCTGGCCCGGCGTAAGATGGCTACCAACGGGGACCGGAAGTCTCGTACTTTCAATTGGAATTTCCGGTCCCAGCTCATCTCGGGGATTTTCTGGCATGGCGAGCGAAACAGGGTCTACCACCTCCCACCGTTTTAATAAATTTAGGTGGTATATCTGACGTGACCCACCTCTATCCGAGCGAATGACTTCATAATCAACATCCCCCACTCCTCGTGTAACCTCAAAGGGCCCTTGCCACTTTGCGAGTAGTTTAGATGCTGACGTTGGGAGTAACACTAGGACTTGATCTCCCGGTTGAAACTTTCGCAATTGTGTCCCCCTGTTATATTGCCGTCTCTGTCGTTCCTGGGCCTTGAGCAAATGTTCTCGTGAAATTTGACCGAGTGAGTGCGGCTTTGCTCGTAGGTCCATGGCGTATTGAATTTCATTTTTGCTGGGGCTCGGATTTTCCTCCCAAGTTTCTTTTAGCAAATCCAGAATACCCCTGGGACATCGCCCATATAATAATTTGAACGGGGAAAACCCGGTGGAGGCTTGGGGAACCTCTCTGACAGCAAACATCAGTGGATCAATTAGTTTGTCCCAATTCTTCAAATCGGTTTTAAAGAACTTCCGCATCATGGATTTCAATGTCTGATTGAACCGCTCTACCAGCCAGTCAGTTTGTGGGTGGTATACGCTAGTTCAAATCGACTTGATGTCCAATAATGCGTACAGTTCCTTCAGTGTTCGTGACATAAATGAAGTGCCTTCATCAGTGAGAATCTCTTTTGGAATTCCCACCTGGGAGAAAAAGTGGAACAACTCCTCCGCAATAGTCTTTGCAGATATATTGTGGAGGGGTACAGCCTCGGGGTATCGCGTTGCATAATCTACGATAACTAATACAAAGCGGTACCCTTTGGCACTCCGATCAAATGGCCCGACAAGGTCCATTCCAATTCTTTCGAACGGGACCTCTATTAACGGCAAGGTTTGCAATGGAGCTTTTGGGATTGCCGCTGGGTTTACTTTTTGGCATTCGGGGCACGCCGTACACCACCGACGGACGTTATCTCGAATGCCCGGCCAATAAAATCGAGCCAGTATCCGGAGTAGTGTTTTATCCTGTCCTAAATGACCCGCCATGGGATTGCTATGAGCCGCCTGGAAAACCATTTCCCGACGGCTTTTGGGCAGCAATAACTGTGTAACTACTTCTCCTGTATCGACGTCCCGACACACGCGATACAGTTTATCTTGTAAAATACAAAAATAGGGATATGTCACCACCCGCTCTGGGTCAAGCAGCTGGCCATCAATTTTAATCACTTGTCCAGCTACTCGACTGAGCGTTTCGTCCTGCGACTGTTCGAGGGAGAAATCAGTCACTCTGGCGAATCGGGGAAGTCCGCTGGCCCCGCACGCGTTTCCCCGAAGCAGCCTTTCGGTCACCTCGGGTTGTTGCGGAGAGACAGCCGACGGCCCCTCCCCTGGGTCGTCGTCATCTGTGACGTCATCCCCCCCAGTTGCTACAAGACGATAGCGAACACCCCGCCGTCGGGCCCCTTCCGCGATCTCCTTTCTAACTATATCCTTAAAACCCGGCCAATCGTGTCCCAAAATCAGCGGAAGGGGGGTGCGAGGAGTAACCCCTGCCACCATGCTATGCTTTTTCCCCCAATATAAAATTCAATCCGGGCAGTTGGATAGTAGTGTACATCACCATGCATGCACCTAATTGCCACCTCTGTGAGCCTGTCCAATGCCTCGGGTTGAACCAGACGCTGATGCACAAGGGTGTGAGAACAACCCGTGTCCAACAGCGCCTGGATTGTTTTCCCTTTGATACTTACGGGTACCAAAAACGACTCTGCTGGTTCGGGGGAGTAGCGCTGGACAGCGGGGCGTCCGGCGATGCTTACATTCATCCGGGGGCAATCCTCAGGCATGTGGCCAGGACGCCCACACAGCCAACAGTCCTGCCCCGCCGTCCGTGGCGACCCTAGGTGACCTGGAACAGAAAGGTTAGGACGATTACCATTGCGATCTCGGGGGGGGTTATGCTAACGGGGACCGGACGGGGTTCGGGGAGGGGGGCGTAGACCTGGGTTGGGGTTGGGGCTGGGTATTGGATTGGAACTGGACTGGGGAAAACGGGGAACTCTTCCTGCTGGAAGTATCCATTAGAAGATGGGTAGACTGTGGCCATAAAGAGATGCACATGGTCAGCAACAAGACTCAGGTAGGCTGTGGCATTTAAATTATGCTGAATTGGTATTAAGGGGCCTAATGTGTACCAAGAAAACATTCCCCACACCATTAACCCTCTGAGGTCCGTGCTAAGCTTAGAGGAGGTTTGTGATTTTGGCATGGTCTGATATTTATCTAAATTTCATCAACTTAACACACACTTACTCCAAAGTGTTTGATATTTTTATTTGAAGGACAATCACAGCTACATTTATATGCCATCAATAGTTTGGTCAGTATCATATGCAGCTTGTAAATAGACCTACAAACACACAAGTTATAAAGAGTAAATCTTTCTGCCATCACAAAAGTTGTGAAAGCACACACTAAACTATAGTGACGAATTGTTTTGCCAATATGCGTTTGTTCATCAAGGTCTTGGTTATGCAAGGGTGTGAAAATAGTTTAGCACATCTGAGATCTAAATAGCTAAAAACCTGTTTTTATCAGAACTGGTCACATTTATTTCAGGCTGTGGGAGGGCTATATGCTAATTTCATGAATATTCATGATCCACACCTGAGGCTTATCCACACCTGAAGATCTGTCAGATGGGCCATCTCTCTCTCAAAGGCCGTCAGACAAAGAGAAAAGCCATCAGAGTAAGCAATAGTCAGTGAGCCATGCAGAAAGTTTTTTTTTCATTTGGGAAGATTCATTGAAAACAAACTATATACAAAAAATTCCAAATTAAAACATGGTGAGACAATCTGTTCTTTCACAGTCTTTGGTGCCACTTCTCAAAACAGTTTCTGGTCAACTGTAGACACAAGGGAACGTCACAAACCGCTGTTTCCCCGACATCTTACAGAGTACGCATTTCTTGCAACCAACAGAAGCCAATTTGCCAACATCCAGAGTGTTTGGCAGTGGACACAGGCACATGATCAAAAGTAGCCCGTTTTCTGGGTTTAAGATATTTATCGTTAAACGTCTGTCGGAAAACGAAAGCAAAATCCGTGTCTGCGAAGACACGGAAAGACAAACAAAACAAAACCAACGGAACAAAACCATCAGGAACAAACAAAGAAAAGTAAACAGGTAAATCCACGTATCCAAAACTTGGTATAAACTAAACGGTGGGAATCTAAACAACAACAAGCACACGAACAAAGAAGTTCTCGAGAGGCAAGAAACATTAATCACAATAGGTACTATCAAGCTAAGCTAGATAATGTCCAAGCGCCGAAACAGAGAATGCCAGCTGGTTAAATATCCTCCTGTTAATTATTCGCAGTAGTTCGCAATGATTCCGTATAGCGTCACAAGACGCGGAATTCATATATTTGGAAATAAAATAAATATCAGCATACACCGTCTGTTGCTGGCAGATCGCAACCGTAAACACAGACAAAATGCGATATAATGTCGGGACATTGTTTACGTTGCGATTTCACACATGGCCCCAAGCCCCTCCCCGAGACTAGCACCTAGTTACCATGTCAATAGAAGGGGGACGGCACTTCCAGGTAAAAAAGACAGTAAAAGGCAAGGTTTGGTCTAATTAACCTAATTTAAAAAATCTCATATTATTTGCCAGTACTCAAATCTGAAAGTCACGATTCTAAGGTTTCTGTCAATGTTTTTGCAGCGTGTGTATGATAAAATCTTGCGACGTTAGAAATAGTAATATACTTTTATTGCTGCTGGGAGCGTCGGCGCTTCCGTCGACCTCAGGGAGTTAAACCACCACCATTGTCTGAACCATTAACACAAGGCAGGATGGATGCATCGATTCATGTTATTTACACCAAATTCTGACCCTACCATCTGCATGTCGCAGCAGAAATCGAGATTCGTCAGACCAGGCAACATTTTTCCAATCTTCAACTGTCCAGTTTTGGTGAGCCTGTGCCCACTGTAGCCTCATTTTCCTGTTCTTAGCTGGCAGGAGTGGAACCCAGTGTGGTCTTCTGTTGCTGTAGCCCATCCACTTCAAGGTTCGACGTGTTGTGCATTCAGAGATGCTCTTCTGCATACCACTGTTGTAACACGTGGCTATTTGAGTTGCTGTCGCCTTCCTGCCAGCTTGAACCAGTCTGGCCATTCTCCTCTGACCTCTCTCATTAAGAAAGTGTTTTTGCCCACAGAACTGCCGCTCACTGGATGTTTTTTGTTTTTCACACCATTCTCTGTAAACTCTAGAGACTGTTGTGCGTGAAAATCCCATGATATCAGCAGTTTCTGAGATTTCAGTTTCTGGCACCAACAATCATTCCACGGTCAAAGTCTCTTAGATCACATTTCTTCCCCATTCTGATTTTTGGTCTGAACAACAACTGAACCTCTTGACCATGTCTGCATGCTTTTATGCATTGAGTTGCTGCCACATGATTGGCTGATTAGATCATTGCATTAACGAGCAGGTGTACAGGTGTACCTAATAAAGTGGCCACTGAGTGTACAGTTAAATAGTGCCTACAGTATTATTTTTCAATTCAGTGGAAATACACAGGTAAATGTCGATAATAATAATAATTATTGCTTATAATAATCCTGTGCAGCATCTGGATGTGTCTGTTATTTTATGAGTTTCATTCTGTACAGGGTCTAGATGATTATTCATTGCTAAACATCACTGAAAGTATCTAATTTTTATAATGACCAGCCACATCATCACAAAGACATTTTTAATGAGGCTACAGAGGCGCAATGCAGATGATTTATTTCTTATAAAGGAAAAATGCTGATAGCACATACTTTCACATGAAAATAAAGATACATTGTAAAATACACTGTACAGCAGTGGTGGGCAGTGCATTTCACACCTAGGCCTTCAGTAGTGCTCCGTCTGAATCAATCCTGTCATGGTTGTTTCCCTGACTTACCACCTGAGGGCGGTGCTGCGCCTTTCTCCTGGTGGGAGGGGCAGATTAAATCAATCACCACTTCCTCCCTATTTAAACCCCAGCTGTTTTTTGGTTCTTTGCGAAATCGTAAGCCATCATTACGATTTAGCCGGTAAGGTGGTAGCGTCTTTCTAAAGATACTACTAAAAGCACTTACTTTAGGATCAAGAATCTAATTTAGTAAATGTAGGATCTCTTTTATGTTACCTGATTTAGGAAACTTACTCGCTCCTCCTGAGTTGGTTTGTGTTCCGGTTAGGCAGTCTGTGGACTGTGTTTCGGGTTTCATTTTCTTCGCTGGTTATTTGGCTCTTCTAGCCGTTTATCTTTTCGTTCAGACACTCGGTGTCGGTGGTTCATTTATTCGTTTGTTTGTGTCTTTGTAGCACTCAGTCACCCGTTGGGTGATATTTTCTGTTTTCCCCTTTTTGTTATTGTTTCTCCTATTCTCTGTTATTCAGAGCTTGTGGTTAGGCTGTAGGCTTACAGTTTAACTTATCGATACCTCCGGGGTTCTGCGATTGGCTCCAATCACTAAACCCACCATCACAGTACGATTTCGCCATGAATACGGCGTCAGCTGATCCTCGTGGTATCGAACAAATAGCAGAGTTGCAAAGCAGAGAATTAGAGAGACAGAGAACGACCATTGAAATTTTATTAAAACAACAAAGAGTCATGCAGGATAACCAGGCTAGTATATTCCATTCAAAGATTGGAGGGCATGATCCAGACAATGGTCGACGGTCGTCCCCAAACTGCGGTGGGATTCGCCGGTCCTAATCCGGTCGTCACTCCTCGTTTGGGCACACCTGTGGGAGAGGGATTACGAGAGGCAAAGATTCAGCTCCCTCCTCGTTTTAGCGGCGAGTCCGGTAAATGTCGGGGTTTTTTAGCACAGTGCCAAATTGTTTTTCAGACTCAGCCCTCAGAGGAGTCGCGAGTGGCACTCGTGTTATCATTGTTATCGGGGGCAGCCCTCGAGTGGGCAGTACCTCTTATTCGCTCTCAAGCACCGGTATTGACAGACTCTCTGGGGTTAATGAATAGAATGGAGTTGGTTTTTGACCACAAGCTTCACAACAGCGAGTCTGCTACTAAATTGACGCGCATGCGCCAGGGTAACCAAAGCGTGGCGGAATTATCTATTTCGTTCCGTACTCTCACGGGAGTTACAGGTCGGCCTGAGAATCCTCTCATGACGTTTTTTACTAACGCGCTATCAGATCTGGTGAGAGACGCTCTAGCTACGATTGGCATACCCGATTCACTAGATGAACTAATTACCACTGCTATACGGATCGATAATCGTATTAGGGAACGCCAGCGAGAGAGGAGGAACAGGGAGCTCCTGGTGCCTACGAAAGGGTTCTTACCTCTGTTTCCTAAGCGCTTGGGCAAAGCAGACGAACCCATGGAGGTAGACAGTGCTAGTTTCGGGCCCCGCCAGAGGGATGTGAACGTTTGTCGGTACTGTCGACGGACGGGTCACGTTATTCAAGATTGTCCCAAACTGAAGGAAACGAATAGCCTCACTATCGGACCGGAAGCCGGTAGTGAGACATCAGTCCTCTTTCTTCCGAACCTTCATTCCAGTCGAGCTAGCCTGGAGGAGACAAAACATTAGAATAAACGCTTTTCTTGATTCAGGGGCGGTTGATTGTTTTGTGGACTCCAGGTGGGCCAAAATAATTCAATTACCTGTTCGGGCTCTTTCACAATCCTGTGGTGTTACCGCTCTTGACGGTCGTCCTCTAGGTTCCGGTCGCATTAAGGAATCCACGGAGACTGTAATCATGCGGATCGCGTACGGTGAACACACAGAACAAATAAAGTTTTTTTTGGTCGATTCTCCTATGTACCCATTAGTTCTCGGACACTCCTGGTTGATAAAACATAAACCACAGGTGAACTGGGGCAGTCATAAAAACCCTATTGTTCAATGGGGGGATCAATGCTCACTTGGGTGCTTACCGTTTATTCCGTCGTCGTCCGGTTTCGGTCGGTCTAAAAGTCCCGAGACTGACTCGGAGACCGACGAATCAGCTCACTGTTCACCAAAACATACTCCCTCCTCCGTACACTCCAATGAGACGGAGAAAGAACTCGAATGGGATCCACAGTGTGATTGGGGAGTTCCACTGGAGGAGTCCACGGCCGAGGAGATTAGTGACCTAGAATCCTTATCTTTTGATTCTTTGGAGGCAGATATGCCGTCTACGGACACTGAACCTAATCCGTTGCGAGTTCCTAAACGATCGGTTAGTCACTCCAGTTCCGATTCCCATAAAAAATTCCGACCTGACATCATTGAGCCCGAGTTCCCTAAAAATCAGGAGGGGATGGAACTCATGAGTGCGGATTTTTATCCGCTACCCCCCGGCATTCCTAAAACTTATTCGGATCTTAGCGAGGTGTTTAGTAAGCAAAGGGCTACTAAGCTACCCCCGCACCGACCTTATGATTGCGCTATTGAGCTTCACCCAGGCACAGTTCCTCCACGTGGAGCCCTATATTCACTATCTGTACCTGAGAGTGCGGCTATGAAAAAATACATTTCTGAATCCCTAACTAACGGTTTTATCAGGCCATCCACGTCTCTCCTGCTGGGGCGGGGTTCTTTTTGTTGGTAAAAAGGACGGGGGATTACGACCTTGTATCGACTACAGAGGGTTAAATAATATAACCGTAAAGAATCGATACCCCCTTCCCCTTATGAACTCCGCGTTTGAACGTCTCCAAGGAGCGTCTATTTTTTCCAAATTGGACCTTCGCAACGCATATAATTTGGTTCGCATCCGACAGGGTGATGAGTGGAAAACAGCGTTTAATACGCACAATGGTCATTATGAATACCTGGTTATGCCATTTGGCCTCACGTGCGCGCCGGCTGTCTTCCAGGCGCTTGTTAATGACGTACTCAGGGAGATGTTGGAGAAATCGGTTTTCGTTTATCTTGACGACATTTTGATTTTCTCCAATTCTCTCTCTGAGCACGTGAAACACGTCAGACAGGTGCTAAAATGCTTGTTAGATGCACAACTATTCGTAAAAGCAGAAAAATGTGTGTTTCACGTACCTTCAGTTTCCTTCCTAGGATTCATTGTCGCAGAGGGCAGGATCCAAATGGACCCCAATAAAGTGACTGCGGTCAGGGATTGGCCTGCTCCGGTCTCTGTTAAACAGGTGCAGCGTTTTTTGGGGTTTGCTCATTTTTATAGACGGTTTATCCGCAATTTTAGTTCAGTGGTTGCGCCCATCACGGCGCTTACAAAAAAAACAGTTCCTTCTCGGTTCCAATGGTCCCCTAAAGCGGAGGCGGCCTTCGCTGAACTAAAAAGAAGATTCTGTTCTGAACCCATTTTAATTTCTCCCAATCCTTCGTTACCTTTCATTGTAGAGGTTGACGCCTCTGAGCTAGGGGTAGGGGCGATTCTGTCCCAGCGGTCGGCCATGGACCAAAAGGTTCATCCGTGCGCGTATTTCTCTCGGAGCCTTTCGCCTGCCGAGAGGAATTACAATGTAGGAGATCAGGAGTTATTAGCGGTTAAAATGGCGCTGGAGGAATGGCGTCATTGGCCCTAGGGGTGCGGAACATCCCTTTACGGTCTGGACGGATCATAAAAATTTAGAATACATCCAGGGGGCTCAACGTCGTAATTCGCGGCAAGCTCGTTAGGCATTATTCTTTACTAGGTTTAATTTTTTGTTGACTTACCGTCCTGGTTCTAAAAATATTAAGCCTGACGCCCTGTCGCGCTTGTACGATGGGCCCGAACTGGATCATCCGTCCACACCCATTATTCCCACCGCACAGATTTTATCTCCAGTTTTATGGGAGATAGAAAGGGTGGTGCATGAGGCTCAACGCCTTGAGCCGGATCCTGGTGGGGGTCCACGGGGGTGCCTCTTCGTTCCCTCAGGAGCTCGCGCCCAGGTACTGCAGTGGGGTCACTCCTCCTGGCTCACTGGTCACCCAGGCGTACACCGTACGCACGATTTCCTGGGTAGACGGTTCTGGTGGCGGGGTATGGAGAGGGACGTGCGGGAGTTTGTTGCTGCCTGTAGCATTTGTGCCCGCAATAAGGTGTCACAACTGGCACCGTCAGGATTACTGCGGCCTTTACCGGTTCCTCATCGACCCTGGAGTCATATCGCTTTAGACTTCGTCACCGGCTTGCCCAGCTCAAATGGTCATACTGTCATTTATTATAGTTGACAGATTTTCCAAGGCTGCCCACTTCATTGCGCTTTCCAAGTTGCCGTCTGCGCTCGAGACGGCATGTCTTATGATGGACCATGTCTTTCGCCTTCACGGCTTGCCGCAAGACGTTGTGTCCGATCGGGGTCCTCAGTTTGCGTCCAGATTCTGGCGGGCGTTTTGTTCACTGTTGGGGGCGTCTGTGAGTCTGTCGTCAGGGTTTCACCCACAGACTAATGGACAGACGGAACGCACTAACCAAACTATGGAGAATACGCTCCGCTGTCTTGCTTCTGCCAATCCATCGTCATGGAGTCGGCACCTGGCCTGGGCAGAGTACGCTCATAACACCCTGCGCATCGCTTCGTCGGGTCTCTCTCCATTCGAGGCTCAGTTTGGGTTTCAGCCTCCTCTATTTCCGGCGATGGAGGGTGACGCGGGGGTACCTTCCGCTGCAGCCTTTGTGCGACGTTGTCGTGTCACCTGGCGGAGGGTTAGGGCGGCTCTAATACGCGCAGTGGATCGCCAAAAGGAGTTTGCTAATCGCCGTCGGCGGGCAGCCCCATCATATAGGGTGGGTCAACGGGTTTGGTTATCTACTCGAGATCTGCCGTTACGGGTAGAGTCTCGGAAACTCGCTCCACGCTATATTGGGCCTTTTATAATCCTCCGTAAGGTTAACCCTGTCACTGTGCAATTACAGCTCCCACAATCCATGCGGATACATCCCACGTTCCACGTATCCCGCATTAACCCCCTGAGGTCGACGGGAGCGGCGCCGCTCCCAGCAGCAATAAAAGTATATTACTATTTCTAACTTCGCGATATTTTATCATACACACGCGACAAAAACATTGACAGAAACCTTAGAATCGCGACTTTCCGATTTGAGCACTGGCAAATCAAATGGGATTTTTAAATTAGGTTAATTAGACCAAAAGTAAACCTTGCCTTTTACTCTCTTTTTACCTGGTAGTAACGTCCCCCTTCTATTGACATGGTAACTAGGTGCGAGTTTCAGGGAGGTGTGTGGGGAGGGGCGTGGGGCCATGTGTGAAAACGCCGGCGTAAACACATAAACTGTCCCGACAATTTGAAGCAAGATTTTATACAGACATACAATTTTATTCAAGATGGAAAGATTTTCTGCACTGCAGTGTTTGAGAGTATTGATGAAAAGCGGCGAAGACAATAACTGACGAAGAGTAAGTAACTATATTTGATTTGCCATGTTATCAAATACTCGTATATATATTCAACATATGAATTCGCGTCTTGTGACTACATATTCCGCGTGTTGCAACGTAACAAATTGCAATATGCACACAAGATCTATGGAAGAATACTTTTCAAACAGCCTAAAATGTTATTTATTTCGCTTGTTTTCAAATACTCGTGAAAATATATGAATTCCGCGTCTTGTGACGCCAAACATATTCCGCGTGTTAGTAACTTAATCTAAATCCCTAACGTTAGTAGATTAGTTGGTTAGTACTATACACATCTACCTAATATATACAAAGTGCAATCTAGAAAGTAAGAAGGAAGAAAACGAGATAATAAGCGAAGGCGGAAAAAACCCGGAAAGTATAAACTCCCGAAGTGCATGACAAGACAAGGAGTGGATCTCGAAATAAACGGAACAAGGACAGACAGGGAGCAGAACGTGACAGAACAGGGAAAATGCAATACTGGATAAAGAATAATGAATAAGGACTGAATGAAAAATAAACAAAGACCAAAAAACAACAGAACAGGAACTCAGAATATAACACTGATGGCCCAGTGAGATGGCCCATCTGACAGATCTTAGAGGTGTGGACAATGAATAATGAATATTCAGGTATTTAGCATTTAGCCCTCCCACAGCCTGAAATAAATGTGACCAGTTCTGATAAAAACAGGTTTTTAGCTATTTAGATCTCAGATGTGCTAAACTGTTTTCACACCCTTACATAACCAAGACCTTGATGAACAAACGCACATTGGCAAAACAATTCGTCACTATAGTTTAGTGTGTGCTTTCACAACTTTTGTGACAGCAGAAAAATTTGTCGATCTATTTACAAGCTGCATATGATACTGACCAAACTATTGATGGCATAAAAATGTAGCTGTGATTGTCCTTCAAATAAAAATATCAAACACTTTGGAGTAAGTGTGTGTTAAATTGATGAAATTGAGATAAATATCAGACCATGCCAAAATCAAAAAACATCTAAAAGCTTAGCACGGACCTCAGAGGGTTAAACCATTACTCATTAGCGCCTTAGCGCCTCCAGAAGTACCGCCGCTGCCGCCTCGTATCATTGGGGGTGGTTCCGCTTACACGGTACGGAGTATTGTGGCTTCGCGGCGTGTAGGCAGGGGAACTCCGTTCCTGGTTGACTGGGAGGGTTACGGTCCTGAGGAGCGCAGTTGGGTTCCGTCCCGTCACATCTTGGATCCTTCTTTGATCCAGGATTTTCACCGGCGTGGTTCTGAAGGGTCGTCAGGAGTCGTCCCTTAAGGGGGGGGTCCTGTCATGGTTGTTTCCCTGACTTACCAGCTGAGGGCGGTGCTGCGCCTTTCTCCTGGTGGGAGGGGCAGATTAAATCAATCACCACTTCCTCCCTATTTAAACCCCAGCTGTTTTTTAGTTCTTTGCGAAATCGTAAGCCATCATTACGATTTAGCCGGTAAGGTGGTAGCGTCTTTCTAAAGATACTACTAAAAGCACTTACTTTAGGATCAAGAATCTCATTTAGTAAATGTAGGATCTCTTTTATGTTACCTGATTTAGGAAACTTACTCGCTCCTCCTGAGTTGGTTTGTGTTCCGGTTAGGCAGTCTGTGGACTGTGTTTCGGGTTTCATTTTCTTCGCTGGTTATTTGGCTCTTCTAGCCGTTTATCTTTTCGTTCAGACACTCGGTGTCGGTGGTTCATTTATTCGTTTGTTTGTGTCTTTGTAGCACTCAGTCACCCGTTGGGTGATATTTTCTGTTTTCCCCTTTTTGTTATTGTTTCTCCTATTCTCTGTTATTCAGAGCTTGTGGTTAGGCTGTAGGTTTACAGTTTAACTTATCGATACCTCCGGGGTTCTGCGATTGGCTCCAATCACTAAACCCACCATCACAAATCCACCCCTCAATAACTATTTTATGGCTATAAAAGCCATCTTATTGTTATGTTTTGAGTGTCTGTTCGGTTTGTTTTTGCACTTTGTTTATTTATCTTTCTTCAGTCATGTTTCATTCTCGTTCTGTCATGCACTTCGGGAAATTCTATGTTTCGGTTTTTCCGTCTTCGTTTCTAATCTCGTTTTACTTCCTTCTTACTTTCGAATTACACTTTGTATATACTAGTTAGATGTATATAGTACTAACCAACTAATCTACTAACATTAGGGATTTAGATTAAATTACTAACACTACTAATCACTAATTATCTCACGCTTCTAACTATCGCTGTCATTCTCTCTCGTCCTATCTCTGTACGCTTCTCACGTTCCGCTTTATTCGCACGCAGATTTCTTTATGCGTTCCTCCTCCTCCCTAAAAAAACGAAACATAGAATTTCCCGAAGTGCATGACAAGACAAGGAGAGGAACTCGAACAGGAACAATGACAGACGTGGAACAGAACGAGAATGAAACATGACTGAAGAAAGATAAATAAACAAAGTGCAAAAACAAACCGAACAAACACCCGTTGCCGTTGCATCGAAGATAGATAACTCGTGTATCCAGAATAAATGCCTTTACTGAAGAAACAAACCCGTGGTGCTACAGCTGCGACACACATAAAAAATCATCAATAATAACCTCATAAAATTGCAATATTATTTAGGAAAATAGCAACATTTTACTCACCAAAAATCCTTATTATTTGTACACAAAATCCATCCCCTTTCTTTCCTCAAAAGAGTTCAATTACTCTGTCGTACAGATTATCCATGTGTTTCAGTTCCATCAAGAAGTCATTTTCTATCGCCATCGAAGCTAATGCTGAAAGTCGAGCCTGCCCTGTCGTATTTCTGGCATAAGTTTTAATTCGCTTTAGGGCTGAAAATGTCCGCTCAAATGTCTGAATCACAGACTGATGTTAATTATATTTTGTCCATGAATACTTATTAAATAATTCCAAATGGTCTGTCCGCTTCCTTTCATAGCTTTTCCCCTGATTGCGCTGCTTCCAGACGTGTATTTTCATATTAAAGCATTTAACCAATCACATTACATCATAGTCAGACACTCTCTGACTATCCAATCAAAGGGTGTGAATACGCTGACATTACCTAGGCCTTCTATAAGGCCTTCGTGTCCCCAACTCAAAATCTGATTGGTTGAAGCAACAGTTTGATCAACACTTATTTTATGCTACAGGGCCTGCAGAACTGATTGTGAAGGCCTCCAGGCAGATTTATTTGACCCTGGCAACAAATGATGGCTGAAATGTGATTGGTTAAATGCTTTAATATGAAAATACACGTCTGGAAGCAGCGCAACCAGAAAAGCTATGAAAGGAAGCGGACAGACCATTTGGAATTATTTAATAAGTATTCATGGAAAAAATATAATTAACATCAGTCTGTGATTCAGATATTTTTTAGGCCAGCAGAGAAGGCCTTGCAGGCCCTGACGGCCCACCACACTGTACAGTATACAGGGCATGGACAAAATAATGGAAACACCTAATCAAAAAAGGACAAATTGAAAGAGGTTCAATATACAGTAGTTGGCGTCCACATTGCAGGTGCATCAGTCATAGAAATGGCAAAATTATTTAATGTGTCAAGCGGAACAGTATTGAAAATCATGACAGCATACGTCAAACAAGGAAATAACTGCATCAGGAGGAAGAGACAGACACTTAACAGGATAGTTTCTAAGAAACCACACAACAATGGCCTCAAAAATGACCTCATAATTGAATCTACACCTCCGTGACCCAGACTCAACAAAAACTGCACGTTGTGACCTTCACAAAGCAATATTTATGGTAGTGCTGTCATTAAGAAACCACTTGTAATGAAGGCCAATTATTAAAATGCATGGTAGAAGCCATTTTAGGAGACCAGGTGCACACTATGGTGCAAACATTGTTTTTTCAAGATATTCCCATATTCCAAGACAATAATGCCCTGCTAAATGGATTCAAGAGTGGTTTCATGAACACCAGGATGAAGTCAAACATCTTCCATGGCCTCCCAAATGACCAGATATAAACATCATAGAACCTGTATGGGGAGTTCTGGAAAGTAGATTGTGAAGTAGATTTCCACCGCTTTCATGTCTCAAATAACTTTTCCTTCTTCCTTCTTGGTCAAATATCCCACTAGAATCAGTTAAAAACTTGTATAACATTCTAAGAAGGACTGAAGCTTTTCTGAAGGCAAAGCCAACCCAGCTCCTTATTAGTTAATACATTGATTAATACATTGTTTGGTGTTTCCATTATTTTGTCTACCCCCTGTATTTTACATTGCAAAATAATGCTACTATTATAATGAATAATTCTACTATTTATACATATAATAGCAAAAGTGAAACTGGAAACACCTGATACAATTGAGAAAGTGTTCCCAATACATTTACATTTACATTTTAAGCATTTAGCAGACGCTCTTATCCAGAGCGACTTACAAGATGTGCATTAATACATGGTAGGAACAATCATAGTTAGCGCACAAGATCAGTGCAGGAATACAGCAATAGACATCATTGCAGGCATCTGCGTACCATACCTGTAACACCTGGAAGGAAAATGTTAGTGAATTTTTAAATTTTGGGGGGGGGGGAATATAGTGTTGAACAAGTAAACAGTGGTGAAGACAATTTAGCTAGATGGACAGAGTTCAGTGGTAGTGGAGTCTGAAGAGGTGGGTTTTGAGTCTCTTGCGGAAGATCGCAAGTGATTCCGCGGTCCTGACCGATTGCGGAAGGTCGTTCCACCAGCGAGGGATCAGGACAGAGAAGAGGCGAGACCGCGAGGAACGGCGGCCAGGAAAGGGACAGTCAATTTACCAGAGGAGGCAAAGTGGAGGGGTCTGGGAGGGGTGTAGGGAGTGATGAGTGACTGGAGGTAAGGGGGAGCAGTACCTCTAGCCGCTTGAAAAGCAAGCACCAGTGATTTGAATCTGATGCGTGCTACGATGGGGAGCCAGTGCAGAGAGGAGAGTAGAGGGGTGACGTGGGTGAACTTCGACTGGTTGAACACCAGACAAGCGGCAGCGTTATGGACTAGTTGCAGTGGCTTGGTGGCACAGGCCGGAAGGCCTGCCAGCAAGGAATTGCAGTAGTCCAGACGTGAGATCACCAGGGCCTGGACCAGGAGTTGAGTGGATTCTTGGGTGAGGAACGGTCGGATCCTCCGGATGTTGTGGAGGGAGAAACGGCAGGTCCGAGTGATCGCTGCAATATGGCTCGAGAAGCACAGTTGGTTGTCCAGGGTTACCCCAAGACTCCTGGCAGACTGGGACGGAGACACTATGGAGCCTTCCACGGTAATTGATGCATCAATCATCGTGGAGCCCTTCGCTGGGAGGAAGGTGGGTGGACATCCATGCGGAGATGTCAGTCAGGCATGCAGAGATCCGTGCCGGGACCTGGGTATCAGATGGAGAGAAGGAGAAAAACAGTTGAGTGTCATCGGCATAACAGTGATAGGAAAGACTATAAGCAGAAATAACAGAGCCAAGTGACTTGGTGTACAGAGAAAATAGGACGGGGCCTAGCATCGAGCCCTGTGGGACTCCGGTAGAGAGGGTGTGGGGAGAGGAGAGGGATCCTCTCCAGGCCACCTGGTACGACCGGTCAGCCAGGTAGGACTCAAACCATGTCAACGCAGATCCAGAGATTCCCATCTCGATGAGAGATCAGAGCAGGATCCGGTGGTCCACGGTGTCGAATGCTGCCGACAGGTCGAGGAAGAGGAGGGCGGAGCTAAGGGATTGGTACTTAGCCCCATGAAGAGCCTCAGTGACAGCAAGGAGAGCAGTCTCTGTGGAGTGGCCTGCTCTGAACCCAGATTGGTTGGGATCAAGCAGGTCATTCTGTAAGAGATGAGCAGACAGTTGGTTATAGACAGCCCGCTCTAATGTTTTGGAAAGGAATGGGAGGAGAGAGACAGGTCGGTAGTTTGAAATAACAGCAGGATTCAGAGAGGGTTTTTTGAGGAGGGGGACAACATGAGCACATTTGAGGGAAGAGGGGACAGAGCCAGAGGAAAGAGAGGAGTTAATGACATTGGAGACAAAGGGGAGGATGTCCATAGCAATGGACTGGAAGAGGGGGGAAGGAATGGGATCAAGACGGCAGGTGGTGGGATGGTGGGAGAGGACAAGTTGAAGGATGTCTGAGTCAGGGAGGGGCGAGAAGGAGGACAGAGGGGTGAGAGGGTTAGGTAGCGAGATGGGTGAGGGAGAGGTTGGGGGGAAGGAGTTGCGAATGACAAGAAAGAAGGATGCGAAGTCATCTGCGGTTAGGGAGGAGGGGGGTGGGGGAGGAGGAGGGGGTGAGGAGAGAGGAAAACGAGGGTTAGAAACTGAAGATTGAATTTTGGAAAGGAAAAATGCAGAATTAGCAGAGGAGAGGTTAGAGGAGAAGGAAGCCAGGAGTGTGTGGAAGTCAGTCAGAGCTACAGGGGATTTGGATTTCCTACATTTCCTTTCTGCCGCTCGCAGTTTCAGTCTGTTAGCCCGAATGGAGTCAGTTAGCCAGGGGGCCGGGGGTTTAGTAGATAGAGGACAGTGAGAGTTAAAGGAGGAGGAGAGAGAGGAAAGTAGGGTGGACGATGCCTCCTCAGCAGGTAGGTGAGAGAAGGCATCAGTAGGGGGAAGGGAAGGTAGAACAGTAGCCGACAGGGCAGCGGGGGAGAGAGAGTGGAGGTTGCGACGGACAAGGACAGTGGGAGCAGGTGAGGATGGTTTAGGCACAGAGGGGAGGGGGAGGGAGAAAGACAGAAAGCAATGGTCAGACACATGCAGAGGAGATACCGTAATGTTGGGTGATGCGCAGTTCCTAGTGAAGATCAGGTCCAGTTGGTTACCGGACTTGTGGGTGGATGGGAATTCAGCCAGGGTGAAGTCGAAGGACTGAAGCAGGGGGAGGAATGCAGAGGCCTGAGAGGTCTCCAGCGGCAGGTTGAAGTCACTGAGGAATAAGACGGGAGTGCCATCCTCAGGGAAAGCGCTGAGTAGGGCATCCATCTCATCTAGGAAACTCCCCAGTGGACCTGGAGGGCGATAAAGACATCGGACATCGAGACATCGGAATCAGACAGGAGTCAAACATGGCGCCTGTGTTGACAAGCCGTGTGCCTCGTCTGTCTCGTTTGCTCAGCATACTGTTTGCTACTGCTCTGTTTCTCCGTTTTTGTTGCCGGGATGTCTCTGCTCTACTTGTTTATGATCGCCAAGCTTTACTTAACATCCGAGCCTCTGGTGAGTCGCTGTTGCTGTCTAAACACTTTTTGGGTAAACAATCAGTGAACCCTTCTCCCGTGCTATCGGAGATTCCCGCGTACCTGCGCCGCCTCCCTTGCGCCTTTCCCCGGAAAAGGCGCTTCAGAAGACGGGGAAAGCGGGGTGGTGTCCTGGTGAGATTTAAGGCTTACCTGCTGACTTCCCATTGTGTGACAAATCCTCGCCTCCTCTCGGATGGATGCTACTTTCTTGCTGTCCGACGCTCACTGCAACAACAGGATCCGTCCTGTTGTTGCCGCTCCTCCTGCTCCTTCCAGCCGGATGACAGTGCCTGATCCGTCCGCCGGCCTGCTGACGTGCCCTGCTCTACCTGCGCTACCTAGGCCGTGTGATGCTCCCAGTCTGATGACTGAGCGCCCTCCTCGACACTGGCAGTCGCGGGTCCACAGAAGCGATGTTAGCCATGCTTACCTTCGCCAGCTGAGACGTGCTGCACCAACAGCTGGTGTGGAGCTCAATCTTCGCATGGCTTTGTTAAATACTAGATCGCTAGCAAATACAACTTTTCTGCTGAATGACTTCTTCACTTCTCGTGATCTGGATTTTATGTTTCTGACGGAGACCTGGCTTCACGCTGGTGAGTGTACTCCGTTCTCCGAACTTCTTCCTCCTGACTGTACTTTCTTTAACTCCCCTCGGACCACCGGCAAAGGTGGGGGATTAGCTTCTGTTTTTAAATCCAGCTTCCAGTGTCGACAGACTCAATTTGACACTTACTCCAATTTTGAGCTACAGCTTTTTGAATTAAGTCTGTCCACTCCTGTGCTTTTCGCGGTAGTATATCGTCGTCCGAAATTTAATAAGGACTTTATACATGATTTTGCTGACTTTCTGTCGGGGATTGCGGTGAAATATGACCATTTCTTAATTTCTGGTGATTTTAATGTCCATGTGTGTTGTGAATCAAAACCTCTGGCCAAGGAATTTTAAATCTCATTGACTCTTTTAATCTCATTCAGTCAGTGACTGGACCGACACATGAAAAGGGCCACACCTTGGATCTTGTGCTATCGTATGGCTTATCTGTTTTTGTTAATGAAATTTGTGCAACAGGTATTTCAGACCATCTGCCTGTTTTATTTACTGCTTCTATACCTTGTTCGATGGTTAAGACGTGTGCTCCTGCACGCCGCCTGCGAGACGTTTAACTCTTCAACTGTATCGCAGTTCTCAGTTATTTTTAATGAACGTATGATTTGCACACTGGATGGGAATTGCGCTCTCAGTGCTGAGGAGCTTATTACAATTTTTGACTCTACATGTAATAATATCTTGGACTCTGTTGCTCCTTTTAGACGCACTAAAGCACTTTCCGAGCCGTGGTTAAATGATTCCACCCGCGCTCTCAGACGCGCATGTCGGCGTGCTGAGAGAAAGTGGAAGAAGGACAAACTCCACGTCTCCTTAGGAATCTTAAGGGTCTGTTTGTCAGACTATCAGAGAGCCGTTAAAGCTGCTAAAATGGAGTATTTATCTAACCTTGTCTCCAATAAGTCACAAGCCCCAAGTTCTTTTTAATATTTTTAATTCTCTTGTAAATCCCAGTGATATTTCTCCCATTGTACCATCGCTTACTCTTTGTGATAATTTTCTTAAATTCTTTATTGAGAAAATTTCTGCCCTTAGGTCAGCTGCTCACACCTTCACTGCCCCAGACCTTATTGTTCCTCCTTTGCGCTCTGCTGTCTTTGACCAGTTTGAGCCTGTATCGATCTCATCACTTTCAGATGTAGTAAATCGTCTGCGGCCTACAAACTGCCCCTCAGACAGTATTCCTTCTCGTTTTCTGAAAGAAGTTTTTGATACTGTCGGGTCAAGTGTTCTTGTTTTGATAAACACTTGTCTCAGCTCCGGTTGTGTCCCAGCTGCCTTTAAACATGCTGTAGTACAGCCTCTTATCAAAAAAGAAAAATCTAGACCCTTCTGTCCTTTCTAATTTCAGACCTATCTCCAAACTACCGTTTCTGTCTAAGGTTCTGGAGAAAGTGGTTCATGTTCAGTTGCAGTCATTTTTAACTAATCATGACATCTATGAAAAGTTTCAGTCTGGCTTTAAACCACGCCATAGTACTGAAACGGCTCTTTTGAGAGTTTTTAATGATCTTATTTGAACTGTTGATTCAGGTAACTCTGCTGTCCTTGTGCTCCTAGACCTGACAGCTGCCTTTGACACTGTGGATCACAGAATCCTTCTGTCACGCTTAGAACAATGTGTAGGCATCACAGGTACTGCCCTCAAATGGTTTCAATCTTACCTGTCTGATCTGAGTTTCTCAGTTCACCTAGGGGAATTCTCTTCAATCGTGGCCCCTCTTACCTGTGGGGTCCCTCAAGGCTCCATCTTGGGCCCTATCCTGTTTTTGTTGTACTTGCTGCCCTTGGGATCAATCTTCGCCAGTGTTAATTTTGTCAGCTATTTTTAATTTTAGTTTTAGTCTTAGTCATGTGTCAAAAGCTCTTTTTCGTTTTTATCATATTTAGTCACCTTTATCTATTTTTTGTTTAGTCGAGTTTTAGTCAACTACAGGTCTGAGCATTTTAGTCTTAGTCTTTTTGTTTAGTCTCGATTTAGTCTTTTTGTTTAGTCTCAATTTAGTCGCGGAAAACAGAAGACATTTTAGTCTAGTTTTCGTTAATGAAAAGGTATTTTAGTCTCTTTTTAGTAACGCAATTCTATTTATTCTTTCAGTATAGTCTAGCCAAAACCAAAATATTTTGTCTTTTTTTTTAGTCAAACCCATTTCAAAATTCCCACAAGATTTCTTATCTTTATCTGATGAAATACAGGTTGAATGTTTAAGAATGCATTTGAGACTGGAGAGAGTCTGGTTTGATGGCATTGATCATTTCAAGGAATGTTTGGTTACTAGGCAACACCTGTTAGCTACTAGCTAGAAAACTACCAGCTGATTCACAATTAAGTTCAGTAGGAGCCAGTAGGAGCCCAGTAACCAAACATTCCTTGAAATGGTCAATAGATTCAGAAATAGTCAAACATGGAACATATTTGCATTTAAAGTGCATATTTATTTTTTTAACCAACAACAACAATAGACATTTGAATGGTGTAAATACACAGTACACACTAATTGCAATCTGCTTGATATATATATACGGTATATAAAATAAATATAAAATCACATTCTGAGGTCGGTGTTAAAGTGCCACATGGACTTAGAATAAACTAAGGTTAGGGTAAGAGGTCTAGGTCTGGTTAGGGGTTAGAGTTAGAGGTGGTCTAGGTCTGGATAGGGGTTAAGAGTTGGTCTAGTCCTAAATAATAACAATAATAATAATAATAAATAATAATAATAATAATAATGAATGCTACAATAACAAACAACAACAACAACAAAAAAAGTGTGTGTCTGTGAAACTGAACTGAAAACTGTTAATGAACAGATTTTGAAATCAATGGATAAACCAATCTGAACCTTACTCCTCCAAAATCTCTTGTTCAATTCACACTAGCACTAACTTCAGAACATCCTCAACAAGGGCTCCTACTAGTCAGATTTGGGAAAATATCAAATAATTAAGCCCACAGTGCATCAAAACGTTTCACTGTATATAGTATTGTACAGTTTCTGAAAATTCTCCTTAACTCAATGTCCAATTATCATGAAAAAAAAGGGCCACATATTAATCACATATGGGTTGTAGTATGACTTCTGTCAGAGATTTTTTTTTTTTACATCTCAAACACTGTCTCTGATATCTGGAAAAGAAAAAGAAAATGTCAGCCTGACCAGTCAGTCGCTGGTAACCATTACCACATTCACATGACTATTTAGACTTGTTTATCTTGAGAAAAGCACTTCTTTCCAATATGGCTCTTGCTCTGTTGCGGCGGCCACTTGAGAGGTAACCAGTTACACTGAAGACACGCTCGGTAAAGGCTTGGGAGGCTGGCATCGCCAGGAGATCTAAGGCCAGAGGTTTCAGATGTGGAAACACCATAGGACTCTGAGAAATCCAAAACTATATATATATATAGTTAGTGTTAATGATGTCTTGTAGATTATTATGGATATTTGCAACTCTATTATTTTAAGGACTGATAGGATAATATATGATAATAGTTTATGAATTAATAAAACATGTAGTGAAAAGTACAGAAATCATCTGACATATCTAAGGGAGTCAAAGTGTCGAATTTCATGGATACTGTAAGGAATACGAGTGTGTTCATTCAACCATATTTATTACAAACTGAAAATGTTCAACACTCACAATCAAATCAACTGCTCAACTGTTAGCTATTACTGCTGTGTAACGTTATGCCACGTTGTAACTCATACTAACGTTGTGTCAGACAAAAACCTTTCATTTCTCCGAAACGCGGGTTCGCATTATCATTGTTTATTGTGTGTGTTCAAAGACGCTTGTAAAATACCTCTGTGGTGGACTGAACAAATGAACGGGCTGGCAGATTGCCGCCAGTCAATGCGGCCCTAGCAACCGTGTGGCGCAGTGAAGTGTAGCGTCAGGATTGGTTAGCGCTAACACCGTTTTTTCTAGCAAGCAGCCCGCTATCTAGCTAGCAGCTGACTACTGTATACAGTTCCAATAGACTAACATTACACCTCTGTGATTTAAATGTGTCCTTACCTTAGACTCGGGGGTTGTACTTGGGTTGGATGCAGTTCCCTGTTGGTCAGTCTGTGTCTGTTCTCCATCTTCTTCTGCTGTGTTTATCCTCTTCAAATAGCGCAACATGTTTGCGAGTGCTCCCTTGACTGAGAGAATGGCCAGTACCGCGGGAACTTTTATTAAACATTCTGATATTTTCGCGGGTCTCGTGCAGTGGTCTCATGCCACTGTCAAGTAGGCGAGCACTCAGAAGACGCGCACCGTTTGCCAGTGACAGTGATATGCGCACTGAAAGTCAGCTCAGTTGACATTTTACACGTGGAAAAAAAAATCCTCTTCGTCCCCGACTGCGTCCCGGGAGGATTTCTGTTCATCCCAAATACATATTTTATCGTCCCGGGACGACGGACGGTGTTAGTCTCGAGCCCTGCTCCGCTCCTACACATCTGTGTGTGTGTGTGTGTGTGTGTGTGTGTGTGTGTGTGCGCGCGTTATTGCTTGTGTGTGGGGAGAGTTACTGCAACAAATAACGCGGGTGAGGAAATCATAGGAATTGCGCCGCACACATAGGAAACGGAAATGCTGCAATAATAATAAAACGAATTATTCTAAAAGTTATAATTATTTAGTCTCGTCTTGTTTTAGTCAACAAAAAGTGAAAAGAGATTTGGCAAGGTTTTATTTGGTAAACTACATTTTGTGTCGTCGTTTGTAGTCAACGACATTGCATTAATTATTTCGTCACGTTAGTGTCACATGATCTCCATTATCGTCTCGTCTCGTCTCGTTGTCGTCATGGAAAAAAGCTTCGTTGACGACCATATTTAGTCATCATTTTCGTTGACTAAATTAACACTGATCTTCGCAAAACACAATATTTATTTTCACTGTTTTGCGGATGATGTACAGATCTATCTCCCTCTAAAGTCAAAAAGTAAGGATACAATGCAGCCCTTGCTGGACTGCTTAAAAGATATCAAAACCTGGATGGACATACATTTCCTCAATTTAAACGATAATAAAACTGAGATCATTATGTTTGGGCATGCTCTTAGAGATTATCCTGCTGGCATTCTGGGTCCACTAACTGCTAATATCCGTTCTTCTGTCAAGAACCTTGGAGTGACCTTTGATAGTGCATTCAAATTTGACAAACAGGTTAGTTCAGTTGTTAAAACCAGCTTTTTCCAATTACGACTCCTAGCAAAGATAAAGGCCTATCTTTCCCCCAAAGACCTAGAGAGGGTAATTCATGCTTTTATTACCACGAGGCTGGATTATTGTAATTCTTTGTATGTTGGTATTGACCAGTCGTCGCTTCGACGTCTGCAGCTGGTACAAAATGCAGCTGCTCGTCTTCTTACTCGTAAAAGAAAGCGCGACCACATTACACCAGTTTTGGCCTCACTCCATTGGCTTCCCGTCCTCTTCAGGATTGATTTTAAACTTTTGTTGTTTGTTTTTAAAGCTTTGAATGGGCTGGCACCTCTGTACTTAGCTGAACTTTTACATTGTCACACCCCAGCTAGAGCACTGAGGTCGGCAGATCGGCTGCTGCTGGATGTCCCCAGGACTAGGCTAAAAACCAGAGGTGACCGAGCCTTTGTGGCGGCTGCCCCTAGGCTCTGGAACAGCCTGCCCTTGCATATTAGATCTGCCCGAACCTTAGAGGTCTTTAAGTCCGTATTGAAGACTTACCTTTTCTCCCTGGCTTTCAACTCCGGTTGAGCTAGACACTTTTATGGTACTTTTATGTGAATTATTTTTTCCTTCTTCTTTTTCTTATTGTATTGTATTACATGTACTGTTTTTATTACTGTTTATTTATTACTGTACAGCACTTTGGTCGACTGTTGGTTGTTTAAAGGTGCTTTATAAATAAAGTTTGAGTTGAGTTGAGAAAGAACAATGATGTGCTGTTTACATGGCCAATAACCTTTATGGTTAAATAAAGGTAAAATATATAAATAAAATACATTATTAAAATATAATAAATAATACATATATTTACCTAAATATACCTAGATTTATTACATATTGGTATATAATATTTACTGTATATATATTGTGGCATCCTGGCAGGCAGAGCCAGGTGAAGGGGTTAATATGGTGCCATCTACTGGTCACACCCCGACCTCGCAGGACCAAAATGACTCCCACCTGCAAATAATCAACCAATTAACACCCAATCAACCAGTAATAATAGGGGCCAGGTTTCTCCTCATGAGGAGAGAGAGAGAAAAAAAGAAAGAAAAAAAAAGTTTTTGGAAGTGTTTGCAAGGTGGAAAGACAGCCTGTGAAGTCTGTTGACCAGCCGGAACTTTTGGTAAGGGGTTAGCTCCCCAGAGTGCAAGAAACCATTTGCTCAAATTTTGAGAAGTGTTGGACTGTTTATTTAAATGTTCAAGCCATTTGAGTGCCTTCCCCATTGTTTGTGTTATTCAGCGGATTTCCCTTTAATTCAAGCAATTTTTGGTACATTTGACTCTGGATATGTTTCTTGGTTTGCACGACTCCATGTAACACCTAACAATAAAACCCAGTAGGGTGTTACAATATATGTATCAGGTGTTGTATATTTGTGTAGCCTATAAAAAGGTGGATGACTGGTTTTTGAGCCATGGATCAATAAGATAGCAATTGCAATGGTCGTTTTAGTATCTGTTAATGCAATTTGCAATATTTCCATGAGTTACTGGGCACAAATGTCAGTAAGGTTTTCCTTCATATGCTGTGGGCAGCACTGTCCATTAAAATCAAAAACACATGGTAAACATCTCATCTCATCTCATCTCATCTTCAGCGGCTTATTCCTAGTTAGGGTCGCGGGGGGGCTGGAGCCTATCCCAGCATGCATTGGGGCGAGAGGCAGGAATACACCCTGGACAGGTCGCCAATCCATCGCAGGGCACTACATACACCATTCACTCACACACTCATACCTACGGGCAATTTAGACTCTCCAATTAGCCTAACGTGCATGTCTTTGGACTGTGGGAAGAAACCGGAGTACCCGGAGGAAACCCACGCGGACACGGGGAGAACATGCAAACTCCACACAGAAAGGCCCCCGGCCTGGATTCGAACCTGAGACCTTCTTGCTGTGAGGCGACAGTGCTATCCACTGCACCACCCATGGTAAACATGTGATATGTATTTATTGAGGCTAAATTACAATGTGAAAAGGTTTTGGCAGTTCAGACAATGAATACAAATGTTGTTGTTTGTGTCTGATTTGGTAATGATCACAATATTTCCGCTTGCAAATTGCTTCCCTGTAATAAGCCCTCCCAGATCATCCTAGTTTGCTTGATATCTGTTTCTCTTGGTCCTGTTCTTTTGAGACTATATCGTGGGATCCTCAAGGAAATGCAATTTAGAATATGGAAATTAAATCAACACTGGGGAAATTAAAAGGACCATTGGCACAGCTGATATGAAAAGCAATAAATCAGCACAAAGTGGAAGGCTAATTCACAGAAGCGTCATGGCAATCGCATTAGTATCTGGTGAGGCAAAGAGTGTAATATGGTAGATATTAAGAGAATGAGGCTGTGCAATTTGTTCAATTGTCCATAACTGTGTGAGCAAAATTAATAACTGAACAAGGCATTTACAATTTCCATTAACTCTATGTGTTGAGTGATGTGTTGAGGTAAATTTAGTGCCAGAATTCCTTATCCAAAACTGCCTTTTATTTCTAAGAAATAGTAGAATAGAAATAGAGAAGATGTGGAGTGGAAGTAAAAGAAGAGACAAACAAGCATATTTTACATCACCCAGATGAAATACAAAATGTCTATAATTGAATATAGTATACAATACAATATACACACAGGTAACTGCCAAAATAAAGGGAACACTTGAGTACATGAAGGGTTCCGGTGGCTCTGTTATGGGGTTGGATGCATTTTCCTGGCATTTTTTTCACCACCATCAACAAAGTATGGACCTCTGGGGTGGTGTAGCGGTAGAATGTCCAATGACCGGGGTTAAATTCCACCCGGTCGTGCCAGTTCCGCCTCAGGGTGGGGGAGGGAAGCCGATATGAGCTTGCTTCGTATAGGAGTAGCCCTGTGTGCCTACCGGAGTTACAGCCGGGTTCCGGCTCGGAAGAGGCGATGCTCCGTGCATGTCACTGCCGGTTTCAGGACTATGGCAGCGAGCTCTCAATATGAGGGAGTGGAATAATTGACATGAAAAAGAGGGTATAATTGACCCTTCGCTAAACCACGCCCCAAAACGCAAACTGGCCAATCACAGCACCGTGTTTTACATACTCCGACAGAGGGTCTGACATGCCCTCCATTGACTTTCACGCAAAAATTTGAATTTTTCTTCATTTTCGAGCTGGTTTTGCGGATTTTTAGCAAATTATGGTTAAACGTTGTGCCTGGGGCACGTGTAACAGTGACACTCGTTACCCAGAGAGGTTTTGAAGGAGATATACGTTTTTTCCCTTTACAAAACCTAAATCAAATCCTGAAAAGTGTAGACTGTGGATAAAGCTATGTGTGAACGTCCTCATGCCCAGTTGAACACCTCCAAGATCAACAAGCACAGCTTTGCCTGCTCCAAGGTAAGTAATTACTCTTATCAACCGTAAAATAATGTTATGCTGTTGTTATCAGATGTTAGCTGGTTAACCTAAATTATCGTAAGGTTTGTAGCTATCCGTGGCGCTAGCAAGCTTAGCCAGCGACGCTAACGTGGCTACGGTCTGGATATACAGCTCCGGGTTGCAACGTTGGTAAAGTTAGACTAAATGTTAGCTTTGTTATTCGTGATCCAGCCAGCTTGCTAACGTTAAGATGTTACTATCATTACTATTTCAGCACTTTGTCAATGGGCGCAGAAACCTGTGGAGCTAACCAGAGTAATGTTGTTACAGCACAGGCTACTAATGTTACGTTAGTTAGCTAATGCTAGCTAACTTACTACTGAATGTAACGTTATATAGGCCTACTGCTTTTGCTTTTTAATGATTGTAATAGTGAATAAAGTGAATAAAGACCTACCCAGCTTTACAGGAACAGTGTTGCTCCTTAATGTAGTTGTCCTCTGTCTCAATCGCCAGGTGATTCACTTTTACTTTGTGATCTGTAGGCTATCCCTTCTATCCTAATTTTTTTTGCGTAATTTTTTTGTGATATCCTGGATATAACCTTCGAAAGCATACTGTAGGCTCTTCTGTCTGGTTCTATCGGAAATCTCTTTGTCTATTTTCCAAAAATTGGATAATATTTCTCCAGGGAGTGCAGTTAGCGACATTGCGAGCGCCATGCTGGCTCCGAAAGCTTGACGGACTTAGCAACAATAACTAAGGGGGGCGTGGTTTAGCGAAGGGTCAATTAGCTACTAAATTGGGAGAAAAATGGGGAAAAACAGCTAAAAAGAAAATAGAAAAAAAACACCAAATTATGGAATTTCTTGCTACAATACAATTATGCAATACAATCCAAAATTCTATATTGGAGAGTAAAATAAAATAAGTTTCAGGCAGAGCAACTGAGTGTGAATGCATCTACAGCTGTGCTTTTCCATTAGCTGACAGGTCCTACACTGTACACATGCAAGTATGCTCTATGCTAGTAATGTACATTAGTTGCTGGTTTCCTTATTTTGCGATACAACTACAGCCATCAGCTGTGTCAAAGGTGATTTACAACATTTTTGCCACATCCAAACAGACACATTCCCTGGGTTTTATATGTCTCTCATAGACCGTAATACCGGTCCACAGAATAACAGCCTATCCCCGGAGTCTCCCCTCACCTACATTTACATTTACATTTTAAGCATTTAGCAGACGCTCTTATCCAGAGCGACTTACAAGATGTGCATTAATACATGGTAGGAACAATCATAGTTAGCGCACAAGATCAGTGCAGGAATACAGCAATAGACATCATTGCAGGCATCTACGTACCATACCTGTAACACCTGGAAGGAAAAGGTTAGTGAATTATATATATTATTATTTTTAATTTTTTTGAGAGTATAGTGTTAAACAAGTAAACAGTGGTGAAGACAATTTAGCTAGATGGACAGAGTTCAGTGGTAGTGGAGTCTGAAGAGGTGGGTTTTGAGTCTCTTGCGGAAGATCGCGAGTGATTCCGCGGTCTTGACCGATTGCGGAAGGTCGTTCCACCAGCGAGGGATCAGGACAGAGAAGAGGCGAGACCGCGAGGAGCGGCTGCCAGGCTGCCAGGCACCTCTCTTTATTGAGTAAGCAAATCAATATGTTACCATGTACTGAATGAACTGAAAGGACAAGGGATGGCTCATCATCTCCGCCGCCCGCCCAGGCGTCCCAGATAGATGGTACAGATATCGCCGGCCTGCTTAAGAAGCAACACCTCCCCGACATGTTGATAAACGAGCCTGTGCAGGGTCTATTAGATGGTCATGTGATTGCGGAGATTTAAGGTGTGTGGATCTAAGCACAGTTCTTTCGGAAACAAGGGTCAGCTCTTTAATCCTGAGAACTGGGGCTCTTCAGATCGGAGGATCAGATATGGGTTTGTCACACTAATGTATGAATATATGTGTGTGTGTGTGTATACAGTATATACTTACACAGTGCATACATACACTCAGTGACCACTTTATTAGGTACACCTGCACACCTGCGCGTTAATGCAATTATCTAATCAGCCAATCATGTGGCAGCAACTCAATGCATACAAGCATGCAGATATGGTCAAGAGGTTCAGTTGTTGTTCATACCAAAAATCTGAATGGGGAGGAAATGTGATCTAAATGACTGACCGTGGAATGATTGTTGGTGCCAAACGGTGTAAGTATCTCAGAAACTGCCGATCTCATGGGATTTTCACGCACAACAGTCCCTAGAGTTTGCAGAGAATGGTGTGAAAAACAAAAAACATCCAGTGAGTGGCAGTTCTGTGGATGAAAACACCTTGTTAATGAGAGAGGTCAGAGGAGAATGGCCAGACTGGTTCTAGCTGACAGGAAGGTGACAGTAACTCAAGTAACCACGCGTTTCAACAGTGGTATGCAGAAGAGCATCTCTGAACGCACAACACGTCGAACCTTGAAGTGGATGGGCTACAGCAGCAGACTACCACACCGGGTTCCACTCCTGTCAGCTAAGACCAGGAAAGTGAGGCTACAGTGGGCACAAGCTCACCAAAACTGGACAGTTGAAGATTGAAAAAACGTTGCCTGGTCTGACGAATCTCGATTTCTGCTGCAACATGCAGATGGTAGGGTCAGAATTTAATGTAAACAGCATGAATCCATGCATCCATCCTGCCTTGTGTCAACGGTTCAGGCTGGTGGTGGTGGTGTAATGGTGTGGGGAATGTTTTATTGGCACACATTAGGCCTCTTAATACCAATTGAGCATTGTTTAAATGCCACAGCCTACCTGAGTGTTGTTGCTGACCATGTGCATCCCTTTATGGCCACAGTCTACCCATCTTCTGATGGATACTTCCAGCAGGATAATGCACCATGTCACAAAACACATGTCATCTCAAGCTGGTTCCACGAACATGACAATGAGTTTAGTGTACTCCAATGGCCTTCACAGTCACCAGATCTCAGTCCAATAAAGCACCTTTGGGAAGTGGTGGAACGGGAGATTCGCAACATGAATGCGGAGCTGACAAATCTGCAGCAACTGCGTGATGCTATTATGTCAACAAGGACCAGAATCTCTGAGGAATGTTTCCTGCACCTTGTTGAATCCATGCCACAAAGAATTCAGGCTATTCTGGAGTCCTACCCAGTACTAGAAAGGTGTACCTAAAAAAGTGGCCACTGAGTGTATATGTAGTGAACAAAAACATTTGAAACACCAATCTAAAGTCACTTAATAGGGTGTTGGGCCACCATGTGTTGCCAGTATGGCCTGTAGGCGCAGTGGCATAGAGTCTATCAGTGTCTAAAATTATATAAAAGGAACAACACTGCTCTTCTACATGAAAGTTAATAAATCAACTCAGCTTAGTTGATGGAAGGGGAAAAACTTGATTGGGTTTAGATCTGACAACTGAGAAGGCCATGAAATATGAATGTCAGTGTCATGCTCCTCAAACCGTTGGGTTAACCTTGCCTTCTAAGGGTATGACTGCACCCAAATCATGGCAGTAAAATGCACCGCACACCATTACGGAACCACCACAACCCTTCACTGTTGGAAAGCGGTTGTATTTCCATTTATTTGTTCATTTCCTGTATACATACACAACAAAAATTATCATCCATGGAAAGATTATTATGATGTCAGTGAGGCTGATGGAATAATAACACAAGGAATACTCCAGTATATTCAAACATGTGCAACATACAGTTGCCTAAATTGTATTACAGACTAAATGCATGAAATTCCATGTACAAGTGCAAAACAAACTCAATTAAATTGTATTATATTCTCTATATTTTGCTACATATCGGAAATAAGTTCTCTGTGGTTTGGATTTCCCATATCCAAATATGTTGACAAAATTATTTTTTTCCCCATAGGGAAATAGAGTGGAGATAGCTTCTTCTTCTTCTTTCGTGTATCGGCTTCAGATGTCCAACTTGGTGTCGCTCAGCCACGTCCTCGTCTCTGGACCCACTAGAAAGAGCCCCTCCTCTGAAGGTGGTCTAAACAGGGGACAGGTGTGGGTTATGTGGTCGGCAGTCTGCTCAGGCTCCCCGCAATCGCATGCTGCGCTGTCCGCAAGGCCCCACTTCCTCATGGGCGCTTTGGAGATAGCTGACACCATTACAAATAATTCAAATTCATTCTTTGCACTGCTGCCATTTCCAGGATTGCGGATTCAATGTGCAGTACCCTTCAGTGCGTGAGAGCGATGCATGTGTTGCGCCTGTGGGACCACTGACGGTTTTCTGTCAAGCCTGACTGCTTAAAGTGGAGCTGGATACTGGCTGAGGGTTACTGTAGAAGCATGCTTACTTCAATGCCATAAGGCACTGTGGGTTGGAATTCACAATAATAAGTGTTTGGATTCCACTGTGCTATGTGCTCAACTGCAAATTCACTTAAGAAAATAAACAAAAACAGCAAGCTTTGTGTTTGATGAAGTTAAAGTATTTGAGCATCATCTGTAGTTTTCATTAAAATACTGTTCTTTTCCTTGTTCTTTTCCTTTGGTGACAGATGTCTTTCAAATAATATTTTGGGGATAATTGACAGAATCAAGGGCTGGCAATGTTCTTTTTTGCCATAAATTCTGTGTGCATTTGTTCATTAGTGCATTTCTCTGTAAATCTGCTCCTGCTGTGTGGAAACCCAAAGTCCTGTCATTCAGATTAACGTAAATGAAGGGAACATTAGTTTGTTCATTTTGAGCCTTAATTTTTTTTTGCATATCTGGTAATTTAAAATGAACAGCACAATCTTGATTTTGTATCTTTGACATTGGAAGAGGTGGAGGGAGGAGTGGAGAGGGCTGTGCCATCCTTTTGGCTGCTGTCAGGTGTTCCTGTTCCCTCCCATAGCCTGGAGAGGACTACAGGCTCCTGGACAGCAGCGGTCTCACCTACAGGCAGGCTCATCTGGGGCTAATGAGCAATCAACTCAGTTGTGAGCCATTGCCTTCGTTAAGCCATTATAAAAGCACAGCCTGGCATGCCTGAAGGGAGTTTTTGGGGCATGGAGGAAGAGGTGCTGGTTTTTGATGCGGTTAATCCTCTCACAAATAGTTTTTGATTTAACTTAAAGGATAAGGATAATGACCTGGCCATTGGCCTGTAGGAACTGTATATTTGATTGATCTTTCATCCACTCACCACCTGGCATAGTGGCCACCCCTGCCACCTTGCTACAGTACCCCCTCCTCCGCAAGTTTTTTCATTCAGCTTCTGATTTTTCAACAGTATTGTTCTCGCTACCTCTTACATGTATAAACCTGCCTCTGAAGATAGAGAATAATTATCACATTTATACATATTTCTGAACTGTGATCATGATGCTATTTCTCTATACTTGATGAGTAGTGAGATACTGTACGTGCATGTAGAATCCTTTAGATTCCACCCGAACACACCAATGGCGGACGTGTCCGAGTGTGGAGGTATAGCGTGTAGCCTTACCTTCGTGTTACCGGAACGGGATTAAATGGATGTTTCATTAACTCCAACTCTATCTGACTCCATGTATGTTAGCTTTTCTCTCTGTTAACTCTTACTTCTAGAATCGTGTAAGCAAATGAGAGACTGTAGTCTCTCGTCTCGCGTAGTGTGGCGCTATACGGGTTGCTATCTTCTATACGAGATGCAGACGTGCCTCTGGCCTGTGTAAAACCTAGCAAGGATACAGTTGCGTATCTTGCAACGGCGCTAATGTATAGGCGAGTGACTACGGAGTTGCAACGTTCTATGTGTGTGTGTTAACTTCATCTTAAAACCACAATGTGTAACTGCAGTCTAGATTAATGAGAGATGCTTTAGTATGAAAATGTTTATTAACCGGACATAAAAACATCAAACAGAATTTGGAACGTAAGGATACAAAAACGGCTATACGCGAAAGTTGCGCAGGAGTTCGTAATTCGAATCACCGCGATGTATGCCATTTTTCCCTCTTTAAACCCACACATCAAAAGAAGCCATCAAACACCAAATAAGGACATAATCACTGAAAAACGGAACCACTCCCTGCGCCGCTATCTGTATGCGCATCACACTGCCAGGCCGCTGACCGAAGATCATTTGCATTTGCACCGTTCACTTTTGAACGGTGTTCTGAGATCCTCAGTAAGCGCCACCCGCACCACATCATCAATGACACCAACCCACTGCTCATTACATAAGCTCTCCAACAACACCAAACATGCTTAGACTGTACATGTGAATGATGAAGTTTACAGTATAACACATTAAACTCAGCAATGTGGTCTTGAGAACAGTCCCCACTGTGTCCTGTTTTGCTGAGACAGGATTAGTGTGGGGCCTGAGAGACGTCTGGGGCAAAACCATTGTTCTCACCCGTTGGCTCCCTGCTGGCAATACACACATAGTTCACACTCTTTGGGGTCACTTCAGGGCATAGTTCTGTGACCTGCCCTACATGCATATGAGTCTATAATGGCTAATATTTATATACGCTCTGATGCTGCCAAAGCACTCACAGCTTTAAAAGAGAATACATAATGATGAGAACAGGCCGTTCGGCCCATCTAGGCTCGTCATGTCCTAATCTAAGGAGTATCTAGTACTACATCTAGCCTGGACTTGAATAGCCCAAGCGTTTCTGCCTCTACTACCCGACCTGGTAAGCTGTTCCAGGCATTGACAACTCTCTGTGTAAAGAAAAACTTTGCCTTTAACTAATTTCCACCTGTGGCCTCTGCTGACCCCACTTATCTTAAAAAATCTTTGGTATTTTACTTTGTTAATCCCTTTTAGGAATTTAAAAGCCTCAATCAAATCCTCCCTAAGTCTCCGTTTGCTAAGTTTAAATAGATTGAGTGCCTTAAGTCTATCATCATAACTTTTACGTTTCCTATCAGTTTAGTTGCCCTTCTTTGGATTTTTTCAAGAGCTTCTATATCTTTCTTGGAGTGCGGTGCCCAGAACTGCACACAGTATTCTAAGTGAGGTCTGACAAAGGCATTATATAACATTAATATAACCTCCTTTGATTTATACTCAATACTTTTTGCTATGTATCCCAGCACCCGGCTTTTTTCACTGCTGTAGCACACTGCTTTGATGCAGATAGGCTTTGATCAACTACAATTCCTAAGTCTTTTTCAAATTGAACAACTACTAACTTTTCTCCTCCCATAAAATACTCCTGTCTAATGTTTTTATTTCCCACATGCATAACTTTACATTTAGCAATATTGAATGTCATCTGCCATGTATCTGCCCATTTTTGGATTTTGTTTAAATCATCTTGGATTACTTTAGTCGATTCCAAACTGTTTGGCAAACTCCTGAGTTTAGTATCATCTGCAAAATTTAACTATTTTGCTACTAACGTCCATATCCAGATCATTTATGTAAATAAGGAAGAGCAGAGGTCCCAGCACCGATCCCTGCGGGACACCACTGCCCACAGCACCGAGGTCAGATACGGCCCCACCTACTGTTACTCTTTGTATTCGCCCTTGCAGCCAATTATGAACCCACTCTGAAACTACTCCTGCAATTCCTACTGAATTTATTTTAGCAATGAGCCTCTCATGTGGTACCTTGTCAAATGCTTTCTGAAAGTCCAAATATATAATATCATAAGCCTGGTTCAGGCTTTGTAGCCTCTTCAAAAAATGTGAGAGGGCGAACAGAATGAGCAATTAAACAGAGATGCTTCACCTCCTGAAATTGCATTTTAATATATTTGAACATGTGCATATTTTATTTTGTTCCTCTGGAAACATTCACTGAAACCGAAATGTAGTGTCAAACTATACGTCAGAAGCTGGGGCAGGAAAGATCCATATTTAGAGATGCCAAAATGACACATACATTGTTAGACAAGCCTTCATTATATTTCTAGTGTATTGTAGAAGAATGCACAATAGCTTCTCTGTACATACAAAAATATTTTGGCCCATAAAATAAAAGGGATATATTATAACTATGCATAAATATTCAATCTAACATACAAAAATGTATTCATATAGTCAGTCACTGCTAAAGTATATACTTAATGTAATGCAAGTTCTGCCATAATGTGCATGAACTTTCTTTGAGAGAAAAGAAATCAGATTGAACACTTGCATTGTCGAGCAATAGCACTGACCAAGACTAGTCATAGCTTTCAAACATGGGGGCTTCAATGATCTTTCAAAAAAGTATCATTTATTCAATCTTCAAACAAAGCCAGAATAATTCACTTCCCCCTCCTGTTATGGTTACAGCTCTGCACATGTCATGTTGTCAAAAATCACTTTCATTTGTATGTTTAATTCCTCTTATACTGCAACACTGTATGAGTATTTAGTGACTGACATTCATATTTAAAAGAACTGTAATAAATGATCTAGTTTTTCCAGCAGGAATGGAGGAAGCTAGCAGCACCATAATCATATTGTGCTACACACCCCTCTCAAATTAGTTTAGGGCACTGGAACAAATTGGACCTCGACATGCTTTATATGGCCTGCTCAATGTCCTCTCTGCCATTGATAGGTGGCTAACTCTGGGAGATGAACAAATCAGGTCAGAAAGTTGTGAATGGAGAGGAGTTTCCCTTCCATTATGTTACAGACCGACTTTAACAATAATATGGTTGATGATACATATGAATATGTATACATACTGTACTATAAGTGCTTACTTAAAAAAATAGAACCTCATCGGTGGATTCTCTAAAAATGATTAGAGACCATATATTGACAGAATTTGTTAGACGTGAACAGATTACAATACAATTATATTGTCAACCAAGACTCATTTAGGGCTCTAGTTTCATTGTCAATGCACAGACAGTAGCGCTAATCCAGGATGGAGACGGTAGCAGAATAAGCAGGTAAGAAGAATAAATGACCTATGGGCGTTGTGAGGGTTTGTTTCATTATGGCCAATCAGATCATCAGATCATCTTTTTTCCCCCTTTACCTAATACCTAATGAAGAGCAAGCATCATAGCATGTGAAGAGCAGGTTATGACACTTGCTTTCACTACAATAAAATACATTTTATTGTACATTTTAAACAAAACGAAACTTACATGCATGCGTGTCAGTGAACTACTGAGAAAAATGCTTCTCTTAGTAGGAAACTGATATAGGTATCCATGAGGACGTTGAATACAGATTGTATTTCAAATAACTGTTTATTGAATGATTTGCCTCAGAGCGAGGTGAAATACTGAACATCCACAAAACAGTCTTGTGTGATGAAACCATGAAACTACCAAACTAGTAGAGAAATATTTTGTTTACAACAGCCAAAACTGGCAATCGTCCCCAAACTAGAGCAATTTTTACAATTTTATATTTTCACCAGAATGTTTCAGTAGTACTTGTAACAATAACCCAAACAAAACAAACATAACCAACCAAACAAAAGTAGGCAACAATATTAACACAAACAGTAAGTTAAATAGCCTACAGTTTAAAAGCATCTAAATATCTAGCTAGCTATGTTTAGCAGCTATATTTACCAACTAGTTTATATACCATAACACTTGCTAAAGGCAAGCTATCTAACTATCTAACATTATATACCAGAATGCTTGGTACAAGCCAGTTATCTAGCTAGCAAAACAAGCTAGCTATCTAACACTATTAAGCTAGCTATCTAGTGCTTTCACATGGCACTTCAGGCAAGTGGTGCATGTGCCAGAAACCATTTGTTTTCAATGGAGCCCTGGCATTGCATTACTTGCTTTGAAGCTTGGGCTAGTGCCAAAAAAAGTTATAATTGAGTCTACTTTGAGACGATCTTCCGTGCTTTGAAGCAACATCCAGCCAATTGCAAAAAAGGAGGGCAATACCCTATAGAGAGAAAATTCACACAAAATGTAAAAGTGGAGGACCAGTGCATAACTGCTATGCAAGATATTTGGTAGCTTATATACAGTGGGTTCGGAAAATATTCAGACCCCCTTACATCTTTCACTCTTTGTCATATTGCAGCCATTTGCTAAAATCAATTAATTTCATTTTTTTCCTCGTTCATGCACACACAGCACCCAATATTGTCAGAAAAACACAGACTTGTAGAAATTTTTGCAGATTTATTACAAAATAAACACTGAAATATCACATGGCCATAAGTATTCAGACCCTTTGCTGTGACACTTGTATATTTAACTCAGGTGCTGTCCAATTCTTCTGATCATCCTTGAGATGGGCCTACACCTTCATTGGAGTCCAGCTGTGCTTAATTATATTGATTGGACTTGATTTGGAAAGGCACACACCTGTCTATGTAAGGTCCCACAGTTGACAGTGTATGTCAGAGTAAAAACCAAGCCATGAAGTCCTAGGAACTCTCCATAGACCTCCGAGATAGAATTGTGTTGAGGCATAGATCTGGGGAAGGGTATAAAAACATTGCTAAAGCATTGAAAGCACCCAGGAGAACAGTGGGCTCCATCATTGTGAAATGGAATAAGTTTGAAACCACCACAACTCTTCTTAGAGCTGGCCGTCTGGCCAAACTAAGTAAACCGGGCAAGAAGGGACATGGTCAGGGAGGTGACCAAGAACCCAATGGCCACTCTAAGAGAGCTTCAGAGTTCCTCTGCAGCAATGGGAGAACCTGGTAGAAGGACAAACATCTCTGCAGCACTCCCATCAATCAGACCTTTATGGTAGTGGCTAGACGGAAGCTACTTCTGAGTGAAAGGCATATGACAGCCCACCTGGAGTTTGCCAAATGGTACTTAAAGGACTCTAAGAGCATCAGGAAAAAGATTATCCGGTCTGATGAGACACAAATTGAAATTTTTGGCCTGAATGCCAAGTGCTACCATAAAGGTCTGATTGATGGGAGTGCTGCAGAGATGTTTGTCCTTCTACCAGGTTCTCCCATCGCTGCAGAGGAACTCTGAAGCTCTCTTAGAGTGGCCATTGGGTTCTTGGTCACCTCCTGACCATGTCCCTTCTTGCCCGGTTACTTAGTTTGGCCAGACGGCCAGCTCTAAGAAGAGTTGTGGTGGTTTCAAACTTATTCCATTTCACAATGATGGAGCCCACTGTTCTCCTGGGTGCTTTCAATGCTTTAGCAATGTGTTTATACCCTTCCCCAGATCTATGCCTCAACACAATTCTATCTCGGAGGTCTATGGAGAGTTCCTAGGACTTCATGGCTTGGTTTTTACTCTGACATGCACTGTCAACTGTGGGACCTTACATAGACAGGTGTGTGCCTTTCCAAATCAAGTCCAATCAATATAATTAAGCACAGCTGGACTCCAATGAAGGTGTAGGCCCATCTCAAGGATGATCAGAAGAATTGGACAGCACCTGAGTTAAATATACAAGTGTCACAGCAAAGGGTCTGAATACTTATGGCCATGTGATATTTCAGTGTTTATTTTGTAATAAAAAAAAATTTCTACAAGTCTGTGTTTTTCTGACAATATTGGGTGCTGTGTGTGCATGAACGAGGAAAAAATGAAATTAATTGATTTTAGCAAATGGCTGCAATATGACAAAGAGTGAAAAATTTAAGGGGGTCTGAATACTTTCCGAACCCACTGTATCATCTCAATAGCTAGAGGTTCAAGAGAGAGCAAATCAGCTACCTGGCAAAATATGATATAGCAACCGAGCTAGTAATATCAATTTAAAGAAACAAACCATATGTAGTTCACACATAATGGTGGTTTATATCTAGTTACATAAAAAATAACATTATCTAGATAGCTAGCTACTTTCATAGTATGCAGGCCTAGCTAAGTGTTAGCTCTATTTTGTATGTAGGTGTTTTATGCACACTACAGAAAATGTAGTAATTGTATCAATTTTAAATCTCCTCCCTTCAAAGTGCTAATCATCGCATTGCAAAACAGCCTGTGTGTAATCAGTCACCAAACAGGTGTTGAATTTTACTGTATGAATGAATTATTTTTAGAACCATTGTACTTCTGATCATATCAATTGTTGTTTTTGTTTTGTCAACCAAGAAGTAACCTGCATTGCCTAGTACAGCAAGATTTACCACTTACTCTAGATGCCAATGAGGAGTGCTCAAACGGTTATAGGTCTTCTTTTCGTGTCCATATACAGAAGTCGCTATTCAGATTATATGATGTCCAGCCAGTGATTGGTACATTGCTGTGCCTTGGTGTTGTATAGTGCTAGGTCCTTTGCTGTGCAGGGCCCGCCTAGTAGAGGACATCGGAGGAGATGTTCCATGGTCTGGGGTTCTGTGCCATAGTCACACGTTGTTGGACCACTCAGGTACCCCCATCTGCTTAGGGCTTCCCTTGAACGGCCCACGCCTGAGCGGAGCCGGTTCAGGCATTTCCACTTTGCCCAGTTGTTATCTCCTGGTGGGAGGCTTTCGGCGGTGGGGATGTGCATGGTCGGGCTGTGTGGGTGGTTGTTCAGCTTTTCCTTCCACATTGCGAGGCGAGCTTCAGATGGTGTTGTCTCCAGTGGAGCAGTGCTGGACAGGAAACTTTTCCGTGATTTTAATCGACTGGGGGCAGGTACGTGGCCATGTAGGGGGTGCCTCTCATCTGTGGTTTGCCTGCGCCGCTCTGTCCTGCTGGCTACCGCTCTTCTGATGTCTGAGGGGCAATACCTGCCAGGATGTACAGGTTGTTGGTGTTGGTTGGCTTCAGGCACCCAGTGATGCATCTACAGCTTTCGTTAGGGCGGGATCCAGCTTTTTGGTGTGAGTGGATCTTTCCCACGCTGGGCAGGCATATTCTGCAGTAGAGAAGCAGAGGGCAAGGGCTGTGGCACGTAGTGTTTTGGGGCATGCACCCCATCTGGTGTTAGTGAGTTTGCGCAGGATGTTGTTGCGGGTGCTCACTTTTGCCTTTGTGATGTGTGTCTTGAAAGTGAGATATCTGTCGAGTGTGACTCCGAGGTAGACAGGATGCTCGGAGTGTGACAGTGGTGTTCCACACCAGGACACATTCAGTTGGCGCTTAGCTTCCTTGTTTCTCAGGTGAAAAGCGCATACTTGTGTCTTTGCTGGGTTGGCACGTAGATGGTTCACCTCATAGTAGGTTGTTCATCCTGAGAGGGCGTCTTTGAGAGTTTCCTCGATACTCGTTTCCTAGGGCGTTTTCCATTCAGCAGCAGTTGGTGGGCGACTTAGTCAGCTGTGGTATTGCAGTGTTCTTTAGTTGTCTTTGGATCGCCTCCGAGTTTGCGAATAAGGGCCCATGCTTTTTTGCTGTTCTTTGACATGTCCGTTGTCTCTATCAGAGTATTCCAGGTGTTTTGGCGCTCTTGGAAGATACTGGTCATCAGCTGCTCTCCTGTTGTTATTGTTTCTTCAGAGAATGGATCAGATTCGAACATGGTGATGTACTCATTATAAAGTTCAGCATTCTCAGGGGTTAGGCCTGGGATGTAATTTATTTTGCAGCCTCGGGGGATTTTCCTTCTGGCTGTTTTCTGAACTGCTTTGATGAACCAGCAGTAGTTCTCTGGGAGTGGTCTGATCTGGCTGACCTTATGATCCAGTTCTTGTGTGAATCCTTCCCAGTTTGCCTTTTTAAAATTGAAACGTCTTCTGAATGGGACGGTGGTTGGTACCACTGCTGCGTGTATTTGGACACCGATGGGGCGATGTTGCGTTCTTGGTATTACAGCCATAACAAGTTTCTTGCTGGTGCCAGCTATGCTATTGCTTGTGAATACGAGGTCTGGGTTGGATCCCCGCTTCCATCTAGCACTGTTGAAGGAACTCAGCTGTTTCGAGTCATGGATGAGGCTAAACTGGTCCATCCATTCCTCCACTGCTTCACCATCAGGATTTGTTTCACTGTACCCCCATTGGTTGCTGTGGCTGTTGAAATCCCCGATTATAATCTGCGCCTTGTTATGGGGGTTTGGTAGGGGATTTGTAAAGGTGAAATCTGCGTCTGGTGGTTTATACACAGAGGTGACCATGGCTCTGCTAAACTCTACCGTTAGAATTTCGATGTTGTTTACCTCCGTTTTAGCTGTAGCTTCTATGACTGAGTCCATTTTGACGAAGATGGCACTTCCGTACTGGCGATGTGGTCTTTCAATTACCATAGTCATTCCGGGTATCGCAGGGCGATTGTTATCACTGCCACGATGTGTCTCTTGTAGGCATAGGACGTCGCATTGCATTTCCTTGCAAATCGCAGCGAGTAGGTCTTGTTTCGCTGCTGATAGCCCTTCGATGTTAGCAGACAGAACAGTCAGTGCCGGTCTTAAAGAAGACCCGTGTTTTTGACACCGACGTCTGCTTCGGTCTCTGGGCATGTTGATCACTTTGACGAACATTGGTAGCTGAATTAGATCCTTTGGCGTATATGGTGGTGGTAGAATTAGTTGAAACAGGGCCGCGACGAGAACGCTTCTACCATGACCCCACGGTTATAGGTGTTTTTGGCATAATTATTGCATGTGTAGTACCCCTGAAATAGGGGAAGAATTAATACAGGACAACTGCTGCTCACTCTGTATTAATTTATTTTACTTACACGTATTCAAATTTAAGCTGCATTTCCATGAATTACATTTACAAGCATCTCATTCTTACAGTGCATAAACGTATTATATCTGAAAAGGTACCAATTATTTTTACAGTGCATGGTATTAAATCACAACTGGCAGCAGGGTTAGCATAATGGTTAAGGAACTGGGCTGGTAACGCAAAGGTTGCAGGTTCGATCCCAGGTGGGGCACTGCCGTTGTACCCTTGAGCAAGGTACTTAACCTGAAAATATCCAGCTGTATAAATTGATTGTATGTAAAGAAATGTGAAACTGTGTAAGTCGCTCTGGATAAGAGCGTCTGCTAAATGCCTGTAATGTAATGTAATGTAATGTAATGTAATGTAATGTAACAACTGGATTGGCACTTCACATTTCAAACAATATAAACTTGTATTGATACGAAGTAAAGGACATCGGTATCAATATCGTGTTAAACTGTTTCCGCACACTGAAGCCCAAGCGTGCACACAAGGATACACACACGGGGGGGCAGGGAGGAAGACGCACACATTGTACACGTCTCTATTATGTGCCCACCTCATGTACATGCATGCACTCTGCGTTTGTTGTAGCCAGGGCCGTATCCAGGAGTTGAGAATTACTGAGGTCATGAGACCTAGCCCCTCTAGGGGGGTTCATCACGAGAAATGTCACTAAGGGCCCTTTTCCATTGCACAATAAAAAACAAGAACCATAACTTTTGGTACTTTTTTGACACTAGAAAACGGGAACTTTGGGTTTTCCATTCGCTAAGGATCCAGTTCTGCAGAGTTCTCATAGATTTTTGGTGCCTGTTCAATATGTGGTACCATACCAAACAGGCCCTTGGGGGCAGGACTAACATCCCTGTTTAACGCTGATTGGTTACGCAATTTGCGTCACTCAAGCGACTAATCGTGAGGGGGAAGACGCATTGTTGTTAGCATTTGCACTTGCACCACCCAACTCACGTTTCAAATAGATTCTCCCCACTCACACCTATTGAGGAAAAAGAGAAAGCTCTTATCATTGGCGATACCATACTTCGAAACGTGAGAATAGCGTCTCCGGCGACTATAGTCAATTGTATTCCGGAGGCTAGAGCTACCGACATTGAATCAAATTTAAAAGCGCTGGCTAAAAGTAAACGTAGATTTTCCAAAATTGTTATCCACGTCAGCGCTAATGATTGAGGCAATCGGAGATCACTAAAACAAATTTTGTCTCGTTGTGTAAATTGGCAAATGAGATGTGTCAGGAAGTAATAGTCTCTGGTCCCCTCCCAGCTCGTAGAAGTGGCGTAGAAATCTACAGTAGATTAACGTCGCTAAATCGCTGGCTGACTGAGTGGTGTACATCAAATAGCATTCATTAATTCATTCACATCTGTGATGAGTTGATGAGCTTCATCCAACATTCCCTGTTAAGCATTGCATTGTGAAGAGACAATCCGCACAGTCCTGTCTCCATTTCGATGGACGATTTAAGGGTGATGTTAGGTCGACCTCTATGACGGGGAGAGTCTGGCGTCCAAAGGAGGACACGACTGGCTGGCTCATTGTGCCGAATGATATGTCCGGCTAGCCGAAGACGACGCTGTCTGATCACACTTGAGATGGAGGGGAGGGCACCGTAGAGGGCGGAGTTTGGAAGGTGGTCCTGCCAGGAAACATTCTGGACAGCACGCAACATCCGTGTGTAGGTACCATCGATGGACTTAGTGATCTTGCTGGTGTGAGGGCCCAAGACTCACACCCATAGAGGAGAATGGACTCCACGGATGTTTTAAAGATGTTAATTTTGGAGCTTTTACGGATTGCAGATTGCCAAACATTCCTCAATGAGTGGAGAGCAGACTAAGCTTGAGCCTTCCTACTGCTTCCTATGTTCAAATAGCATAGGGTTTGTGAATAATTGGTCTACGTTTTGGGGAGAGCCTGGTTTGCTGAAGAGAGACGGACTCCACCCGAGCTGGAGGGGTGCTCTTCTTTTATCTAATAACATAGCCCATAGTCTGAATCGGCGAAATTGACATTCAAGAGCTACAGCCAGGCAGCAGACAGACGGTCTTAAACAATTGTCTGCAAGTTTCCCTGAGCTCGTGACTAGTTTCCACCCCAGTTCCCACATAATTGAGACTGTGTCTGTTCCACGTAGAGAAAACTGTAGTCTATTGAAACCCTCTCGTGGGATTTTTTCTAATAATCTGATAAGGATCAACACGAACCATCCTAATGCAAATGCTAAACCTAATTTCGATAGAACTCTCCTTAAAATTGGGTTGCTAAATATAAGATCACTAGCTCCTAAAGCTGCCCTTGTGAACGAACTGAGCACTGATGATAAACTTGACATTTTACGTTTGATGGAGACTTGGCTTAGACCTGATGAGTACATAGCATTAAATGAATCTACCCCGGTTGGATACTCTGGTTGTCACAATCCTCGACAGTCAGGCAGAGGTGGTGGCATGGCTGTTATTTTTGACACTAGACTACGCCTTACTAAGAAATCTAACATATTCTCTTCATTTGAAGTGCTTTCCCTGGGCTCCATACAGACTAATGTAGATAATAAATCTATATTTACTTCATCTTTTATACTAGTTACTATCTACAGACCCCCTGGACCCTATGCTGCTTTCTTCTCAGAGTTTTCTGACTTTTTATCAAACCTAGCAGTTATGGCAGATAAAGTTGTGATTATAGGCGACTTTAATATTCATGTTGATAATGGAAACGATTCTCTAGTGAAGGCTTTTGCTTCTATTCTTGACTTTGTTGGTTTTGTCCAAAATGTGTCTGGGCCGACTCATTGTCATCAACATACACTGGACTTACCTAACTTTGTCAGCCTGTTCCAAGAATCATTTACTGTTAATCAGGATGCCAGTAGTCTACAATCTATTGATCAGCTGACGGACAATCTAAATTACACCCTGCGCAACACTCGATGTTGTTGCACCTCTCAAAAAGAAAAAAACTAGCCAAAAGAAGCTTGCACCATGGTATACTGACCACACACGTGCTCTTAATCAACTTATTTTTGATACAGTGGCCAAACTGAAAAAGAACCAGACTGAAACCAATGCTAAGCCTCCGGCAGCCTATAATAGTAATGATTTCATGAACTTTTTCTCTGAGAAGATTGAGAAAATTACTAAATTACTAAAATGGCACCTTCTGCTGTAGCGGATACTGATCAGAAAGCACAGGCTTTTAGTGCTCTGGAGTGGACTGAATGTTCTACATTGGTTATGTCCTCCAAACCATCTGCTTGCCAATTAGACCCAATCCCAACAAAACTTGTTAAAGAACTTCTTCCTGTTATGGGGCAATCCATGCTAGACATTATTAATCTGTCTCTTTCATCAGGCTATATGCCACATTCTCCAAAAGTGTCAGTAATTAAGCCACTTTTAAAGAAACCAAACCTTGACCCAGAAAATCTCAGGAACTACAGACCAATTTCTAATCTTTCTTTTCTTTCCAAAATTCTAGAGAAAGCTGTAGCTCAGAGACTGACTTCATTCCTGATATCAAAAGACATCTATGAAACTTTTCAGTCAGGATTTAGGCAACACTATAGCACTGAGACGGCTCTTATTAAAGTTGTCAATGACTTACTGATATCAGCTGACCGTGGATGTGTCTCTATTCTTGTGCTTTTGGACTTAAGTGCTGCATTTGACTCAATAGACCACCAAACTCTTCTGAGCAGACTTTAAAACCTAGTTGGACTGCGTGGACAGGCACTCTCCTGGTTTAAATCCTACCTGTCAGATAGGTATCAACTTGTGCAGTTAAATGATGAGCCCTCTGCTCTCATCAAGGTGGAATATGGTGTCCCTCAAGGTTCTGTTTTGGGGCCATTATTGTTCTCCCTTTACATGTTGCCACTTGGTGATGTCATTCGTAAACCTGGCGTACATTTTCACTGCTACGCAGATGACACACAATTATACCTATCAATGAAACCTGGCGAAGGACAATTCGAACAGTTGGAGGCCTGTTTTAAAGACATAAAAGACTGGATGTCAGATCATTTTCTATTGTTGAATACTGATAAAACAGAGATGTTGGTCTTGGGGCCCAAAAACCTCAGAAGAGGGTTATCTGATTTATCTCGGAATCTGGATGGTTGCTCTGTTGCTGCAAGTTTGGTGGTAAAAGACCTTGGTGTTACTATAGATCCTGGTCTCTCATTTGATAGTCACATCAAAAACATTTCCAGAGTAGCCTTTATTCACTTGAGGAATATTGCCAAAATTAGGGGCTTCCTTTCATTAATAGATGCAGAAAAAATAGTACATGCCTTTGTTACATCTAGATTAGATTATTGCAATGCATTACTGTCTGGCTGTTCCAATACCTCACTCAGGAGCCTACAACTCGTACAGAATGCTGCTGCAAGGATCCTGACTAGAACAAAGAAGTATGAGCACATTAGTCCTGTGTTAGCGTCACTTCACTGGCTTCCTATAAACTATTGTGTAGACTATAAGGTACTCCTCTTAACTTATAAGGTGTTGCATGGACTTGCACCCTCTTATTTGACTGACATACTTCATCCCTACAATCCCCCACGTTCGCTTCGTTCACAAGATGCAGGCAACTTGGTAGTCCCTAGAATATCAAAAAATACAGCAGGTGGCAGAGCTTTCTCCTATAGAGCTCCTTTACTGTGGAACAGTCTACCAGTCTCTGAGAAGGAGTCAGACACGGTCTCAATTATCAAGTCTACGTTAAAAACACATCTCTTTAGTCTCTCTTATAGTCATTAGGTGCAGATGTGGAGGGGGCGTAGCAATAGAGCCTTCTGGTGCAATGAGCTATCCTTACTGTCACCAATCAAAAGTGATGATCCGCCGCTATCAGGACTGCTGATGATGTGGTGGGATGGTGTCTGAGTGCCCTCATAGCTGCGTGCTCCCTGTGCCACTCACCTAATTAGTTATGCTGCCCTAGATTACTTCTGCTGGTGCAAAAGTGTTATCACTCTACTCTTTCCCTGATCCGGTGTGATATTTATCATAGTCATAATTGCACCTTTCCTCTTTTCTCCCGGCTTCGTGGCACCTGCCCGGAGCTCACCTGCCCCAGAGTCAACCCCCCACCCCTGCCATGTGTTAGCCGGATGCCGCTGGCCCGACCCTAGCTGCTGGTTCCATCCCCGCCCTGCCCTGGTATCTGGAGGGATGAGGTCCACCCCACCCCTACACTTAGAATGCCCTTCCGGTGGTCTGTTAAGCCTCATGAGCCCCAAGGACTATTTGTTTAGTTTTTCTCTGTATCCCACCATTTTCCATGGAGTTCATCTTGACCGCCTTTTAAGGGGTCAGGGAATAATTTTCCAGTCTCCCACATTGGCTCCAAAGGTTTTCTGTTTTTTTGATTCCCTCTGGAAAATGCCAATTGTGAAGCGCTGTGTGACAACCTGTTTGTAAATGGCGCTATACAAAAATAAAGATTGATTGATTGATTGATTTCTTACATTACATTACATTACATTACAGGCATTTGGCAGACGCTCTTATCCAGAGCGACGTACAACAAAGTGTTAACCGTAGTCAAGAACAGTTTAGCTGAAAGCCACCCTAGTGGGAAGTACAATTCCTGGGTGCTAGGAGCAACCACATAGTTAAACTAGGACCCTGTAGGTAAATCTGTAGCCACAATTCAGAGGTAGCAGTAAAGCACTCAATGCAGGAAATAATGCCTAAGCCTAATACAATACATAAACAAGTAGACGTGTAAACTAAGCAACTATGTCCCTAAGTTAACAAAAAACCGGACTACGGGAGAGGTGCACCCTGAAGAGGTGAGTCTTCAGTCGTCGCTTGAAGGTGGCCAGGGTCTCAGCTGTTCTGACTTCCACAGGAAGGTCATTCCACCATCGTGGAGCCAGGACCGACAGGAGACGTGACCAGGAAGCGCAGGTGCGGAGGGGGGGAGGTGCTAGGCGTCCTGAGGTAGCAGAACGGAGAGGTCTGGCAGGTGTGTAGGGTTTGAAGATCTTGAGGAGGTATGTTGGGGCTGATCCCTTGACTGCCTGGTATGCTAGGACCAATGTCTTGAATTTGATGCGAGCTATAACAGGCAGCCAGTGGAGGGTAGTGAGCAGGGGGGTGACATGGGAGTGTCTGGGAAGGTTGTAGACCAGACGGGCTGCAGCGTTCTGGATGAGTTGCAGGGGTCTGATGGCAGATGCGGAAGGCCAGCCAGGAGCGAGTTGCAGTAGCCCAAGCGGGACAGTACCATTGCTTGGACCAGGAGCTGGGTAGAGTACGTGGTAAGGAAGGGACAGATCCTCCTAATGTTATACAGGAAGAATCTGCACGCCCGGCTTACCGCTGCAATGTTCATTGATAGGGACAGCCTGTTGTCCATCACCACACCGAGATTCTTCGCGCAGGGTGATGATGTCACCAGGGTGTCACCTAGAGAAATGGAGAAATCAAGGTGGGGAGAGTATAGGGCAGGAATGAAGATTAGTTCTGTTTTACCTAGGTTGAGCTTTAGGTGGTGACTGTCCATCCAGCTCTGAATGTCCCCCAGGCAAGCAGAGATGCGGGTAGAGACCTGAGTGTCTGATGGGGAGAAGGAGAGAAAGAGTTGAGTGTCATCAGCATAACAATGGTAAGATAAGCCGTGGGCAGAAGAGATTACAGAGCCAAGGGAGCGGGTGTACAGGAGAAGAAAAGGGGACCGAGGACTGAGCCCTGTGGAACCCCCGGTGGGGAGGAGCGAGGCGGTGATACTTTACCAGCCCAGGCAACCTGGAAGGAGCGACCGGAGAGGTAGGACTCAATCCAGGCGAGGGCTGTACCGCAGATCCCTGTTGCTGCCAGGGAGGACAGGAGGATGGAGTGCTCCACAGTGTCAAAGGCAGCTGAGAGATCAAGCAGGATCAGGATGGAGGAGAGGGAGGCGGCTCGTGCGGTGTGAAGAGCCTCATTGACCGAGAGGAGAGCGGTTTCTGTTGAGTAGCCAGGTCTGAGGAAAGCCAGGTTATTTTCTGTGAGGAAAGCAGAGAGTTGGTTAGATACCGCTCTTTCGAGGGTTTTAGACAGGAAGGGGAGGAGGGATACTGGGCGATAATTCTGGATAACTGAGGGGTCTAGAGTGGGTTTTTTCAGCAGAGGGGTGATATGGGCCCTTTTGAAGGGCGAGGGGAAACAACCAGAAGACAGGGAGGAGTTCACAAGGGAGGTGACAAATGGGAGGATGTCAGGTGTGATCGCCTGGAGGAGGGATGAAGGGATAGGGTCGAGGGCACAAGTGGTAGGGCGGTGGGAGAGGAGGAGGTGGGAAATATCAGAGTCTGAGAGAGGAAGCAGGGGGAGGGCACAGAGGGAGTGGAGGGCACATCGGGAGTGGAAGGCGCAGAGGGAGTGGAGGGCGCAGCGGGAGTGGAGGGCGCAGCGGGAGTGGAGGGCACAGAGGGAGTGGAGGGCACAGAGGGAGTGGAGGGCACAGCAGGAGTGGAGGGCGCAGCGGGAGTGGAGGGCGCAGCGGGAGTGGAGGGCACAGCGGGAGTGGAGGGCACAAAGGAGCTGCGGATGTCTGCAATTTTCTCCTCGAAGAAAGCAGCAAAGTCATCTGCAGTGAAGGGGGACTGAGGTGGGGGAGGAGGTGTGCTGAGGAGAGAGGAGAAAATAGAGAACAGTTGATGAGGTTTAGATATAGAATTTTGAATTTTAGTTTGATAGAAGATTGCCTTAGCGGCAGTGACGACAGAAGAAAACACAAACAGTAAAGACTGATAGGATGAAAGGTCGGACGAGTGCCTGGATTTCGCCCACTTCCTCTCAGCAGCACGGAGGCTGACCCGGGAGGTGTGCAAGGTGTCGGACATCCAGGGACTAGGAGGGGATGAGCGTGCAGGTCTGGGGAGAAGAGGACAGAGAGAGTCAAGTGCAGAGGACAGAGATTAGATTAGGGTGGAGGAAGCAGTGTCAGTGGGGAGTCTAGAGAATGCTTTAAGGGGGGGAGGGAAGCAGTGACAACGGGAGCGAGGGAGGAGGGTGAGAGGGAGCGAAGGTTACGACGGGCAGTGATGGTGGGTGTTGGAGGAGGAGGGAGGAGGGGGGGCAAGGGAGAGGGAGAAGGAAATGAAATGGTGATCAGATGTATGCAAGGGGGTAACCGTGAGATTGGAGCAGGGGCAGTTCCTCAGGAAGATCAGGTCTAGGAGGTTGCCTGCCTTGTGGGTTGGGGGGGAGTTTTGCAGGGAGAGGTCGAAGGAGTGGAGTAGTGGTAGGAAGGCAGCAGACTGGGGGCCTCTAGGTGGATGTTGAAGTCTCCCAGGAGGATCAGCGGGGTGCCGTCCTCAGGGAAGGAGCTGAGCAGGGTGTCTAGCTCATCGAGGAAGCATCCCAGGGGCCCTGGTGGACGATAAACAACAACAATAAAGAGTTTAGTAGGATAGGTGATGGAGACAGGGTGGCATTCAAAGGAGGATATAGACAGGTTGGAGAGGGGAACGACTGAGAACTTCCATGTGGGAGAGATAAGCAAACCTGTACCACCACCACGGCCGGATGGCCGGGGGGTGTGGGAGAAGGAGTAGGCAGACGAGAGGGCAGCAGGTTGAAGAAGAATATCAGCATAATGGAGAAAACCATGGAGAAAACCACGGGACATTCAAAATAGTTTACATCAAATGTTTTACATTGATAATTGCCTAATATAAAATGTTAGCATGACTAAATAATGCGTCAGGAAAAAGGAAAATAAAGCATCAGGATAATCTACCAGTTAGCTCAGGCGCAAACTGTCCGGAGAACGAGATTGAGAGTCCCTATCAGCCAACAGTCCCAACAGCCACAGCGGCAGACCTGAAAAAAGTGAGTCCCTGCACTTATTTTAACCCAATTCAAGCACTGCAAGAGGGTAGAATTGGACTAGCAATGGGCAGGCCAGGAGGCAAGTTACAGAGTAACCTCTTTCATAGGGGAGTTAGAAAAGAAACTCTTTCATATTCCATAAAAGGCTAATATTGATAGTTCGAATCCAACTAATTTTTTCACATCCCATTGTTTCACAGTTAAAAAACGAATCAGATGTCATGTCTTTTTTAATCGCCTTGCCAGATACAGTATGTTTAACCCCCTGAGGTCCGTGCTAAGCTTTTAGATGTTTTTTGATTTTGGCATGGTCTGATATTTATCTCAATTTCATCAATTTAACACACACTTACTCCAAAGTGTTTGATATTTTTATTTGAAGGACAATCACAGCTACATTTGTATGCCATCAATAGTTTGGTCAGTATCATATGCAGCTTGTAAATAGATCTACAAACACACAAGTTAAAAATAGTAAATTTTTCTGCTGTCACAAAAGATGTGAAAGCACACACTAAACTATAGTGACGAATTGTTTTGCCAATGTGCGTTTGTTCACCAAGGTCTTGGTTATGTAAGGGTGTGAAAATAGTTTAGCACATCTGAGATCTAAATAGCTAAAAACCTGTTTTTATCAGAACTGGTCACATTTATTTCAGGCTGTGGGAGGGCTAAATGCTAAATTCCTGAATATTCATTATTCATTGTCCACACCTCTAAGATCTGTCAGATGGGCCATCTCTCTCTCTCAAAGGCCATCCTGAGACCCAAGGAAAAAAGTGTCTTCCAATTAAACTTTTTGTGATTTCATGCCTCTTTAGAGTTAAAACAACCATTTAGATTTTAAATGGCTAAGCAATATTTGAGTTACCATTTCTCCTTTCACGACAAGCGCTTCTTGTCAGCAGCCGCCATTTTGGCTCTTTGTTACGTTGCAACACGCGGAATGTTTGGCGTCACAACACGCGATATTCATAGGCTATATTTTCACGAGTATTTGAAAACAAGCTAAATAAAATTAATATCAGCATAGACTTGCTGGCAGATTGCAAGCGTAAAAACACAGACAAGATGTAAAAAATAAAAAACAAGCGAAATTAAATAAATAGCATAGACTGTTGCTGGCAGATTGCAAGCGTAAACACAGACATACGATATATTTTATAACATTTTACGCTGTTTGAAAAGTATTTTCTGTGCCTATTGCAATTTGTTACATTGCGACATGCGGAATATGTAGTCACAAGACGCGGAATTTATATATATTTTCACGAGTATTTGAAAACAAGCGAAATAAAATAAATATCAGCATAGACTGTCCTCTTCAGTTTGTGTTGTTTATGCCGGCGTTTTCACACATGGCCCGACGCACCTCCCCGAAATTAGCACCTCGTTAACATGTCAATAGAAGGGGGACGTTACTAAAAGGTAAAAACAGAGTAAAAAAGCAAGGTTTACTTTTGGTCTAATTAAGATAATTTAAAAATCCCATTTGATTTGCCAGTGCTCAAATCGGAAAGTCGCGATTCTAAGGTTTCTGTCAATGTTTTTGTCGCGTGTGTATGATAAAATATCGCGAAGTTAGAAATAGTAATATACTTGTATTGCTGCTGGGATCGGCGCCGATCCAGCCGACCTCAGGGGGTTAAAAGACTTCTCTAAAATGTCAGCAGAACTGACCTTTTAGTCTCTATACCTCAAAAAAATTAAAAATAAAATGAAGCTGCTTATATGTGGTTTAGTGAGAGAACAATGGAGGAAAAAAAAAGAAGAAAATTCCTTTCCCCCCCCCCCCCAAAACAAAATCTCACTCCAAACTATATGGAAAAGTTGGCAGCCCTGTTATGTTCCAGTTAACCCGTATCTGCCGAACTGACAGATTTTCCGTAGACCGCGCAAACCCTTCATTCACCAATATACGGGATATTCCGCAGACCGCGCAAACGCTACAGTCGCCATCCTATGGGAAATCCTGTCGCAGAAATTCAATTAAATTCAAATGCATGTTGAGGTGCAACGTCCAAATATTATATCATTATATAACAAACACATGGGGGTATGGAAGCCCATTTCCGTCAATGTGATAAAAAAAGAAAGATCCTGTAAGTCATTATAATGAGATTAGTATCTCAAAATAATGAGTTACTATCTCAAAATAATGACGTTGGAAGCTGTCACAATTCCTGACTGAAATCGCTGACTGTATTTATTTTTTTGTTTGTTTTGTTTATGAGAAATTGCCATGTTACCATGTTGTTGTTGTACCTGTTACCATTACAACCAGGGGCGTCATGCAAGGCACAAATCTGAGGGGGCACAACTCAAAACCACTCGTTTTTAATAATAATAATAATAATAATAATAATAATAATAATAACAATAATAAACTTTATTTGGCCTCAAAAGGGTAATCGCAAGCTGTGGAGGTTATGTCTACTAGCCTGTAGAGAGCACTGTATCTGTTCTCCCTTTCTTTTGTCTTCAGCTCTATCTGTTTGGCCTTCTGGGCTGACAGTTGCTCATCAACTAGAGTAGTCATCAAATTCAGCTGCCACTTTTGAAAGTTTTCCATATGCTGTTGGCTTGCATCGTGTCTGGCAAAACCTTTCCCTGTATCCAAAGCTGACTTCCAATCTCTAAATCCCTCAGCAAAAAACTTCCTGTCAGTTGCAGTGCATCTAAACAGGGAAAACAAAAAGCTGCATCTGTTGTTTTATTGTACTCTAACCATTGGTATTTTTTCAACCAGGTTTTGTTGAAGCTCCTATATTTACTTCCAATTAATGTCTTTGGATAACTTTCTTCTTCTCTTTGAATGGGTCCTCTCCTGATGTAACTGTCCCTTGCCAGACGCTCACTTGTAATAATAAAACCACATCTTCCTCAAAAAAGTAAGTAGAAAATGCTTAGTTAAACAATTCTATATAGAATAGAATGTTTAAGTAAGATAGAAGCCTAAAGTGAACCACTAGGTGGCACACTTCAGATGTTCTTAGTGTAGCGGATGGACTCACGTGAGCGCCCGCTGCAGAGTGACCTGGACAAGAGTGCGATTAGTTCCCGGAGTTGGGGACTTGAGTCTTTAGCTCGGCGAGCTTAATCCCTCTCTTGTCGCGTCGAGATCCCTCGGTTCGAAAATCGCTGCGGGCAGAACCAACACCGTCACATTAGCATTGAGAATAGGCTTCTAAAATGTAAGAATCTTACATTTACATAATGTATCAAACTACAGCTCTGGAAAACAATTAAGAGACCACATCAACATTATCAGTTAAACCAGGTTTTTCATGATTAAAAATGCTTTAATCTGTATAAACTTGTCTATAAACACATACTATTTCATTATATGATTCTCGGTCAGTCTGAAAGTCTGAGAAAAACCCAAAATGGACAAAAATCTACGTGGTGAAATGAAATGGTATTTCTCTGCAAATCAGCCATTGCAACTTCGACTGATTCTGTCAGAGCACATCACAAATCTCACTTAGATAGCTAGTTTAGCTAGCTAACCTACCTCGTCTTGCCCTGTCTGTATCCTGCCTCAGGGAAGGGATGGGGCTTTCTGCTTGCTTAACAAAAAACGCTGATATTTTCCTCTGCCTGCCTGTCACCTGGAGATATCAAAAGGAATTCAGTCTTTTGCTAACTAAAACCTGTGATAGTGATGGTGGTAACTATCAGCTCTGCAATCAAAAGTCAACTTGTGACAGACAGCTGAGCTAGCTAAACAACCGGATTGAGGGATGCTAACTTTAGCTAGCTAGCTGGTAGCTAGCCAACTATCTTGCAAAGCAAACTAGATATTTCTTAAACGCAATAAGTTTGTAAAACTAATTGCATTTCATTTTCACAAGTTTGAAAAGGGGATTATTGCTCTACTAACCTCTTGAGCAGCCAACTGCACCTGCAGCCATCTCTACCACTCTCATTGATATGACTGGTCCGGTCAGTGTGCGCACTTTGCAAAACAAAACTTTTACACTTGGAAGAAACCCAACCATAGGCAAAGGGGGTGTGTTACTTTTTGAGGTATGATCTATGACATAATTATAAGAATACGTTTGACTCAATATAAAACGATCATAACTACATATTATTTAAAAAAAATGGTAATAAAATAAAATAAAAAATCAGAAAAAAACGAAATCAGAAAAAATCTGAGGGGGCACGTGCCCCCTCAGTTTGTATGGGCATGACGCTTCTGATTACAACGGTTACCATTTACTGTGTAGTCATGTTATTTTATTGAAAACGTTTTTAAAAATGTAGTACTGTACTGTTAGTTATATGAAGCATTTTGAAAAAAATAATACATCTGATCTGTGGGATATTGCATTTTGCGGAGGAACGCATTTTTAAACACACATGATTTCGGAATTTGATGGCAAAAATATTTTGTATACCAAGGTTCATATAAACAGCTCATATAGGTTCAGCCAGTTCTGATAACAAAAAGCAATTATTAACTTTGGCAGTCTACATTATTTTTCAGTTTTTGGTAACTGTAACTAAACTTTTTTTTAACCTCTGGCAGTTTACCGCTTACCTTTGTATCATTTCAGGTTATTCACTGGACTTGCTTAAATTTCTGTCAAAACTGGAAAATGGGGGTGTTCTAAAACTTTTGACCGGTAGTGTACATCATGCTTCACTTGGCTTCAGATCAACAGTTAGAGTTATAACTCCCACTGTGAAGCAAAGTCGTCCCAAGTGTCACTGTGTCATCTTTGCTGAGCAAAGATTTTGTAGTAATGATGAGTTCCGCCTGCTCGGGATGGGTCCATTTCACGACCACACACACACAGAAGTAATGACGGTGATGGTGATCAGGCGAGCAAACAGTAATCTTGGCTATGCCAAAGTGAAGTGATTTTATGTACAAGAGTTCACTACTTTTATTCAGTATTACACTGAATCAGTAAGTAAAAATACAACTCAGACTCAGAAAAAATATTGAGCTCGTCATGACCTCGGTGTCCTCAATGGTAGCTACAGCCATGGTTGTAGCTACTATTAGCTACCGGTAGCTTGTACTGGTATTTTAACAGTTTTGAACATTTGCAAGACATTCTTTAATCCAGAATTATAAAACACTTTCTGTGAATCTATAAAGGTAAACAGGCACTTATTAACTATTTAGTACTGCTCAACTTGTGCTCTGTCTAGCAGCTATGCTAGCTAACTTAATGATTTTTTGTTTTGCCTGCACTCAGTTGCATTTTGACCCAATAAGTAACACTTAACATCTCAAATATGCATCATTATCTATGGTATGCATCTATAGGTACACCAACATTTATACCTCATTAACAGGCAATAGTAAACGGGTATACTTAAAATTATACCTGAAATAGGGGAAGAATTAATACAGGACAATTGCTGCTCGCTCTGCATCATAATGCTGCTCGCTCTGCATCACAATGACAAGAGCCAGCATCAGTGCCTCCACTCAATTCTCCCCAGAAATGAGCTGGGTTCAGTCACATACTGGTTTAGTCATGAATAATTGCTTTACATGTTAAAACCAGTGGTGGGCCGTCAGGGCCTGCAAGGCCTTCTCTGCTGGCCTAAAAAATATCTTAATCACAGACTGATGTTAATTATATTTTGTCCATGAATACTTATTAAATAATTCCAAATGGTCTGTTCGCTTCCTTTCATAGCTGTTCCCCTGGTTGCACTGCATCCAGACGTGTATTTTCATATTAAAGCATTTAACCAATCACATTTCAGCCATAATTTGTTGCCAGGGTCAAATAAATATGCCTGGAGGCCTTCACAATCAGTTCTGCAGGCCCTGTAGCATAACATAAGTGTTGATCAAACTGTTGCTTCAACCAATCATATTTTGAGTTGGGGACACGAAGGCCTTCTAGAAGGCCTAGGTAACGTCAGCGTATTCACACCCTTTGATTGGATAGTCAGAGAGTGTCTGACTATGATGTAATGTGATTGGTTAAATGCTTTAATATGAAAATACACGTCTGGATGCAGCGCAACCAGGGGAACAGCTATGAAAGGAAGCGAACAGACCATTTGGAATTATTTAATAAGTATTCATGGACAAAATATAATTAACATCAGTCTGTGATTCAGACATTTGAGCGGACATTTTCAGCCCTAAAGCGAATTAAAACTTATGCCAGAAATACGACAGGGCAGGCTTGACTTTCAGCATTAGCTTCGAAGGACTTCTTGATGGAACTGAAACACACGGATAATCTGTACGACAGAGTAATTGAACTCTTTTTGAGGAAAGAAAGGAGGATGGATTTTGTGTACAAATAATACGGATTTTTGGTGAGTAAAATGTTGCTATTTTCCTAAATAATATTGCAATTTTATGAGGTTATTATTATTGATGCTTTTTTATGTGTGTCGCAGCTGTAGCGCCCCGGGTTTGTTTCTTCAGTAAAGGCATTTATTCTGGATACACGAGTTATCTATCTGCGATGCAACGGCAACGGGTGTCTGTTCGGTTTGTTTTTGCACTTTATTTATCTTTCTTCAGTCATGTTTCATGAGAGAGAATGACAGCGATAGAGACGAGAGAGAATGACAGCGATAGTTAGAAGCGTGAGATAATTAGTGATTAGTAGTGTTAGTAACTTAATCTAAATCCCTAATGTTAGTAGATTAGTTGGTTAGTACTATATACATCTAACTAATATATACAAAGTGTAATTAGAAAGTAAGAAGGAAGTAAAACGAGATTAGAAACGAAGACGGAAAAACAGAAACAGAATTTCCCGAAGTGCATGACAGAACGAGAATGAAACATGACTGAAGAAAGATAAATAAACAAAGTGCAAAAACAAACCGAACAGACACTCAAAACATAACAATAAGATGGCTTTTATAGCCATAAAATAGTTATTGAGGGGTGGATTGATTCAGACGGAGCACTACTGAAGGCCTTGGTGTGAAATGCACGGCCCGCCACTGGTTAAAACAGATAGAAATAAAATACATTATTATGTACTAGCACTAAACCCATTTAAGGCACATTAATGCACACGGATACAATATAATTATAAGTTATCTAGAATATCTGTGATTAACATCAACATGTTTCAACCTGTTACACATGCAGCCCATTGATTTACTGGAATTCCCCCTTTTCACTCTGAAATAGCCATTTAAGACTTTTTTTTGGCTGCAACTTCCATTTCTGACCATTAGGCTACAATATTCAACCACCAAAATACAGCCACAGTCACAAACAGAAAACCCTTGTGGGATTAGGGTTCGGTTGATCAAATAGTATGGATTTGCCAAACCCAAATACTGCAGACTCCAAAAATGAATCCTGGACCCCTGGTTTTAACCAAAAAGGGAAATGACTGCAAGAGAAGACTGAAATGCAGTAAGAGGGGATGGGGTACACTATAGGCAATATTATTGTATGAGTACTGTATTAAACCAACAAAACCTAATTTCAGAAAAATTATTGAATGTGGGATTCAATCATACACAAAATGCATTATTTGTAGGTAATGAGATAATCAACAGGAGACAATAAGAAAATATGTCATGTGCCAAGAGGCAAACAAAATAAAAACAATTGTTCAATGCTGGTATCCCTTGCAAGCATCACTAATAGGCTAGGCATCACCTGAGGAGTGGCCATTATAAGTCAGTGTGCATCAATTGCTGCAGACAGGAAGAGAGGATGGCATAGAAATGACTGAGCCTGTAACATTTCATAATTTTCAGTCAGCTGGAGACACATTTACATTTACATTTTAAGCATTTAGCAGACGCTCTTATCCAGAGCGACTTACAAGATGTGCATTAATACAAGGTGAGAACAGTCAAAGTTAGCGTACAAGATCAGTGCAGTTAAACAGCAAAAGACATCATTGCAGGCGTCTGCGTATCATACCTGTAACATTGGGAAAGAAAAGGTTAGTGTTTTTTTTTTTTTTTTTTTTAGAACAAGTAAACAGTGGTGACGACAGATTGACTACATGGACAGTGTTCAGTGGTAGTGGAGTGGAGTCTGAAGAGGTGGGTTTTGAGTCTCTTGCGGAAGATTGGAAGTGATTCCGCAGTCCTGACCGAATGCGGCAGGTCGTTCCACCAACGAGGGACCAGGACAGAGAAGAGACGAGACCGCGAGGAGCGGCTGCCAGGCGCCCGGAGGGATGGGGCAGTCAGTCTGCCAGCGGAGGCGGAGCGGAGGGGTCTGGACGGGGTGTAGGGCGTGATGAGTGACTGGAGGTATGGGGGAGCAGTACCTCTGGCCGCTTGAAAAGCAAGCACCAGTGACTTGAATCTGATGCGTGCTGCGATGGGGAGCCAATGCAGAGAGGAGAGTAGAGGGGTGACGTGGGTGAACTATGGAACTTGGACCACGAAGCTATGGTCCAAAATATCTCAGTCTTTGTCTGATTTGTTGAAGATTCCTTTGTCTTCCTGCAAATACAGCTGCCTAAGGCATAACTCCACATTTCATTATCTGCATATAGGCACCTCATTTTGCATTGAATTACCAACACATTTTAATAAAAAATTAAAAATGTAATAGTGCTGGATAATTGGTACAAACCTTGGAGAATTAGTTAGAATATGTAATGAACCTTATTAACACAATCTCCTAGTTGATTTTAACTGAAAATCCATGAAAGCCATATGCATATTGAAATTATGTACATATCAATGGCCAAGATGCACTGTATCACTGGTAATTGGAACTTTTACCCAATGCGCAACTGTGTGAAGAAAAAAGTAGCACTGAGTCAAAGTTAACCCCCTGAGGTCGACGGGAGCGGTGACGCTCCCAGCAGCAATAAAAGTATATTACTATTTCTAACTTTGCGATATTTTATCATACACACGCGACAAAAACATTGACAGAAACCTTAGAATCGCGACTTTCCGATTTGAGCACTGGCAAATCAAATGGGATTTTTAAATTAGGTTAATTAGACCAAAAGTAAACCTTGCCTTTTACTCTCTTTTTACCTGTTAGTAACGTCCCCCTTCTATTGACATGGTAACTAGGTGCTAGTTTCGGGGAGGTGTGTGGGGAGGGGCATGGGGCCATGTGTGAAAACGCCGGCATAAACAACACAAACTGTCGACAATTTGAAGCAAGATTTTATACAGACATACAATTTTATTCAAGATGGAAAGATTTTCTGCGCTGCAGTGTTTGAGAGCATTGATGGAAAGCGACGAGGACAACAACTGACGAAGAGTAAGTAACTATATTTGATTTGCCATGTTATCAAATACTCTTATATATTATTCAATATATGAATTCCGCGTCTTGTGACTACATATTCCGCGTGTTGCAACGTAACAAATTTCAATAGGCACACAAGATCTATGGAAGAATACTTTTCAAACAGCCTAAAATGTTATAAAGAATCGTATGTAGCATGATCGGTTTCATGATCTCACGTCCTTGTAAAATCGATTCTTGTTTTTGTTTATTATAAGAGTGCTTCTGTTTAGTTAAATCCGTGTTTGGGATTACGTTTTGGATTTGCTGTTTAGCTAGCTTTGTTTGTTCCAGTTCGTTTATCATTTTGGTTTGTTTTGTGAGTTATTTGCGTGTCGCCTCCGACATTGTTTTGCCTA
>JAINUG010000082.1:2828352-3058352 GCA_029706075.1 Aldrovandia affinis
AGGCTTTTGCTTCTATTCTTGACTCCGTTGGTTTTGTCCAAAATGTGTCTGGGCCGACTCATTGTCATCAACATACACTGGACTTCGCTTTATCCTATGGTATTAGCATTACCAATCTAGTTGTCTCTCCTCATAATCCTGTGCTCTCTGACCATTTCCTTGTTACGTTTGAAATTCATGCTACCACTGCTATTAGATCAAAACCAGTGTTCTACTTTAGTTGCTCCCTAAATTCCTCTACGATACCTAACTTTGTCAGCCTGTTCCAAGAATCATTTACTGTTAATCAGGGCCCGTATTCACAAAGCATTTTAAGGGTAAAAGTTGGTCGTAACTCTGCAATTTAGGAGCAACTCCGAAAAAGAATGGGCGTGTCACTCATAAATTTAGGACTCCTAGATTTTTGGGATAAGAGTATTTCACAAAGGGTTTGAGAGCTAAAAACAGCTCCTAAGTCCAGGAGAAGTTAAAAGCAGTCAAGAGGACTTCTAAGTCGCTAAAGACCTACTCACGACGATCCGAAAATCTGCTGCTGCCGGCAATCGTTGTCGCAATCGCGTCAACACTGGAGATATTGAATGATACAGAGCTCATAAAAAGGTACCGCCTCAATCGCGGGCATTATTATATAATATTATATATATTATATATAGATACCCGCTGATTATTTACGAGATGCAGACATGTAACCAATTGACTAGTCAGTATTCTTGGTTTCATGTTCAATCAGTGACACGTAGCCTACATTTGTATTTTAGAATCTTTATTAGAATATAATAGGGGTGCATCGGATCATTTTTCGGATCAGCAAAAAAAATTATAACGGGGACCAAAGGCGCGTTTCCACCAAAAATTACCAGGAACTATTCTCAAGGAATTGAATGAATGATAATTTCAGTTTTTCAATTTAATATGTGACGAAATGGTCACTGAGCCCATAGGCAATCACACCTTGTTGTGAGATGTTACATTCATCTGACACCAGAATAAGATCAATTATAGTTTTGGTCGTTTGGCCTACTCTGGTGGGTTCTTTAATCAGCTGTTTTAAGTCAAATAGTTTGCTAAACCTAGTAAAAGCCCTATACGTGGGGCAGCACTTGTTGGATACATCTGTATTGAAATCACCCATCAAAATACATTCGTTTTTTGGCATACCGCAGCTAATCAGTACATTTTCCAGATTCTCATAAAATGCACTTTGATCTGGTGGTCTATAGCAAACACCCGTTAGTAGGGGTTTCGTCTTGGGCAGGTGAATGTCCAGTAATAAAACTTAAATGTCCTCGTCCCAGTCCGTCCTAACAATAAAGTTAATGTCGTTTCTCACAAAAGCACAGACCCTCCTCCGTTGCGACTCATTTCCCTTCTAACTACAGTGTAATTAGATAATTCGATTTCGAATCGCTAATACTGGGATCAAGCCAGGACTCTGTAATACAAATAACACCCGCCTTTGCTTTAAGTGCAAACAAACGAATCTTATCGATCTTTGGTAGTAGGCTCCTAACGTTGAGGTGAACAAAGTTTAGACCTTTACTCTCGGCAATCTTGGCCAGGTCCGAGAATATGTGAGAGCTTAGACCTACTGTAGATGTGGGCGACGGTCTGGCATCGCCCTCCAAGCACTCCACCCCGATTCTCTGGTTCACCCCCAAAAGGGGTGTCTCTGTGTCAGCAGCAGTACCTGAGCAACACTGTACTAAAGGCACATCTAATAAATTGTTTAGACAAACCCCAGTAGGTCTGCGACCTGGAGCAGATTTTTCTCCTCGGACAGTAGGTGGCAGTCTAGCACTAATTCTCACACTAATCAGGTCAGGGGAGCTGGAGTCCGAAAATGTTTGTGTATACTCCGCCCTGGTATCTTCAATCTGGGCAGTCTGTACCTCCCTATCCATAATACTAGTACTAATTTCCCTCCCTGCCCCCCCAGTCCCTAGTTTAAATATTCCTCCGCTACCCTAAGCATATGCTGGCCCAATGCATCAGTACCCCTCCGGTTCAAGTGTAACCCGTCCCGCTTGTACAGGTCACCCCTGTTCCAAAAGGAGTCCCAGTGCCCCATAAACCTATACCCCTCTTTCCTGCACCAGGTTTGTAGCCACGCGTTAAACCTCCATATAAAATTCTGCTTGCCTTTGCTAGCACGTGGTACTGGCAGGATTCCAGAGAAGACCACCATGGAGGTTCTGCCCCTTAACTTTGCTCCTAATTCTATGAATTTGTCCTGCAGAACCTCAAACCTACCTTTACCTATGTCGTTGGTTCCAACATGGACCATGACCACTGGATCCACCCCTGCTCTGGCCATGAGCTTGTCCGCGTGATCTCCAACCTGAGCACCAGGCAGGCAACATGCCATGCGAGATTCCTTTTCCCGCGAACAGACAGTTCTCAGGTAAAAAGGTAGCCCAACCACTCTGGTCAGCCAAAAGGACACAAAGTCCCTGGAGAGAGGCGAGTGTTCTGAAGTCCCTGAGTGGGGAACAACAGCTGCCCCTGCTGGTGGGGGGTCGACGCCGTTGACATGGCAGTTGTCTTTTGTGTGAACTTGAATCAACAAGATACACAGCAGAGTCCAAAATTGATGCATGATGGGAACAGTAGGAATTACATAAGGAGTAAACTGAAGATAAGGCTGAGATGAATAGAGAAAGGTCTTTATATAGATGAACAGAGAAAATGCTTTACAGTAGCTGAAGGGTAAATATATATGTCTAAAAGATAATAAAAATTGGGCGCCAGGGCCATCTACAATGGACCTTGAGGGTCCTAATTCAGCTGTTGCCGGTAGTAACCACAGCCGAGGCTGGGGCTGTGTATTGAACCGGGTGGAAGGACAGTCCAGAGTATTTTACAGTTTAAAATCACAGTAGGAACACAATAATAAAAAATAAATCCAAAAATGATGGGTAACGTGAGGTGATCTCGAAACCGAGTCCGATGACACAACGCTTTTGGGTAATGTTAGTGTTAGTGAATAGTTAACAGCGGTGGCGTTAGCTGACGTAGCGTTAGCGCCATTAGTGTTTGCTATGCCGGGTGCTGAGTGTGGGGCTCACTGAGGCTGTGGTTGGTTGTGGGGAGATCCGTGTGGTTGGTAATGGATAAATCCAGGTCATAATGCCAGACGAGAAGATGGAAGAACGTTAGCTTCGCCTGCCGTTCAGGGCTGTAGGCTAGCCGCAGGCTAACAATGGCGATGGTGGACTACGGCTCCCGTGGAAGCTGCGGGGACCAGCGCTACAGAATGGCAGGATTGGAGATTCCCTTGGACTTCTCCAGGCAAGATCACGAGTGGTAAATCCCAATATTCGCCTTGGAAAGGTAGCAAGGTCTTACTTTCACTATTTTCTTCAGCTTTTCAGTGCAAATGCAATTGTTTTCATTTATTTTGGTGATCGCTAAACTTGCCCAGCCGCATTTGTGAAATAAAAACAAATGCTTACTTTTAAAGCATGATCAAACTTTAGCTAAAGCTATGAGCGAATGGTGGAGTAACCATAAGAATTGTACGAAGAATTGTACCAACAGATACCACAGAAGCCCTGTGCTGCCTGTGTCTCAAATGAAAACTTTGGTAGCTAAGGCCACTGAAAGTAGTCGGCTCCAGAAATGAAGCTCCAGGAATAATCCAATAATCCAGAGATGATCCAGAGATGAAGCAGGATCGTTGCCGACTCAAAGTCTGAATGGAAACCTGCACTTGACGAGCCCTCACCCTAAGAAGTTCCACGCTCGCTATTCTCACTTTAGGCTTCTCACCTAGCACCTCTTGGAAAACAGTTCCTCACGTGTGCCGTTTTCGGCGCGTTAGGCTCCAACCTAACACTAATTAGGGCATCATCAGGCTCCAACCCTCACAAAGTTCTACGCTCGCCGTTTCCCCTTCACGGTTTTAGGAAAACAGTTCCACGAACAAGGCTCGTGTACTGCTTATCTTCCTTTCCATACTATTTTTTTTATTTTTTTATTTAGTATTATTTTTTATTTTTTATTATTAAAAAAGGAAAAAAAAATACTCTAATTAATGAACACAGTCTCACCCTTTATCTCTGTTCGGAATGGTGTTAGCCAACACAAACCCTCCGCAGGCTGTCAGGTGGGTCTCAAAATTCCTCCTACGATAGTAGAGAGGGTAGAGATCCCTGGACTGATCCTCTGATGGTCCCCGTGCACGGTTAACCCTTGAGTCACTGCGGTTGATCAGCGGCAGATGTTACCATCCCATCCTCTTCGCCAAGAATTGTAGTGGAAATTCTACTATTCAAAGGAAGCGAGACTGTGTTCTCAATTTTCAAATCATGTTTTATTACTGTTTCGAAACAGGGGAGCAGTCTAACACTCTCGCGTAAAGAATGTCAGGTTGGAGGTTTTCTGGGACCTACCCGGATGCCTCTCAACCATGCGGTCCCTGATACTGGGCAGGGATTTTAATGTTTGTTTGGACGGGAGGGATGGGGTGGGCGAAGGCGGCATTGATTACTCTGCCAGAGCGCTCGCAGAGGTCGTGAAGGACTTCTGCCTGGTGGATGCTTTCAGGGCGTTGCACCCGTCCGATGCTGGCTTCATGTGGCGTAACTCCAGGGGCCCAGAGCCGTCTGGATTACATCTTCATGGGCGGGGGAATAAGTGGTATGCGTGCGTGCTTCTCCCCTCGTGGGCGTTGGACCATGACATGCTGCGGGTCTCCCGTCCCATGGATAGGCCAAAGTGGGGATCGGGTTTCTGGTGTTTGAACATGTCACTGCTGGGTTCCAACGCCTTTGTAAAAGCTTTCACATGTTTTTATGGCTCTGTCTATTATGGCCTTTGTTCACTTCGGTGGTGGAATGGTGGGAGGCGGCGAAAAGCCGTTTCGCCACCTTCTGCCGGTGATACACGGTTGTGGCGCGCCAATGGGATTGGGCAGGGGTGGCCAAGTGGACGGCATCTCTGGCCTATCTCCACGGACGCTTCAACCGCAGGGGGCCAGTGGACTGGGCTGTACATGAGGGCGGATGGCACCCTGGCTGAACGGCCGGCGATGTTGGCTGTGGCAGAGGCGTACTACGCCGAGCTCTTCAGTCGGCGGGCCTGCGACCCTGCGGCGGAGGTGTACCTCCTGGACTGCGTCTCGGCTCGGCTGGGGGGCGAGGAGGCGTGGTCCATGGTCCGCCCATCTGAGGTGGATTATGGGTGGGCTGGTTAGTCAGGACCAGACCTGTGGGGTTTTTTAGGCACTTGGTGGCGCTAACGCATGTGGTGCCCCGGGTGGACATTAGGTCCCCAGCCTACGAGACAGTGGCAATGTTCTTTCATCAGTGCCCTCCCTCGGTCTCACGTGCGGAGGCTCTGGATTACAGGGCCCTGTACGTAAGGCTGGTCTGTCGCCAGGTGGTGTCTCCCTCTGGGGTGCCTATTGGAGTCAGGTGAGGTAGGGTGAGTGGAGGTGGTGCACCAGCAGCGGTGCGCGACCTCCACTGGCGATGTGCTCTGGGGCGTCTGCCGGTGCGAGATGTCTTGTACCAACACGGCTGTTCTGCAAGCTCTCTGTGCCCCAGGGGGTGTGGGGCCCCGGAAACGGTGGCCCACGCCTTCTGGGAATGCCCCTTCGCAGGGGAGTTTGGGGGTTTGGTGCTCGGCCTTCTGCGAAGGGTCGGGCCAGGGTTTGTTTCATCTGGGGATGGGGTTGTTTCTAGACATGGGTTGGGGGTGGTTCCCACGGTTGGGTGTGGGAGCATTGGGGGCCTTTGGGCCGGTTGTTTTGATGTATGTTTTTTTATTGTGTTTTGTTCTGTTGAAGGGTATGCATTGTAACATAGATCATTTTTTATATGTATTTTTTTCTGTATTGCGTAGTTTTGTCTTCGTTGAATTTACTTGTGTCCTGTGTCAGAATATTGTGTTGGTTTTGTATGTTTTCTTGTATTGTGTCATTTGTCTTAGTGGAATTTACTTGTGTCTTGTGTTAAGAATATTGTTTTTGGTTTTCTGTATTGTGCCGAGAATGGCTTTGCTTTGAAAAAAAAAGTCATGGTTTATTTAATAAAATAAAATAAAAATTACAAGTTGGTTGTCTTGTCAGACACATGGGCGTGTCATTTGTGAGTGTTGGTGTTTGATGTGACTCTGTCGGGCATGGTGGCGCGTGTCTGTAATCCAAGCTTCTGGGAGGCGGAGTCTGTGTGGAGTCTATGTTGAGTTCTGTGTGCGTTTGTTGAAAGTGACTGAGTAGAGTGCTTCCTGTGTGTGTGGGAAAGAGAGAGAGGGCGCACTGGGCGCCTCTCTCCCTCGGTGTGATTGGCGGAGAACTCGCACTAGGGCAGTGGAGTGTTTCTGGACAATGGCCCGAGATCTCTCACTGAAAGAGTGGAGAGTTTCTCGGGGCTGGTTGCCAGAGAACTCACTGTGATGAGTGGCGAGGGTCTCTGTGTGTTTGGGTCAAAAGAGAACTCGGACTGAGAAGTTTGAGTGTCTCTGTGTGCATGGGTTTGGGAAGCACTTGAAAGGTCACTGAATATGTGTGTGCCTGGTGAGGTTATAGTGGAACCGGACTGAAGAGGCACGGTATCTTGTTGAGATGTGTGTTGAGTGTGTGTCGGGACAGTGTGTAGAGTTCTACCCTGTCCCGTAAGTGTTGATGTGTGGTAAATGTGGATGTATGAAGCCGCTGTCTGTTTGTTGTGTGTTCCCCAAAAGGGGATTCCCCCCCTCGGAGGAGGTGGGCTTCCATGTAGTGTTGTTTATTTTAGTTTGTTATTTTAGTTAATAGTTTTTGCCCGAAAGCTTTGCGGCAAGTAGGGTGAAGACTTTGTATTTGTGTTTGTTTTATTTAACCTGCTCTCCCACGTCTGGGGAGAGTGTGAAAAATAAAGATCCGGCCCGTAGACTGGCAAACCCCACTCCTCTGCCAGTTCTTACCATTAGCTGCTCTGCTCCAGTCCAGGGATTGTCACGTGGCATGTGACAGCGTTTAAATGAATGTGGTGTTTAAACTGGCCTGTGTCTTTAAGGCAGAGCTGTTTTCACTGGGACTAATCAGATCTCTTGGCCACTTTTCCTGCATGGCTGCAAAAATATATAATTGATATTTTCTCAGGATCTGCAGGAAGCTGAGAAGCAGTTAGACCCGTACTGACCTTTGACCTGCGCCCACCTTTGATCCGCGCTGAACTTTGACCGAACTCGTTACTCTGCAGTCGGGGTTAACTTGATACACACCTGCAGATGATCCCATTGAAGCATCACACAGGAGTCCATACCATGCTAATCATCTTCTGACCTCAAACTCAGTGTGTGAGACCTCACATATTAACTAAAATGTGTGAGACCTTGCGTATTAATTAGTGTATGAAACCTCACATATTCATTAAAGTGTGTGACCTTACATATTAACTCAATGAGTGAGACCTCACATATTTATTAAAGTGTGTGAGACCTCACATATCAACTCAAAGTGTGTGTTCTAATTGGTCCAAAGAATCAGTACGGATCGGCGCCATCAATATTCCGATTTTTGGCCATTAAAATTTTCCTGCCGCAGTTCCCCATAGTGGCAGTACAATGCTGTGTGATTGTTTATGTTGTTATCTGGCCAGGACTCGTTTTGTCTCAATGGAACTCACCTGGATCACAAATCAAGCTAAAGACAGCCTTGTGGAAGTGCCTTGGATGAGGCCACACACAGGACAGTGAAACGGCCCATGTTATCCCCCTCCCCACGGAATTTGGCTCTGCGGGCTGTAATGTAATGAATTGTATTCTAATTACGGCGTTTCATTTTAGATGCTATTTTAGCCATATATATATGCACGTTTAATTGGCCTGCCTTCCCCTTAATGTGAGATGACAGTTTGCTTTGGTAACTCAGCATGCTCGGGGCTGTGTAATCGCTGTGCTTCGATTGCTCGCTGAGTCAAGACAGCACTGCATTGCTGAGGGTGCTGTGTTGAGTGTGGCCCATTTGAGTAAAACTCTGCCCTGTTTTTATTTTCCCTTCTGCGTTGGGTCATCTAAAGCTGCATGGAGGAGGAGTAAAACTTTCTCATCTAAGCCGGTGTGTGTGGGGTGTATTTGAGCTGTAGAGTTGTAAAGAGAACAGCAGGGTGTGTGTGGTGTATTTTAGCATAACACTGCCATGCGTTTTAATGCTGATGACAGAGCCATGCCAGCGTTGCCTGCACTGTTTGTGGTGTGCTGAATGGGTGCTGCAATGTTGTATTAATGTGCTCTTAAGGTTAAAGCAATGAAGTGGGTCAGAGCTGTGAGCCCTGACTGGCCAAGCGGAAACAGAATTACCCCCTCAGGGAGGGAGCAAGGGAGGGAGGGAGGGAGTGGGAGGGGGTGGGGTAGGTGTGTGAGAATCGGCCAAATGTACAGAGCCAGAGAAATGTCCTGATTATTACAGGGTGAATGCTGCATTTCCAGCATTCTCATCACACAAACACACACCTCCTGTAGAGTTTGAGGTGAAACACACACACCTCCTGTAGAGTCTGGGGTCACACACACACACCTCCTTTAGAGTTTGGGGTGAAACACACACACCTCCTGTAGAGTTTGGGGTGAACCAGATACCTCTTGTCGAGTTTGGGGCCCCTTGTGTAATATCTATACCGATAATGCAACATCCATAGTATAACTGGGTCTTAGCAAAGAATGATCTGGAAAACCATTTAGGCATGTTTGGACACTCGTAGAGGGGTGTTTTAGCTAATCGGTCACATTTTCCCCCACATACGGTTTGTAATATTCACGTTATAATTTTCACTATGACGTTGTGCGATGGAACAAAATGACCGCCAACAACATCAAAGGAAACAAAAGAGCAAAGGTTTTCTCTGTAGGTGCCAACTACACAAAAGCAGTCATCAACACTGATATTTTATTTAGAAACCTCAGTGTAAATGTAGGCTGCTGGATCTCTGTGTGTTTTTAGGCCTGTGGGTTGTCAACAGTTGCAATCTTGCCTTGTAGAGAAGGACAGGTGCGTTTTATTGTGTCTGGCACTTTTGGTCACCGTGTTGCTGGTTGTGTAATGTGTAAATTATGCTGCCTTTGTAGGAGAGAATGCTGCTGCTTTCAGAAGAGAAAATGCTGCTGCCTGTGTGAATGAGAGATGGAGAGATAGAGATGAATATAGTGTTTGTTTTTCTCTGCACTTGTCACCACATCCTGAGTGACTGACAAAGCAAAACAGAGAGGGGGGAAGGAAGGAAATAAGAAAGAGAGTGTGCACTGAAAATGCACACAGAGAAAAGAGGTAGAATAAGGAAATGCGCATTATAGTCACAGCTGAAACACATAAAAACACAGCTTTTTAACGCTGTCTAAAGATCACAGCTGAAACACATAAAAACACAGCTTTTTAATGCTGTCTAATGATTTTGAATTGAATTGAACATTGGATTTATATAGTCCTTTTCAAGGAACCCAAAGCGCTTTACAATGATGATAGGAGCAGCAACTCACCTCAACCACCACCAATGTGCAGCACCCACCTGGGTGAACGCGATGGCAGCCATAGTGCGCCAGTACAAACTCACTACACATCAGATACACAGTGGAGAGGCAAGGAGGGAGGGAATTAATGAATTCCATATGTATATACATATTGTCTTTGTTGGGAATTTGGCCAGGACACCCTACTCTTTTCGAAAAGCAGCATGGGATCTTTTATGACCACAGAGTCAGGGACTCGGTTTTTGACATTCCATCCGAACGACGGACATGATGACATGAGGATGACATGACAACATGATAATGATCACAGCTGAAACACATAAAAACACAGCTTTTTAATGTTGCCTTTGTGTAAAATGGGACAATGTATTTGTGTATTTAGTTATGTATTTAGGTATTTATTGTGATATTGCCATCTTATTTCTTTGTATACTTAATCCCATATATGTGTTTAATATTTATGACCAGCCTTTTAAAACATTCTTATGTATGGCCTTTTTTTACTTTTAAAATGTTTTGTCTAAACCATATTATAATTTCAGGTTTTTTGCTTTTTTAATACTTTTTATATATTTAATATGTTATTATTAATAAACGTTGTTGGGTTTTTATTCTGCTATGAGTTGCTATGCATTGTCAGCTTCTTGTTTGTATGCAGTGTTGTCCTTGTGTTTGTATATAGTGCAGGTACTGTCTGTCTCTCTGCATACTATATGTAGATTGTATTTTCAATGATTTTAATGGTTATATGTACATGCATTTGTTTATTTTCTAACTAGCTGCCTGCCCAGGGACTACAGATGAAAATTAGTCTCCTTGGCTAACTCTGGCACATTTACTGACATGTCCCTGTCAAATATATTACATAAATATTAATGTTTGTTTTTAATGAAACATGTTTTAGGGAAGCACCTTGAGCAGCAACCTTGTATGTAAACATAGCTTAAAATTATTATTATTGTTATTATTAAAGAGAGAAAGGAAGGAGGAGAATAATATCTCAACAGAGATCTCTTGATATCAGATTTGAAAGTTTCCTCAGAATTTTCATAATTTCCTCGAATGATGATGTTTCAATCGAGAGGCTTGTGAGACCAGGCAGTTTTGAGCTGCGGCCCAGGACACGCACCACGCCCAAGGGGCCACAGCCCCATGCCTGAGGTGCGTGCTGTATGTGAGGAAAAACTCACTTGTGTACAATCAGAGGCAATCCTCTACGTTCCGGCCATATTGGGCAGGGCTTATGAACCATGACTTGCAGTAGGCTCCATTTTTGTTCACACCCTTGATAAAGATGAACAAAAGAGATCGTATAAAATAAACGATATAAGTAATGAGGTATATTTTATGCTCAAACAATTCTGAAAATTCCAAACCTACATTACTCTCTCTAGGTCGTCCTCAGACGAGCTTCCATCGGAGTCTCCAATCTTCTCGGTTCTCCATACACCCGGCCAGCTCCGAAGAGCTTTCAGCTCCCACATCTGTCTTCAGCACGTCCATGTACGTTAGCACGGGACGTCCCCGCGACCGATGCCCGTGTGTTGGCTCCCACAGGACCAGCCTGCTGACTGGGAGCTCCCGATGTCTGTGGCAGTGGCCGGCCAGCTTCATCCTCCTGGATGCTACTTTCCTGCTGAGCCTCGGCAGCCGCCCGTACAGGTCCTTGTTGTTAATGTGGATGTTCTGGTCTACGTTCAGAACTGCTCGTAGCATTCTGGTGTAGCACCCATCCAGGGACTTCTGCAGGGTGGGCGTCAGGGTCCAGCTTTGCAGCCATACAGGAGGATAGACTCCACAGTGGCATGGAATAGGCTCAGCTTTATGTGTCGGGGAGATTTGAGCACCACACTCTTGACATACCGTTCAGGGCCCTCCACGCCAGAGCCTTCCTGACCTTAAGGTCCTGCTCTGTGGAGTTCACCCAGGAACCCAGGTATTTGAAGTCATTGACCTCTTGCAGAGTGTTGCCTTCTGATGTTGTAATCGGCGGATGGTCCATGTGGATGTTATAGGTGATTACCTCAGTCTTCTTTGCATTCAGTCTGAGGCCAACCCTAGCACATTCCACCTCCACTCTGTTCAGGAGTTCCTGTGCCTGCTCCACGCGTTCAGACACCAGGCAGATGTCATCTGCGTAGCCTAGGTCTGCCAGGGCTATGCCAGGGCTTCTACTGGACTTCCTCGGTGTAATTGTGAAGCCAAGCTCCTGCTCCCGCCCGTTGATGGCTTTCCTAAGTGCGTAGTCCAGGGCTACGATAAAGAGGAAGGGGGCAAGAGTGTCCCCCTGCTGCACCCTGCTAGGATGTTGAACTCCTCGCTGATGCCATCTGGGGTTACAACCTTGGCTCTTGTGCCCTTGTACATGGCCTCTATGGCCCGGAGTAGGTTCGGGGGACCCCGTAAGCCTTAAGGATTTTCAGCAGTGTGCTTCTGTCTATTGAGTCAAATGCCTTTCTGAAATCAATAAAACACAGCACCGCTGTCAAGTTGTTCTTCTTCACCTCCTCAATGATTCTCCTTAAGGCCAGGATTTGGCCTACGGTGGTCCTTCCCTTTCTGAAGCCATTTTGGTTATCCCTCAGGTGTGGGTCAATGGCGTCCTAATCCGGTTTAGTATCATGCGGTTGTACATTTTCGCTATGACACAGGTCAGGCTAATGCCACGATAATTGTCAGGCTTAGCCAGATCTCCAGACTTGGGCACCGGATGATGTTGGAGAGGGACCATATATCGGGCTTGATGTTTTCTATCAGAGCCTGGTTGCAAATCTCCAGTATGATGTCATCGAGATCGCAGTTTTTAGGGACCTCTGGGGGATACCGTCCGGTCCAGCACTTTTTCCTTCCTTCAGGGTGGACTTCACTGTGGCAAACTCCGTAGCTGTGAAGGGGCCATCGTCAATTTCAAGACTTGTGAGGACTGCAGGTATCTCTTCCTCAGCTCCGTCCACTGTTGGGTGGGTGCCTAGGAGATCCCGGAAGTGGGTGAACCAGGAGGTCACCCTCTCCTCTGGGCTGCAGCCTGCCAGCTGTCCCTCCCTCGACCTCTTGCGCCCACTCATCTCGTTTATGACCTTCCATGACTCCTTGTATCTCCGTTCGCCATGTACTGTCTCCACCTTCTTCACCTTCTCCAACAATTCCTCCCCTTTGATCCTGTCATAGGTGCTGAACAGCTACTAATACAATTGTTCAGAAAAACATTTTGTTTTATTAATGATATTTTTTTTCCGGAGAACATCTGGATCACAATTATTCATACCCCTAACGATTATTTTACATTTAATCCGACAAAACAAATATACAACCTATTTGAAGTTCATTGGAAGGTTGTGGAACTATACAGTGGCCTACAATGGTTTCCTGTTTCCCTAGGCCCTAGGGTATAAAAAGGAGGGAACACATGTTTGAAATACTGTGGTCAGCCATCATCATGGTGAAAGACAAAGACCTCCCTGAAAGCATCAGACAAAAGGTTATTGACCTCTATAGATTAGGAGATGGCTACAAAAAACTAAAAAGTTAAAAGATGCCTCTTTCCACTGTTCTGTCAATTATTAGGAAGTTTAAGGCCACTGGAACAGTGGCTAACCTGCCAGGTAGAAGATGCAAGTCTATTTTGCCCCCACGTGTAGTGAGGTGGATGGTTTTAGAGGCAAAAAGAAGTCCAAGGGGCACAGTTCAAGATCTCCAAAACAACCTGGCATCTTGGGGTTATAAAGTGCCTAAAGCTACCATTCGATGGCGCCTACATGACAATGGTCTATATGGGAGAATTGCAAGAAGCAAGCCTCTTTTGAAGACAATTCACTGAAAATGTTGTCTTGAATTCGTCAAACTACATCTGAACTACAATTGGAACCGTGTCTTGTGGTCAGATTAAACAAAAATTGAGCTTTTTGGACATACACATCAGCATTATGCTTGACGTCCAAAGAATGCAAGTAATGTTGAGAAGCACCTCATGCCTATGGTGAAACATGGTGGTGGATCTTTAATGCTTTGGGGTTGTTTTGCATCCACAGGCCCTGATGGAGCTAGATGTATGTGTAAAAACGTCTTCCGTGAATACATTTTACACAGGTCAACAGACTATGACCAATAAGGGCACTACATTTGAGCCTTAAAAAGGCAGTGTGTGAGAACTGACACCACTGCATTGGCTGGGCATGGCCAGGACTGAATTATGTGGCCTGTGTGTGTGTAGATGTATAAATACGCCAAATACAGGATGAATGAGTGATGAATGACAGTATTAATGAGTGATGCCATGAGGGAGAATAGGGTGAATGAGTGAGGGCCATGAGGGAGAATAGGGTGAATGAGTGAGGGCCATGGGGGAGAATAGGGTGAATGTGTGAGGGCCATGTGTCGAATAGGGTGAATGAGTGAGGGCCATGGGGGAGAATAGGGTGAATGAGTGAGGGCCCTGGGGGAGAATAGGGTGAATGAATGAGGGCCATGGGGGAGAATAAGGTGAATGAGTGAGGGCCTTGGGGGAGAATAGGATTAATTAATGAGGGCCATGGGGAGAATAGGCAGCTGTTCTCACACACAAGTATTTCACACTTATTCAAACAGTATGTTTCCATAGATGTGAATTTATGGTGCTTTACAGCCAAATTCAAACCTAATGTAAACCAGCATTGTTTGCATAAAACTGAAAGCTATTCAGCTTTATGATAGGTCACACTGGTCCTTGCGATATGCTAAACTTGTCTAACATGTGTTCACTAATGACAGACGGTTAATTCTCAATGTAAATAAAACCTTGCCCTGCACCATGGCAACCACTTTCATACAAAAAATGAAAATGAGGTCATCAAACTGCATCATGTGGGGCTCAAATCACACGACCCTGCTTTCCCAACAAAACCCTATACTTACATTGGTATGAAGTGTGATGTTTCTAATCATAATAATCGATTGCATCCGTATGTAGATCGCAAAGCGATTTACAGTGAAGGGGAGGAGGGTGACTCTGCTCAAACACCACTTGAGTGTAGTCCCCTCCTGGGTGATGCACGGCAGCCATTTTGCACCAGAAGGCTCACCACACATCAACTGAGGTGGAAAGGGGTAGTTACTGAGCCAATTAAACTGGGGGATTATTATTAAGAGATTATGATTATGATTATGATTATTATGATTATTATGATATATACATATACTTATAGGCTGTTCCTATATTATGGTACTGCATTAATATCTGCTGACCTTTTATAAGGTGAATGAGCATCATTTCATTAAAGCCTCTCTCTGTAAAGCCACCCCCAACCCCAGATGATTTTATACCTGATTGAGACTTTGGTTGACCAGCCATTTGCATAGGCACTCAATGATTTGCTTTTGTTTTAGTTTTGGAATCAGCCGTAGAGACTCTGCAACGGGCTGTAGAGACTCTGGAACAGGACCTAGAGCACACCACACAGCATCATATTCAGTTTATTTTTCTTTGTGACCTGAAGCTCTGTAACTAACTCTAATCCTAACCCTGAAGCTTCCAATATTTGTCCCTTTATTGCCCTGAAAAAGGGACTAAAAGGTTTATTGGCTCAATTTCAAAATTTCAAGACAAAGAAGGGGAGGCAGCGGGAGGTGCAATTCTGATCTAGCAATTCTACAAAAAGCTTGGGTATTATGCATAGAGTTGTAGCGTGATTTATGTGTATATATTTATATAAAACCTGTGTGTGTTACACATGAGTGTGAGGGTGAGTTTGCACTTTGGGCTGTGTGTGTGCAGCCAGTGGAAACTTCATTTCCTGTTTCACCACACAATGACACACAGAACAGTCTGGTGCACACCCCTGTGATACTGAAACACACTGATCCCTGTGATACTCAAACACACTCATCCCTGTGATATTCAAACACACTCATCCCTGTGATACTCAAACACTCATCCCTGTGATACTCAAACACACTCATCCCTGTGATACTCAATCACACTCATCCCTGTGATATTCAAACACTCATCCCTGTGATACTCAATCACACTCATCCCTGTGATACTCAATCACACTCATCCCTGTGATACTCAAACACACTCATCCCTGTGATACTCAAACACTCATCCCTGTGATACTCAATCACACTCATCCCTGTGATACTCAAACACTCATCCCTGTGATACTCAATCACACTCATCCCTGTGATACTCAAACACTCATCCCTGTGATACTCAATCACACTCATCCCTGTGATACTCAAACACACTCATCCCTGTGATACTCAATCACACTCATCCCTGTGATACTCAATCACACTCATCCCTGTGATACTCAAACACACTCATCCCTTTGATACTCAAACACTCATCCCTGTGATACTCAATCACACTCATCCCTCTGATACTCAATCACACTCATCCCTGTGATACTCAAACACACTCATCCCTGTGATACTCAATTACACTCATCCCTGTGATACTCAAACACACTCATCCCTGTGATACTCAAACACTCATCCCTGTGATACTCAATCACACTCATCCCTGTGGTACTCAATCACACTCATCCCTGTGATACTCAAACACACTCATCCCTGTGATACTCAAACACACTCATCCCTGTGATACTCAAACACACTCATCCCTTTGATACTCAAACACTCATCCCTGTGATACTCAAACACACTCATCCCTGTGATACTCAATTACACTCATCCCTGTGATACTCAAACACACTCATCCCTGTGATACTCAATCACACTCATCCCTGTGATACTCAATCACACTCATCCCTGTGATACTCAATCACACTCATCCCTGTGATACTCAAACACTCATCCCTGTGATACTCAATCACACTCATCCCTGTTATACTCAATCACACTCATCCCTGTGATACTCAAACACACTCATCCCTGTGATACTCAATTACACTCATCCCTGTGATACTCAAACACACTCATCCCTGTGATACTCAATCACACTCATCCCTGTGATACTCAAACACTCATCCCTGTGATACTCAATCACACTCATCCCTGTGATACTCAATCACACTCATCCCTGTGATACTCAAACACTCATCCCTGTGATACTCAATCACACTCATCCCTGTGATACTCAATCACACTCATCCCTGTGATACTCAATCACACTCATCCCTGTGATACTCAATTACACTCATCCCTGTGATACTCAAACACACTCATCCCTGTGATACTCAATCACACTCATCCCTGTGATACTCAATCACACTCATCCCTGTGATACTCAAACACTCATCCCTGTGATACTCAATCACACTCATCCCTGTGATACTCAATCACACTCATCCCTGTGATACTCAAACACACTCATCCCTGTGATACTCAATCACACTCATCCCTGTGATACTCAATCACACTCATCCCTGTGATACTCAATCACACTCATCCCTGTGATACTCAAACACACTCATCCCTGTGATACTCAAACATTCTGAAACATTAAACATGGGGCTCAGGTTTAGACTTACTGTCAGCTCGGCAGGACTAATTGACTAACTGCAAGTTCAGAACAACATTTTGCTTCAGCAGAAACTACTAAAATAATATTTTGCTGTGAAGAGAAACAGTCACATCACAATAAATATTAACACTTTATTCAGCTGTGCCTGTAGATGACTGTGAGCCTGAAGGATGTCCAGTTACAGTATGGCTGTTATTAGCTTTGGTTTGTTTCAGCAAAATAACCAAATGCATTGTCTTGGTGTTCTCATTTCTTTTGAATTGTGCAGTTGTCGTGTCTTATAAAACATATAGCTAGATCATATGTTACTGTATTTTTGGTCTATATGTAAAAGATGCACAGAGTGGGGTATGAGCTAATTACTGTACATTACTCCTGTGGGACTGAGCTGGGTGGGAGAGCTATGATATACAACACAAGGTCACAAGAGGGAGGGAGGGAGGGAGAGAGAGAGAGAGAGAGGAGAGAGAGAAAGGGAAAGAGAGGGAGAGGTCGGGAGAGAAAGAGAGAGAGGGAGAGAGAGGGGAGGGAAGGATAGAGGAAGGAAAAAAGGGGGATGAGGAAGGAAAGAGGTATATGGGGAGAGACTTAAGAGATCAAGACAGCATATTCATGTACACACATGTATTTATAGCCAGGGGCGTGGCCTGCGTTATTACATCACTTCCACTGAACAAGGAGAGAGAGAGAGAGAGAGAGAGAGAGAGAGAGAGAGGGAGGAGAGAGAACGAGCGTATGGGAGAGATATAAAGAGAGTACACTGTGTTGAATGTGTCAGAGGGTGAGGGAGAGAGAGAAATCAAATTGATTCCATGAAATCTGTGTGACTCAAACACAGCGTTCTCTGTTGGTGAGAACCAGGGAGGAAGGGAGAGAGAGAAGGGGAAAGGAGGAGGCAGGGAGATAGGGAACAGATGACTACAGAGAATGAGGTAAGGCTTTGATCTTTTTTTATTATTTATAGATATGAATGTGGGTTTTTAAAATGCAACGAGTCCACCTTGTATTTTTGTGTATGTGTGTGTGTGTTCAGTGCTGGCATGAGCATGGTGTGCGTGTGTGTTCAGTACTGGCATGAGCACATTGTGTGTGTTCATTGCTGGCATGAGCACGTTGTGTGTGTTCAGTGCTGACATGAGCACAGTGTGTGTGTGTATTCAGTACTGGTATGAGCACGGTGTGTGTGTGTGTGTTCAGTGCTGGCATGAGCATGGTGTGCGTGTGTGTTCAGTGCTGGCGTGAGCACGGTGTATGACGGCTTCATTTCTCCAGGGGTTGGGGGGGGTGTAAACTGCCACCTTATTTTTGTGTCATTCTTTGCAGCCGTCTTTGAACTTGCGTGTAACCCCTGCACCCACACACCCCTGTGCACAGGGAGGGGAGGGTCGGGTTATTAAATGCTTAAACGCTGCCTACTGAAACCTGAAAGGAAACTGCACAGCAAGAACAAATGAATCAATGAAATAACCGCGGAAATAGTGCAAATCTCCTCCCTCCTCTCGGCTCACCGCATGCTGTCAGAGACCACCGTCGATCCGTAGCGTGTGCGCTCAGCCCAACCCGCCCCCCCCCCAAGCCTGATGTGTGTAACAGCTCACCCCCCCCCCCCCTCATACAGACCCGTCCTCTCCCTTTCATCCCTCTTCCCCGTTTCTCTGTCCATCCCTCCTCCCTGTTTCTCTGTCCACCCCTCCTCCCTCTGTTTCTCTGTCCATCCCTCATCCCTCTCTTTCTCTGTCCATCCCTCCTCCCTCTGTTTCTCTGTCCATCCCTCCTCCCTCTGGGTGAAATGCAATGGACACTATAGCAGTGAAGGAGGGATGGAAAGAGATCAGCTGCAGAGAGCAGGAGCAGTAAGGGAGGTAGAGAGGGAGAGGGGTGGAGTGACCGGGGAAATACAGAAAAAAAGACAGAAGGTGGCAGAGATGGTGGAGAGGAGGAAGAGGGCAGAAAGGGGACGGGGGAGTGTGAGCGACTGGCCGAGGGCAATGTCCAAATCATTGAGGAAGAGGAAGTGAGCGAGCAGCACCACAAGCTGCTAACAGCGCAGTAATGCAGCTCCATTTTAAAACAGGGAAGTTGACAGTTAACAGTTTGTGTGTATGTGTTTGTGTGTGCGTGTGTGTGTGTAAGAGAGAGAGAGAGAGAGAGAGAGAGAGAGAGAGAGAGAGAGAGAGAGAGAGAGAGAGAGAGAGAGAGAGAGAAAGAGAGAGAGAGAGAGAGAGAGAGAGAGAGTGAGAGAGAGAGTAGTGTGTCTGAGTGTGTATGTGAAAGAGAAAGAGCCATAAATGAATAATCGTAAACGACCGTGAGCGTTGAGGTTGCGCATCGCGGCGCTATAGGCTATGCTCGTGGCCCGCACGCTGGAACCGTGCTGTATTATTCTCGGCGGCGACAAGCGATCCATAAATAGCTGGCGCATCGAGATCGTCTCATGCGCCTCCGCATGCGGCTCTCCAGAGAGCGGCGGGGAGAAAATAATTGATTTTCACGTCCGTTTGTCCTGGATGAGCTCGTCTGACCAGGAAACACAGGGTGGAACAGTGCAAAAACACATGGCTGTCCAACAGTCGCACACACCCGCCTAGACAGCACTGACACCAACACCAATGCTACTATCAATACTAACAATAAGACCAATACTGCTACCAATAATGGCAAATAGCCTACCAATAATTATCATTACAGTCATCAGTGGGTGGTCATATCAGCACAATAAAAATATAATGTAATTGCATCAAGCGTAATTAAATTCAACTTTACATTGCGCAGCAAAGCCCCCAACACATCTCGAGTGTGTGGACAACAGAGGTGTGCGAGGGAGAGAGCGCAGGCACGAGACCTGTGCTGTAAAGTCAAATTCACTTCGTTCTTACTTAACTCTGGGCGCAGGCATGTGCACTACCCGAGAGACCTGTGGACCGATGTGCTCCCCAGCGACTCGTCTCTTTACCATATCAGTACTACAGCACAAAGTTTCTGGTTTCATTCCAACCGACGGATCTATTTCCTGTGAAACCAGTTGCAGTCTGAAGTTTTTTTGTGTTAAGTGACAGAAGGTGGTAAGCTAATATTTATATATATATATACTGTATATAAAAAAGAAAAGAAAAATATTTTCTCATCGTACTTTTTAAAATATCTAGTACATTGTGTGAACTGTACATTTGTGAACAGTTGATGTGAAAATGATACTTTTGTGGCTCTCTTGGTTCTTCTTTCTGCCGCTTGCTGTTCCTCGTGGTCAGGGCCGGATATAGGTACAGTATAGGCAAACTAAGCACGTGCCTAGTGTCCAATTGCCACAGGGGGGCCCAGACAGAGGGATTAAAAAATACATATATATATATAAAACGTGTCCGTGGCAAAATTATTTTTGATTGAGGAAAAAGTAGGCCTATATGAAAAAATATACATTCAAATGCCTTTTTGTCTAAATACAGGTGCATCTCAATAAATTAGAATATTGTGGAAAAGTTCATTTATTTCAGTAATTCAATTCAAAAAGTGAAACTCATATATTATATAGATATATAGTGAAATATTTCAAGCCTTTATTTGTTTTAATTTAGGTGATTATGGCTTACAGCTAATGAAAACCCCAAATTCAGTATCTCCGAAAATTTGAATATTGTGAAAAAGTTCAATATTGTAAACTCACGGTGTCACACTCTAATCAGCTAATTAACTCAAAACACCTGCAAAGGTTTCCTGAGCCTTTAAATGGTCTCTCAGTCTGGTTCAGTAGGCTACACAATCATGGGGAAGACTGCTGACTTGACAGTTGTCCAGAAGACAGTCATTGACACCCTCCACAAGGAGGGTAAGCCACAAAAGGTCATTGCTAAAGAAGCTGGCTGGTCACAGAGTGCTGTATCAAGAAAGCCCATTCAAGAATTTGGGGGAGCTTCACAAGGAGTGGACTGAGGCTGGAGTCAGTGCATCAAGAGCCACCACGCACAGACATATCCAGGACATGGGCTACAACTGTCGCATTCCTCGTGTCAAGCCACTCCTGAACCAGAGACAACGTTAGAAGCGTCTTACCTGGGCTAAGGAGAAAAATAACTGGACTGTTGCTCAGTGGTCCAAAGTCCTCTTTTCAGATTAAAGTACATTTTGCATTTCATTTGGAAATCAAGGTCCCAGAGTCTGGAGGAAGACTGGAGAGGCACAGAATCCAAGTTGCTTGAAGTGCAGTGTGAAGTTTCCACAGTCAGTGATGATTTGGGGTGCCATGTCATCTGCTGGTGTTGGTCCACTGTGTTTTCTCAAGTCCAAAGTCAACACAGCCGTCTACCAGGACATTTTAGAGCACTTCATGCTTCCTTCTGCTGACAAGCTTTATGGAGATGCTGATTTCATTTTCCAGCAGGACTTGGCACCTGCCCACACTGCCAAAAGTACCAATACCTGGTTTAATGACCATGGTATTACTGTGCTTGATTGGCCAGCAAACTCACCTGACCTGAACCCCATAGAGAATCTATGGGGTATTGTCAAGAGGAAGATGAGAGACACCAGACCCAACAATGCAGATTAACTGAAGGCCGCTATCAAAGCAACCTGGGCTTCCATAACACCTCAGCAGTGCCACAGGCTGATCGCCTCCATGCCATTTTATTGGTCTTATGTAATATTCTAATTTTCTGAGATACTGAATTTGGGGTTTTCATTAGCTCTAAGCCATAATCATCAAAATTTAAATAAATAAAGGCTTGAAATATTTCACTCTGTGTGTAATGAATCTATATAATATATGAGTTTCACTTTTTGAATTGAATTACTGAAATAAATTAACTTTTCCACAATATTCTAATTTATTGAAATGCACCTGTATTCACAATCTAATGTTTTCTGAAATTGTATTAAATCAATTGGCCACTGTGACAGGTCAAACAAGACAACTAGCTAGTAGCCTACGTTACATTCCCCGAAATGGCGAAACGTGCTTTTAATTTTCGTGGGTGAAATACTTTTTATTACATTTTTTTGAGACAATGGGACTAGCGTAGGGGGTGCCCCTTTCGTGCATGTAATGTGCGATGAAAGCACTGACCGTACTGTTATTGATTTTCCAAAGATTTGTGGATACCAAGGCCAAGGAAATTAAGACTTTTTGAGTCTACTCGAAATCACGGAGAAATGTAGTGCTGAAAACATTTCTAAGGCCATCATTGACTGCATCGTGACTGCTCACATTAAGCCTAGACACCTGCACCTGCAGCTGTGAGCGAGGTTTCAGTCAGATGAACGTTATTAAATCCCAAACACGAAATAGTCTTGGCGAATGACTTTGATGCCTGTCTCAGGATTTGCCACCTGCCCATATACAACGGCTGACTTTCCAGTCTCCATGTTTTCATCGGAATAACCAGGTAGGACACTGATTATTTAAAAAAAAGTTAGAAATACTATCATTTTAAATTGTGCAGCATATTGGAATAGATGCTATGGCACATTCGGAGGCCACTAGTTTGCAATTGTGGTTCTGGTAATATTACTGACCACTTCAAGTTTTGACCAAAAAGTCAGTCACAAGCCGACACGGTGATGGCCCCTGGTTCAGCTCAATGGTAAAGGGTGAACAATCATAAGAACATGTATAAGAAGCTCAGAGAGCTAGCCCTGGGCGATGCATTACCCAATGTAGAAATATGTCTTCACATGATCTGGCATTACCGATTGCAAATTGGGAAGAGGTTGTTTTCTTTATTGAAACGCGTTAAAACGTCCCTGAGATCAACAGTGAATGAAAACAAAAAGAACGCGTTTGCGTTTTTGGCGATTGATAACGAATTTACCACTTCCCTGGATTATAATGAAAGTCAGGAGAAAGCATCTGTAAATATGAGTACACTTTACATTAAATACCTAACTGTGAAGAAGTAAAGACAAATAATAAAACGTAATAGCCTATACCCTTATAAATACACGAGTATCAAATAGCGTATAAATACCTAAATATAAATAAAACCCGAAGTAAAATATATTGTAGCAGTGAACGCCATGGAATCAAGGGTCGAGAGATTTTGTACAGTGCTACTTCTTTTTAGAATAAAGGTTATTTTATTGTTTTTTATAAACACAATTTACAGTTAAAAGTTAGCATAACAATTTAACGAAATACAACAAAAAATAACATTCAGGTGCAGGCCTCCTGACCTAAATGATTTAAAAGATTGTTTTATAGAGGCATTTTCTTTCTTTAGTTGATTTTGAAAACCTACACTACCGGTCAAAAGTTTTAGAACACCCCCATTTTCCAGTTTTTACAGAAATTTAAGCAGTCCAGTGAATAACCTGAAATGGTACAAACGTAAGCGGTAAACTGCCAGAGGTTAAAAAAAAAGTTTTGGTTACCAAAAACTGAAAAATAGGGTGTTTAGGGTGACCTAAAACTTTTGACCGGTAGTGTATATGTATCTTGTCTTGTGATAACATCAAATTGTTTTGATTTAAATGTGTTATTTTGTGCCCCTGTCTTTGTGTAAATTGATGTTTGAATCCCTGTGTGTTTTCTTTATTAGAATAAAGCGTGCAGCACAGGGGAAGTACCATCAATGCATCAGAATCACATGGGGGTCATTCTCAACGCATACACACTCAGTGATGGTGATAACTAGATAGAGGGCAGCTAGCATTCCTGTAGCTAGGCTAGCTGCCCACCATTACACTACCCCCCGCTTTTAAAAACGAGCAACGTCCCCGTTGCATCTGACCCAGTCCACCGGAATATAGTCAGCGAACCACGCCGGTGGTCTCTGATTCCCCCCCCTGCCATTTGGGTGGTGATGTCTGGCCGGTTTCAGGCGACAGTGATGTCGGTGGTCGGGACCCGTCGGCAGGGCAGCGGCGATGAACCGGAGTCCAAGCTGCTGACAGTGAGTCGCTGGAGAGTGGAAGTCGGTCAGCAGGCTGAGAGTCGTTGTGGGCTGTGGATAGCCCTGTGGCTGGCAATGAGTGGCCCCCCCTCGGGGTTGAGGGGCATTCCTCAGTGCCCAGGTGCGGGGCGAGTTGATCGTGGTGTAGCACCACTATCCTGCGCCGTTGGTGAAGTCGGAGCTTGTAAATCATGTCTGACAGCCGTTCAAGGACGGGACAGGGACCTTCCCAGTCGCTGTCTAGCTTTGGCGACCGGCCCGGGGGTTAAAAACCCACACCCACTCGCCTGCTTGAAACTCACAACCCGTGCAGTGACACACTTCACCAAACACCTGGCTCTTGTAGCTCCTCCCCTGGTCGATGTGCAGATCGGCTGGCATGCCGAACCAGCAGAACATCCCCTCCAGGAGATGATCCGCGACTACTGAGGCTTCTTGTGGCGGTATTGCATACGCCTCAGGCCACTTTGTGAAGTAGTCCATGAGGACTCTGATACTGGAAAAGGACCCAGCACGTCTATCGCCACTCTCTTCATAGGGGCGTCACACACAGCTTGCTGTAGGGGGACGTGAGAGCAGCCTAGCGGACCTTTCTTCGCGGTGCAGGCGTCACACTGGCAGCAGTGGGAGATCATGCCTCGATGACAACGCCCCCTGTAAAACTGCTCTCGGAGGCGGTGCAGCGTTTTGTTTATGCCATAGTGTCCGGACCCTGCGGTGCCGTGAACTAGGCGCAGTACAGTGTACAGCTAACAGGGGGTGATGAGTTGGAGACGGACGACACCCCGGGCCGGGTCTGACCAGCGGTGGTACAGCATGCCGTCGTGGAGGTGTAGCGAGCCCCACTGAGCCTCCAGGTGCTTGACTGCTGGGGAGAAGGGAGAGAGCGTGGAGTGACTAGACCTCGTCCCAGTTCTTAGCCATTGGAGCACCGGGCCGACCTCTTCGTCTCCCTCCTGGGCTGTGAGGACTTGAGAAGGCATTAGGCTGCCTATCGCCGTCGGGGGGTTGGTGTCGGACATGACAGCAGCAGCACAGCTTCGGCCTCTCCTTGCGTCTTTTTCCTCTGCCAGCTTGCAGTGACGGCAGGCTTCAGCGCAGCAGGGGCAGCGGGACAGCGCATCAGCATTCAGGTGTTTTGCTTTTGCACGATGCTCCATTTTGAAGTTGAACTCTTGCAGAGGTTCTCGCCAGCAGGCTACTTGTCCTTCCGAATCCTTGAATTGCAGCAGCCATTGGAGCTGCTTCCATCTCATCACGCAGTAGTTGCGCTCCGGCTGTAGTAGGCCACAACTTTCTCTCCGTCCTCTCCAGCCTGCGAGAGAACTGCCCCTATGCCATCATTACTGGCATCAGTGTCCAGAATGAAGGGCTGGGTCAGGGATAGCTAGGACTGGCACTGTGGTGAGGGCCTTGTGTAGGCAAGGGTTATCAAAGGCATTTTGGCTCGCTGGTGACCACTTAAACCACTGTCCCTTTTCAGTGAGCTTGTACAGGGGCTGGGCGATGTTTGCGAACCCTGCGATGAACCTCCGATAATATGAGGCTAGGCTCAGGAAGCTGCGCACTTCACCTGTCGATGTTGGCGACGGCCATTTTTCTACTGCCTCCACTTTTGCTGGGTCAGTTGAGACTCCCCTCTCGCTTACGACATGCCCCAGGAAGCTGGTCTGCTGGAGAAAGAGGCTGCACTTCGCTGGGGTTCAGGCGTAGGTTAGCTTTGGCGATCTGCTCGAACACTGTGCGCAGGTTGTTTAGCGCATCAGTGTAGGTGGATGCGTGCTGCTGAAGCTGGGACCGGCTTTAGCACTTTTTACATTAGTCGTTTGAACGTAGCTGGACTGTTGCATACTCCTCTGCCGATGGTGGAGGCCGTCTTTGGTCGGGCTGACGGGGAGAGAGGAACCTACCAGTAGCCGCTGCGGCGATCCAGTGTGCTGAACCACGTGGAGCCAGCTACAGAGTCTAGATCGTCATCAATGCGAGGCCTGGTGACATCATTGAGGCAATGGTAGTCGACGCAGAACCGCAGGGACCCATCTTTTTTTCGCACCAGCACAGCAGGGGAGACCCAGGGGCTGTCAGAGGGTTGTATGATGCCTGTATGATCTCGCTGATCTTGGCCTCTGCCTCCTCCCATTTAGCCAGGGGCAGTCGTCTCGCTCGCTGTCAGATGGGGGCCGCTGCACCGGTTTCGATGTGGTGCTGGATGACGGTTGTGCGGGTGCAGGCCTTGTCTTTTGTAACAAACAGAAACCGGAACTCAGCTTGGAGAGCGCATAGCTGGCTACAATCTCCTTCACTGCTGCGCTGGAACAGCTGTTCGACTGCGTCATTGGAGCCCTCGTCTTTCGCCGTTGGTGTGAATGGCTGTGGGAGCACTGGCCTGACCTTTTGCTGACTGTGTCTTTTTGCAGTCAGGCTCCTTGCCTGCCATCGCCGGCCTCCCTGAGGGACCTCCCTGAGTTGCCTGCCATCCCCGACCTCCCTGAGTTGCCTGCCATCGCTGGCCTCCCTGAGGGCCCCTCACGCCCTGCCATCACCGGCCTCCCTGGGGGCCCCTCGTCGCCTGCCGTCACCGGCCTCCCTGGGGGGCCCTCGTCGCCTGCCATCGCAGGCCTCACTGTGGGCCCCTTGCCACCTGCTGCCAGTCTCCCTGGGGGCACAAGGCTGCCCTGTTATGCCTCCAGTATCAGTTCGCTGGTGCACCAGGCATGGCTTGTCTTCGACCCTGGGGGCAGAGCCTCCTATAGCCCTGGCGTTCCTCTCCCGGTGTCTGGAGATTTCTGCCTCCTCCCCGTAGTCGGAGCTGAGAGGGAGGGTATGTGACACTGGGAGAGGTGGAGGGAGGAGTAGAGAGGGCTATGCCTCCCTTTTAGCTGCTGTCAAGTGCTCCTGTTCCCTCCCACAGCCTGGAGAGTACTACAGGACCTTGAACAGCAGCGGCCTCACTTACAGGAGTTTAATGAGCAATCAACTCAGCTGTGAGCCATTGCCTTCGTTTGGTCATTATAAAAGCACAGCCTGCCATGCCTGAAGTGAGTTTTGCAGGGCATGGAGGCAGAAGTGCTGGTTTTTGGTTGCTGTTTCCCCCTGGCATAGTTTTGATTTAACTACTGTATTTTCGTGTTTTGGTTTATTTTCTTTGTAGAAGGATATAATAAATTAGCCCTTGGCCTATTGGAACTCTTTTTGGTTAGATCTTTCATCCACTCACCACCTGACATGGTGGCCACCCTGCTACAAGTACTACTCAGAATGACCTCTAACGCGTCAGCGGCTTTTATGTAACGTTTTTTGTAATGTCCATTAAAAACATGGATTTATTCGAGTGAGCCACTCGCAATGTTCCACCAGTTTTATGGTTCACAACTCCAACCACACTGTGCTTCTGTGTGTTCAAGATTTAGGGTGCACCTGGCATGTGTCCTGGAGACCACCTGACCACAGTTCAACAGGCAAAAGGAGCCATAAAATGACTCCCTTCATTTAGGACTTTTTCTCAGAATAAGAGGCGGTTCAAGAAAGGCGGTTCAAGAAAGATGTAATTTGCAGTGGTAGTCATTTCTACAGATTCCTGTAATTCTTGCATATACTGTGCACTGATCTCCTTGCTAATAAAACAAGATACAAAATATATTAATCATCCTAAGGCCAGATGTTCAAAAGCCACAAGGTAAATGCTGCCAAAACTCTCCAGACAAAAATACTTTCCTATTGATTTAATTTAATTTACAGTGATTCCTTTTGTGTACTGGCTGTGCGTATAACTGATACAGTTTCCACTGGCTAGCTTTTCTCCATTTTGAAAAGATAAAACTGGAGGAACTTCGTAGCATACAAAAACACACTTATTTCCTAAGGGTCCTAATCTTACAATGAGTTAATAAACGTCATGTAAGTGTTAACCTGCAGGTGCACTCGGCCTACTGCTGGTTTCATACACCTCTGCCAGCATTTACACTTACAGTAAACAATGCAGTTTGTTTCCTGCAATGGCACTTTCACTGTCCTAAAGCTGACAGTGCAATAGCCCGTTTACGGGACCCCGTCAGCTGCAGGCGGCCTTGACGGAAAAAAGGAAACAACGTTGCTAACTGCGACATGGAGTCGGTTGACTGGGGAGGTCGGCATGGTTGTTGAACTCCCACCACTGTGAAGAGGGAGACGAGTTTGTGTACAAGTTATCTTCCTGGGCGCATGCAGTGTCTGAACAGTAGTTTCCTCTGGTGATTCAAATGTAATCTTAGCAGTCTGCTGAATTTGAAATGTGTTTCTGTGATGTCATGTGCATAATAGTGTAAGGGTTATTTACTATTCTGTGTAGTTGTGTAGTGTAGTCTAGTTGTGTCTGTAGTGTAGTTGTGTAGCGTAGTGTAGTTGTGTAGTGTAGCGTAGTGTAGTTGTGTTGTGTAGTGTAGTAGCATAGTGTAGTTGTGTAGCGTAGCGTAGTCTAGTTATAGCGTAGCGTAGTGTAGTTGTGTCTGTACTGTAGTTGTGTAGTTGTGTCTGTAGTGTAGTAGCGTAGTTGTGTAGCGTAGTCTAGTCATGTCTGTAGTGTAGTGTAGTGTACTTATGTAGTGTAGTGTTTTTGTCTGTTGTGGAGTGTACTAGTTATGTAGTGTATTGTAGTTGTGTCTGTAATGTAGTGTAGTTGTGTAGTGTATTGTAGTTGTGTCTGTAGTGTAGTTGTGTAGCATAGTGTAGTTGTGTAGTGTAGTGTATGTCTGTACGCTACACTACAGACATAACTACACTACGCTACGCAACTACGTGTAGCATAGCATAGTGTAGTTATGTCTGTAGTGTAGCGTAGTGTTGTTGTCTGTAGTGTAGTAGTGTTTTTGTGTAGTGTAGTGCAGTTATGTTTGTAGTGTAGCGTAGTGTAGTTGTGTCTGTAATGTACTTGTGTAGCGTATTGTAGTTGTGTAGTGTAGTGTATTTATGTCTGTAGTGTAGCTGTGTTGTGTGTCTTCTCCCAGCCACAGGTTGTTTAAGAGAGAGGATGTGGGTGGAGTCAGTTCCATGTGGTTAACTGCTGTGCACCTAGTTTGCCGTATATGACCAGAGATTTTGATTATTCTGCTTTTTTATACTTTCCCACCATCCCCTTCCCCTCATTTTGCTCTCTCTCTCCCTCTCTCTCTCTATCTCTCCCTCAGGCGAAGACAATCACTTTCATTCGAGAATTCAAAAACCGGAAGGAATAATTGTAGTTTCAAAGAGTCTTTTTTTCTTCTTCTTAATCTGCTAGTGTTAATGTTCCCAGTACATTTTTTTCTCTTTTTTTCATCATCAGAAAAGGACTGAAACCAATTCAACGATTTTAAATGACACTTCCGCACTTTAGATTTGAGGGCTTAGCACGCGTGAAGAGAGAAAGGGCCATTAAATGGACAGTATGCTGTAAAGAGCAGCTGTAAACTGTGCGCGCATGTGTGTGTGTGTGTGAGCGTGCGTGTGTGTGTGTGTGTGTGGGTGGGGGGGAGATAGTGAAGCACTTATTAAGCATGTTTACAGCAGTGCAATGTGAGCAGTCGCAAAGAGGAATAGCGCATGGTTTTGTGCAGACCCGCAGCAGCTGCGCACGGTAGAGGCAGCAGGGCAGAGCACACCTCCTCGGAGAGAAGCGAGCGCCGCGGGTGACGGCTGGATAATTCAGCGCGGTTGCGCAGCAAGAGGCATTATTCTTGGTGGCGGACGGCGCCCCCGGTGGAGAGACGATGACATCACACGGGAAACTGCTGAGGAAGGAGAAAGGTAGTCTGGCAGAGTATGAGACTCAGATTAAAGGTAGGAGGAGATCACGTTTACACTTTTCCCTTTTTCCTTTCTCCCGGTGTCCCACCCCATTATCTATGTAACAACAATGTGCATGGGCCTGGAAATGTGTGTACCTGTCTGTATGTGTATGCTGTGTGTGTATGTTTGTGTGTGAATTATTGTGTATTGGTGTGTGCACACTGTGTGTGTGTATTTATAGAGTATCAGTGTTCCTGTTTCCTCTCATCGCCTGCAGCTATATTGTATTCTTCAGAGAGAGAGAGTGAGAGGAGGGAAAGAGTGGACAGTTAATCCAATCTGCTGTATCAACGCCAGGGTTGGGAGGGTTACTTTGTAAATGTAATTAGTGCCTGAATACTGATTACACGGCTCTGAAAGTAATCCGATACGAATACAGTTACATGTCTCAAAAAAGTAACGTATTCAGATTACTTTTAGAATACTTTTGGATTACTTACTTTTTCCATCACAGATGGGTATGTTTTGGGGTACAGGAGACATTGGGAAGCTGTTATATAGCCAAAGGTGGTGCTACTTAGTACTAAAAGGGTGCTCAAACTTTTGCACACGCCATGTTCACTTTTTTATTGTATCAGTAATACATTTAAATAGTTATTATGCATTACACTTTGAAAAAGGATGTCATGTTCAACTTTCCACTGTGTTGAGGTCAGGTCAGCTTCTGTTCATTTAATAATAAATACTAATAAATTTGAGATGTCAATTTAGCTAAATATATGCAACATTGTATCTGCATTTTTGTTGTAGTCATCATCATTAACATGTTATGGAATTAGAATGGACAGATTAAAAATTAATCATAATAAAAAGCAAAGGGATATTGAAAGGCAAGTTCTTTTACTGTTTTGATGGCTCATCATGAGCATAACTCAAACACAGCATCTGAACCAATGTAATAACTTTGAAACTTTTTTGGGCACTGGAATAACAGCGACTTGTAAGGGATATGGCTTAGAAAAGTGCCAGTGTTGGCGGGCTGTGTAGCGGCGAATGCTCGGCAGTGCATAACGAATTGACGTATAGTATGGTACAATTGTCTACCAAATTGGGAGAAAACTGGGAAAAATAAAAATAATAAAATAAAATGTAATCGTTTCAACAATAAAGAAAGCAGTATAAAATTAGCAGAGCAGTTAATGCGATGCCTCAAACCGTAGGCTAAGGTCAGGTAACAGCAAATTACTGCAGAACTGTGTTCATTAAACTGAAGGTTAGCTAACGCCACTTACTCCAAGTGCTTTTTAAGATTCAAGTCGAGTCCTTTGATGCCGACAGTATCTTTACTCCTGGAAGACACAAGGTACAGTGGACCGACAGATTTTTCCCATGTTCATCTTTAAACTGGAAATTGTGTCGATAACGCCACGAACTAAAAGCGGACTTTTCTTCCATCTTGTCCCTATCAATGTTTGTCTGAGTGTGGGTGCGCGCTTTTTTTTAAACGCATTTTTTTTAACGCAGTTTTTTGGTTCTGTGCAGCGGCTGTAGTTTTCGTGAGCTGTGTGATGATAATCATGTAGGCGTGATAATTTAATGCTGTAGCTTTAGTAATGAATATCAGCTCATTAATGTTTGTAAGGAAAACTTTCCACCAAGAATTCCAATAAGTATTCCAAAATGTATTCACTTCAGGTTTATTAAAGTAACTGTATTCAGATTACTCGTTTTTCAAATGTAACGCGAGCTGAATACAGTTACTTGATTTTTGTATTCTGATTACGTAACGCCGTTACATGTATTCCGTTACAACCCAACCCTGATCAACGCTATGCTCTCTCTCTCCCTCTGTCCCTCTAAACTCGGCCTAGCATTGCCCACAGCCTCCGTGGTTCTGTAACCGAGGCTCTCTCGCCATGTCTTACCCCTCCTGCTGTGGCCTCTGAACACAGTGTGTGAGTCTCTGAACACAACATGCTCCAACCATGGAGCCTACCTCTGAAACAGCTTTGGTTCAGTAGATTTGGTCCTAAACTCTGTTCTCATTGGCTTCCTTCCCACAGCATTGTATCTGGAGTAGGGGTTATTGATTAGGGCGTGTCTGTGTGTCCGTTAACAACTGCTCTCTCTTTTCACTCCGAGTCAGAGGGTAGCACATATAACCTCTAATTTCTGCCCCCTGCCACGCCCCACCTCACCCTGCCTCCACCCCCAAAGAGGTACGCAGTCAGCTCTCTGAGCAGCTGAAGGTTCTGGATGTGCAGCTGGAGCAGAAGACGCAGCTGATGCAGGACATGAGCGACTATCTGCGCAGACGCGGGGAGATTGAGGGGGAATACGCCCGCTCGCTGGAGAAGCTGACCGAACGCTTCACTGCCAAAATAAAGAGGTAAGCACAGCTGGAGGGAGGAGGAAGAGAGCAGCAGGAGGGGGAGGAGAAGGAGGAGAGATATGCAAATCTTCATCTGGTAAAGTGGGCCTTAAAATGATGCTGTCTCATTATTCGAGACATTGTTTTCTTCTCAGGTTGAGAAAAGCCTGAGATGTTGCACAGTAGATCTAGTGAGGTGTTTGAAAGACACTGCAGAGAACTCAGATCAAGGTCACACTGATCCTGAATTGAGATATCGGTAGGAAAACCTGAGAAACATACAAAACTACAGAGCGGCCTGTGGTCATCTGTGGTGGTGGTGGTCTCATTGTAGTCCAGAAAAAAATCATGAGAAAACAGAGCTTCTCACCTACACCTCAATGCTGAGCGCATCACAGCTTAGGGATAAGGGTTTAGTAATGTGCTTGATTGGGAATGTGTTTTATGGTCAGTTGGTAATGTGCTTGATTGGTACTGTAAAGTGCATGATTGGTAATGTGTTTGATTGGTAATGTGTTTGATAGGTAATGTGATTGGTAATGTGTTTGATTGGTAATGTGTTTTATGGTCAGTTGGTAAAGTGTTTGATTGCTACTGTAATGTGCATGCTTTTGCTTGACGGGCTTTGCTTTTGCTTGACGTGAAATTGCTTTGCCTGACGGGATTGCTGTGTCATACGTGCGGAGAGTTTGAGCGAATTGTTTGTTGCTGTCGTGATATTATTGGGATTGACTTTTGTATTGCTTAGGGTTTGGCGTTTTGTCATCAGAAAGGGTAAAAGGACCAAATATTTGCTCTTAAGGTAAACGTTTGTCGCCGTTAGGGGACAGAGAGGGAATTTTCAATTTTTTCCCCGTCTAGCTTCGGAAAGCTTGTTAAAAAGTTACCGATTTGGCATTACACCCAGCTGACGCGAGGTTTTTTGTGGTTTTTCGCCCTCTCAGGAGCAAATCCAAGAGCAGGGAAATATACTATAGCTAACTCGCTTTTGTTGGCTTAAATGTAATTGTTATATTTCAAGCGTTGAGCGTATAGCCGTTTCGGTTGGCTGCTACTAGCTCTCTTGCTACAGACAACCAGACCGAACGTTCTCTAATTAGCTTTAAGTGTTGTTTCCATTTAGAAATTTCTGCACCTGACTGTTCGGAACCACCTTGGTGTATAGTATTTTTATCGACTTGGTGTCTCTGTTTTGGCTGTCATTTTTTCAGTGCAGGGAGAGCAATAGATATATTTAGGGGTGAAAATGTGGCCATCGGCAGTGCAGTGCGAGTGTTGCAGGATGATTGCGTTTCTGGAAGGGGACTTCCGGGAGGGTTTCGTCTGCGACCGTTGACAGCTTGTGAAGCAGCTTGTGAAGCCCAACTTGCTGGTCTTGACTGCCCTGCAGAATTTGTAGAGTTCCAGGAACTTATTAGTGCGTCCTTTAGAGAGATAGCCTGCACGCCGAAGCTGGGTAGGGTGGAGACTCTAGAGCAGGTAGGGAGAGAGAGTTGGGTGACGGTAGGGTGCCAGCGTAAAAATTGACGCGCACATGCAGGGGCGGCATCTCCAGAGATTGTGGTGTCCAACCAATTCCAGCCCTTGCAGGAAGAGGATCTGGCCTAGCCCTCTGTGAGTGGGAGGACTGATGAACCCCAGGGCACCCTGGCGGCCATGCTTTGTTTTGGAGGACTTTGAGATAAGGGACGTAGAAGTACTACAAAAACTACAAAAACTTAAGACAAATAAGGCAGCAGGCCCGGATGGCATGTATCCCAGAGTACTCAAAGAACTTGGGGAAATTATATATAAACCATTCACAGATATTTTAATTCAATCCATAATCACTGGAGAAATACCAGATGACTGGAAGCAGGGTAGTATAATTCCAATATATAAGAAGACCGTACTGACCCAGGGAACTATAGGCCTGTCAGTTTAACTTGCATCACATGTAAAATGCTGGAATGTATTATTAGGGATAAGTTGGAATCATTCTTGAAAAATAATATTATTTTAAGGGAGAGCCAACATGGTTTTCTCAAAGGGAGGTCATGCCTAACAAACCTCCTGGACTTTTTTGAAGAGGCTACAAAGTGTGTTGACCTGAACCAGGCTTATGATATTATATATTTGGACTTTCAGAAAGCATTTGACAAGGTACCACATGAGAGGCTCATTGCTATGAATTCAGTAGGAATTGCAGGAGTAGTTTCAGAGTGGGTTCATAATTGGCTGCAAGGGCGAATACAAAGAGTAACAGTAGGTGGGGCCATATCTGACCTAGGTGCTGTGGGCAGTGGGGTCCTGCAGGGATTGGTGCTGGGACCTCTGCTGTTCCTTATTTACATAAATGATCTTGGTATGCTTGGTATGATCTTGATCATTAGTAGCAAAATAATTAAATTTGTAGATGATACTAAACTTGGGGGTTTGGCAAACAGTTTGGAATCGACTAAAGTAATCCAAGATGATTTAAACAAAATCCAAAAATGGGCAGATACTTGGCAGATGACATTCAATATTGCAAAATGTAAAGTTATGCATGTGGGAAATAAAAACATTAGACAGGAGTATTTTATGGGAGGAGAAAAGTTAGTAGGTGTTCAATTTGAAAAAGACTTAGGAATTGTAGTTGATCAAAGCCTATCTGCATCAAAGCAGTGTGCTACAGCAGTGAAAAAAGCCAACAGAATGCTGGGATACATAGCAAAAAGTATTGAGTATAAATCAAAGGAGGTTATATTAATGTTATATAATGCTTTTGTCAGACCTCACTTAGAATTCTGTGTGCAGTTCTGGGCACCGCACTACAAGAAAGATATAGAAGCTCTTAAAAAAGTCCAAAGAAGGGCAACTAAACTGATACCTGGTATGAAAGGTAAAAGTTATGATTATAGACTTAAGGCACTCAATCTATTTAAGCTTAGCAAACAGAGACTTAGGGGGGATTTGATTTTATTGATTGATTTAAATTCCTAAAAGGGATTAACAAAGTGAAATACCAAAGATTTTTTAAGATAAGTGGGGTCAGCAGAACAAGAAGCCACAGGTGGAAATTAGTTCCGCACAGATATTAGGAAGTTATAGAGGAGGGGGGCCAGGACCGATCCCTGGGGGACGCCGTTCTTGAGGCGTCGTAACCTACTTCGCTGTCCGCTACCGGTGGTGAGGGTGAAGCTGCGATTTCGGACAAGCTCCATGATCATTCTGACCATGTGCCTGTCCGGCAGCAGGCGGAGCAGCTTGCAGGTGAGGCCGCGATGCCATACGGTATCGTAGGCAGCCGTCAGATCGACAAAACGGCTCCAGCCTTCTTTTGGGCCGAGAAGCTGTCCTCGATGTCTTGGGTAAACAAAGTGACTTGGTCTACGGGTCGATCTCCCGCGTCGGAACCCAGCCTGCTCCCGGGGGAGCAGTGGGTCAACAATCGGTTCGACGCGGGCGTAGATAAGACGCTCAAGGATCTTGAAGGGGATACAGAGCAAAGAGATGGGACGGTAGCTCTTAGGGTCCCCTTCAGGCTTATTCGGCTTCGGGATCGCGACAACTAGGGCTCTTCTCCAGATTTTGGGGATCTTCAGTTGGCGCAAGCAGGAAGAGAGGAAAGCTCTTAACCAGGACTTCAGAGCAGGTGCAGCATGGAGTATAAGCTCCGGGCAGATGGAGTCAGGGCCCGGAGCTTTTCCTGGCTTTATGTGCTGGAGGGCAGTAGCGAACTCCTCCGGTGTGAATTCACTGGAGATGTTGTCGCTACTAGGTGTTGGGGCCCTCCAGAGGTCTCGCGGAAGTATGCCTACGCAGATGACCTCGCGTTGGTGTACTCTGCTGGAGACTGGCAGTCATTGGAGGGGACATTAGGCCAGGATATGAAGACACTAGTGGCATACCTCCAGAAATGGAGATTGAAGCTCAGCGAGGCAAAGACGGTGTCGGCAGCCTTCCATCTTTACAACAAGGAGGCCAAACGTGAGCTCCGAGTAAATATCGGCGGAATACCCCTGCCATGTTGTGCTGAGCCAACGTACCTCGGCGTGACACTGGACAGGTCGCTCATGTTTCGCCGACACCTCACGTCACTGCGCAAGAAGCTAACATCTCGTGTGGCATTGATGAGGTGACTAGTCGGGTCAGGCTGGGGCGCCGGGGCAAGAACACTGCGTACGGCTGCCCTGGCCCTTGTCTACTCGACTAGTGAGTACTGCGCGCCAGTATGGTGTCGCAGTGCTCACACCCGCCTCATCGATACGCCTATCAACGAAGCATTGCCCATTGTGACAGGATGCCTGCGTCCCACTCCTGTGGACAACCTCTCCATCCTTGCAGGCATCCAGCCCGCTGGGCTTCGCCGTGCGGGAGCCATAGCACGCCTCGCATGCCGGGCCATGGAGCCAAACCATCTGCTTCATGAAAGGCTCACTCTAACAGCTGAGCCTCCCCGGCGCCTCAAGTCGAGACACCCATTTGTGCCTGCCGCATGGGAACTCCTGCAGCAATGCAGCGACCTTAACCCCCTGAGGTCGGCTGGATCGGCGCCGATCCAAGCAGCAATACAAGTATATTACTATTTCTAACTTCGCGATATTTTATCATACACACGCTGCAAAAACATTGACAGAAACCTTAGAATCGCGACTTTCCGATTTGAGCACTGGCAAATCAAATGGGATTTTTAAAATTAGCTTAATTAGACCAAAAGTAAACCTTGCTTTTTACTCTGTTTTTTACCTTTTAGTAACGTCCCCTTCTATTGACATGTTAACGAGGTGCTAATTTCGGGAGGCACGTCGGGCCATGTGTGAAAACGCCGGCATAAACAACACAAACTGAAGAGGACAGTCTATGCTGATATTTATTTTATTTCGCTTGTTTTCAAATACTAAATGAAATATATATAAATTCCGCGTCTTGTGACTACATATTCCGCATGTCGCAATGTAACAAATTGCAATAGGCACAGAAAATACTTTTCAAACAGCCTAAAATGTTATAAAATATATCGTATGTCTGTGTTTACGCTTGCAATCTGCCAGCAACAGTATATTCACGAGTATATTTTCAAATACTCGTGAAAATATATGAATTCGCGCCTTGTGACTACATATTCCGCATGTCGCAATGTAACAAATTGCAATAGGCACACAAAATACTTTTCAAACAGCGTAAAATGTTATAAAATATATCGTATGTCTGTGTTTACGCTTGCAATCTGCCAGCAACAGTCTATGCTATTGATTTTATTTCGCTTGTTTTTTTATTTTTTTACATCTTGTCTGTGTTTACGCTTGCAATCTGCCAGCAACAGTCTATGCTGATATTAATTTTATTTCGCTTGTTTTCAAATACTCGTGAAAATATAGCCTATGAATATCGCGTGTTGTGACGCCAAACATTCCGCGTGTTGCAACGTAACAAAGAGCCAAAATGAATATTCAGGTATTTAGCATTTAGCCCTCCCACAGCCTGAAATAAATGTGACCAGTTCTGATAAAAACAGGTTTTTAGCTATTTAGATCTCAGATGTGCTAAACTATTTTCACACCCTTTACATAACCAAGACCTTGGTGAACAAACGCACATTGGCAAAACAATTCGGTCACTATAGTTTAGTGTGTGCTTTCACATCTTTTGTGACAGCAGAAAAATTTACTATTTTTAACTTGTGTGTTTGTAGATCTATTTACAAGCTGCATATGATACTGACCAAACTATTGATGGCATACAAATGTAGCTATGATTGTCCTTCAAATAAAAATATCAAACACTTTGGAGTAAGTGTGTGTTAAATTGATGAAATTGAGATAAATATCAGACCATGCCAAAATCTAAAAACATTAAAAGCTTAGCACGGACCTCAGGGGGTTAATATCAGTGCGGCACGGTGGGTGGATTACACCTGGAGCACGGAGTGGGAGAAAAACACCTCTAGACTCCGTGACTTCATCCCAGACGTCGGTCCTCCCCCCATCGGGGTGGACCTGCCCCGACTGGCGTGGGTGAGGCTTAACCGCCTCCGGACTGGCGTCGGGCGTTTCTGCTCATCGATGCACAGATGGGGCTTGGCCTCCTGCGCGGCCTGCGAGTGTGGCGCAGAGGAACAAACCGCAGACCATGTCATCCTGGATTGCCCGATTTATCGGGCACCCAATGGGATCCATGGTCTGTCGGTTTTGGATGACGACACGGTGACATGGCTGCTGGAGGTGTGCCCCGAAATATAGCCTGGGTGAACCCCCCCTAGGCTTGAGGTGGTAAAAGGATAGCCCCTCGGCCCCGAGCCTAGGGGAGCAGGAAAAGAATATACCCAAACGACGAAGAAGAAGAAGATTAGGAAGTTTTTCTTTACACAGAGAGTTGTCAATGCCTGGAACAGCTTGTCAGGTCGGGTAGTAGAGGCAGACACACTTGGGCTATTCAAGTCCAGGCTAGATGTAGTACTAGATACTCTTTAGATTAGGACATGACGAGCCTAGATGGGCCGAACTTATGTTCTTATGTTCTTATGATTGGTAATGTGTTTGATTGGTTATGTGTTTGATTGGTAATGTGCTTAATTGGTAACGTGTTTGCTTGGTAATGTGTTTGGAAATGGTGATGGTAAATTGGTAATGTGTTTGATTGGTAACGTGTTTGATGGGAAATTGGTAATGTGTTTGATTGGTAATGTGCGGTGCTTCCCCCTTGTGGCAGGAAGGAGCAGAGCGAGCAATCGGTGGCCCAGTGCTGGGGGGTTTTGCTGACCCAAACCCGGCAGGAGAGCCGGGACCATAGCTCCATGAGCGAGTACTGCAGCAACAGCCTGACCCAGCGCCTCTCACACTGCATGGAGGATACACACCGCCTGGCCAAACGAGTGCGTACCTCTCCCTCCCTCATTCACTCTCTCCCTCTCTCCGTCCCTCCCTTACACTCTCTCCCTCTCTCCCTCTATCCTTTCTTCTCTCACTCCTTGTTTCTCTCCCTCTCTCTCCCTCCCTCCTTTACATTCTCTCTTTCTCTCTTCCTCCTTCTCTCTCCCTCTCTCCATCTGACACAGTAAGAGACCAAAGGGCTCTGTGTCCTGATTAGACAGGCAGTGAGAATCAGACTGAAGAGGAACATTGCAGTTCCAGAGCCCTGGGAATACTCCACACTGACACACACATACACGTATTAGTGTATTTCAAAAGTATAGTTTTTGGACATAGGTTTGTCCATTATACTGATAATATCATAAAGATCATATCATATTCATAATGCATACTGTGATACGCTCATATACAAACATTATAAAGTACATAAGAGCATTTTATTGTGCACATTATCCATACTGACCAGTAACTCTTTCTCTCTCTTCCTCTTTCAGAGTAAGGAAGTTGGTCTTCAGATGCAGGATGAGCTTCTCAAGGTCACCTCGGAGCTCCAGATGGTGAGTCAAACACAGGGAGTCACACAGTCAGTCTCACAGCCAACTCTCAGTGATGTCTTGTGGTTCTGTGTAGCTCAGTAGGTAGAGCATGGCGCTGACAACGCTAAGGTTGTGGGTTCGTTTCCCACTGGGACCACATATACTGAAAAATGTATGCACTCATTGATGTAAGTCACTTTGGACAAAAGCGTCTGCTAAATGGCATATGTTTGTATGTTTTTGTTTGTCTTGTTTTTTTTACACAGAGCGAAAGTTCTCATCCACCTCTATGTACTATAAATGTCTCATAACTCAACTAAATAAGCTGCTTTAATACCCCAATGAGGATAAACTTTAATGCCTTGTTGGTAAATGGAAAAATGAAAAGTTTTAACTGTTTCAGGGAATTCTTTTTTGTTTTGGATGACACTGGCGATATTTTCCTTTGTATTGTTGAATTTGCTGAACACAGTTTCTTCCTTCTCTGGTCCATGTGTGTTTGTGACTCCAGGCCTTGAAGACCTATCACCAGTACCACACAGACTGCCTATGCGCAGAGGGCAAGCTGAAAGAAGCCACGCGATTGGAAGAACGAAAGACCGGCAAATCCACAGACCTGGGGCTCGCCCAATCAGCAGGGCAGAGGCGGAGCTCCGTGAAGAAGATTGACAGGCTGATGGAAAAGGTGCTGAGCTCTTATCCACTCACCATACCAGCTACAGTAGCAGCCTTCATTTTATAGTTACCAGCAATGTTTGAGCTTTGGCTTGAGGGCCCTGTTCTAGTGTGTGGATGAGCCCCATGGTCTCCATCCTGTTAAGACACTGTTCTAGTGTGTGGATGAGCCCCATGGTCTCCATCCTGTTAAGGCACTGTTCCAGTGTGTAGATGACCCCCACAGTCTGCATCCTGTTAAGGCACTGTTCTAGTGTGTGGATGAGCCCCACAGTCTGCATCCTGTTAAAGCACTTTTCTAGTATGTGGATGAGCCGTACGGTCTGCATCCTGTTAATCAATCAATCAATCAATCAATCAATCTTTATTTTTGTATAGCGCCATTTACAAACAGGTTGTCACACAGCGCTTCACAATTGGCATTTTCCAGAGGGAATCAAAAAACCAGAAAACCATTGGAGCCAATGTAGGAAACTGGAAAATTATTCCCTGACCCCTTAAAAGGCGGTCGAGATGAACTCCTGGAAAATTGTGGGATACAGAGAAAAAACAACACAAATAGTCCTTGAGGCTCATGCGGCTTAACAGACCACTGGAAGGGCATTCTAAGTGTAGGAGTGGGGTGGACCTCATCCCTCCAGATACCAGGGCAGGGCGGGGGATGGAACCAGCAGCTAGGGTCTGGGCCAGCGGCATCCAGCTAACACATGGCAGGGGTGGGGGTTGACTCTGGGGCAGGTGAGCTCGGGCAGGTGCCCACGGCCGGGAGAAAAGAGGAAAGGTGCAATTATGACTATGATAAATATCACGCCGGATCAGGGGAAGAGTAGTGATAACACTTTTGCACCAGCAGAAGTAATCTAGGGCAGCATAACTAATTAGGTGAGTGGCACAGGGAGCACGCAGCCATGAGGGCACTCAGAGACCATCCCACCACAGAGCTCCACTTTCTGCATCCTGTTAAGACACTGTTCTAGTGTGTGGATGAGCCCCACGGTCCTGTTAAGGCACTGTTCTAGTGTGTGGATGAGTCCCACGTTCTGCATCTTGTTAAGGCATTGTTCTAGTGTGTGGATGAGCCCCACAGTCTGCATCCTGTTAAAGCACTGTTCTAGTGTGTGGATGAGCCCCACGGTCCTGTTAAGGTACTGTTCTAGTGTGTGGATGAGCCCCACGGTCTGCATCCTGTTAAGGCACTGTTCTAGTGTGTGGATGAGCTCCACTTTCTGCATCCTGTTAAGGCACTGTTCTAGTGTGTGGATGAGCTCCACTTTCTGCATCCTGTGAAGGCACTGTTCTAGTGTGTGGATGAGCCCCACAGTCTGCATCCTGTTAAAGCACTGTTCTAGTGTGTGGATGAGCCCCACGGTCCTGTTAAGGTACTGTTCTAGTGTGTGGATGAGCCCCACGGTCTGCATCCTGTTAAGGCACTGTTCTAGTGTGTAGATGAGCCCCACGCTCCTGTTAAGGCACTGTTCTAGTGTGTAGATGAGTCCCACGCTCCTGTTAAGGCACTGTTTTAGTGTGTGGACGAGCCCCACGTTCTGCATCCTGTTAAGGCACTGTTCTAGTGTGTGGATGAGCCCCATGGTCTGCATCCTGTTAAGGCACTGTTATAGTGCGTGGATGTTAAGGCACTGTTCTAGTGTGTGGATTAGCCCCACGGTCTGCATCCTGTTAAGGCACTGTTCTAGTGTGTGGATGAGCCCCACGTTCTGCATCCTGTTAAGACACTGTTCTAGTGTGTGGATGAGCCCCACGGTCTGCATCCTGTTAAGGCACTGTTCTAGTGTGTGGATGAGCCCCATGGTCTGCATCCTGTTAAGCCACTGTTATAGTGTGTGGATTAGCCCCGCGGTCCTGTTAAGGCACTGTTCTAGGGTGTGGATGAGCCCCACGTTCTGCATTCTGTTAAGGCACTGTTCTAGTGTGTGGATGAGCCCCACGGTCTGCATCCTGTTAAAGCTCTTTTCTAGTATGTGGATGAGCCATACTGTCTGCATCCCGTTAAGGCACTGTTCTAGTGTGTGGATGAGCCCAACGTCTGCATCTTGTTAAGGCACTGTTCTAGTGTGTGGATTAGCCCCACGGTCTGCATCCTGTTAAGGCACTGTTCTAGTGTGTGGAAGAGCCCAACGTCTGCATCTTGTTAAGGCACTGTTCTAGTGTGTGGATGAGCCCCACGGTCTGCATCCTGTTAAAGCACTGTTGTAGTGTGTGGATGAGCCCCACGGTCTGCATCCTATTCAGACACTGTTCTAGTGTGCGGATGAGCCCCACGGTCTGTATCCTGTTAAGGCTTTGTTTTAGTAGGACATCTGTGTCTCATCATGTACCAGCACCCCCCTCTGGTAATTTGGGTGCTCACAGCCCGTCAGCGCAAGCTGCACATAATAATAATATACGCCATTTAGCAGACGCTTTTATCCAAAGCGACTTACAGTAGTGAATGCATACATTTTGCAGTATATGTGGCCCCAGTGGGGATTGAACCCACAACCTAAGCGTTACCAACGCTGTGCTCTACCAACTGAGCCACAGAGAGCCACATGAAGACACTCCAACAACTGTGTCTATGTGACCTTTACTCGTGAGCTGTGGATTGAAAAGAAGCAGTGGCTGACATCACATATTTCAGAGGAACACTTCAGGAAGATGTTGATTTAAAAAAGCTGTGGTTGTAATTGTTTTCACTATCTTTTGTCCAGGACTATAAGACTGCAGAAGCAGGCAGTTAAAAAAAAGAAGTGACAACTGTGTGTATGTGTGTGTCCGTGTGCTTATGTGTGTGTGTGTTTCCATGTGCTTTGTGTGTGTGTGTGTGTGTGTGTGTGCGCGCGTGTGTGTGGCCATGTGCGGCCATCTGCTTGTGTGTGTCTGTGTGTGTGTGTGTGTGCACAGAGGCAGGGTAAAGTCCAGGAGACTCAGCTCAAGTGCACTAAGGCTCGGAATGACTACCTTCTGAGTCTGGCTGCTGCCAACGCTTCCATGAATAAGTACTACCTGCAGGACATCTGCACTCTCATTGATGTGAGTACATTCTCTCTCACACACACGCACACAGACACAGACATGGACACGGACAGGCAAAAACACATACACACACACACATATGCGCACACACACACACAAACGCCTACACACACAGACATGTGCATACACACACGCACACATGTATGCATACACACACACACAGATATGCACACACACACACACATGCAGGCACGCACACAGATGCACATACACACGCATACACATACACACACTCTTACACACACACACACACGCACACACACACACACTCACGGCTGCCTGCCTGCTGTGTGTGAGTGCGTGTCTGAGATAGTTCTGCTTCTGAGGCAACTGTTTGCCAGTTATAAATGATGCAAGAAGCCACAGCCTAGATCCGCAGCCTAGATCTGCAGCCTAGATCCACAGCCTAGATCAACAGTGTAGATCTGCATCCTAGATCCATAGCCTAGATTGGGCTGATCTAGCTCACACTCTCAGGCTGATCTGCGTAACTAGCCAATGAAACAGTAATGTAAATGAAAAGGTCAAATATATTGCTTTATGTGTAGAAATAAACCTGTCTCAACTGAAAACCTTGCCTGACCCTCCACCTGTGCCAGGTGTCTGGTTTTGACTCTTTTTCCTCTATTTGCATCAACATAACACACCAGGTCAAACCCAAAAACATGCTTTGGTTTGCACATCATCATCAGTTGCGTCTTTGTCTTGAAAGCCCCACTCTAAAAACCCCAAACTAATACAAAAATAATCTAATTTGAAAAATAATGACGAGCGTCATCACTGGTGGTTTGTGGGCCCTCAGTGCACGGATCTGGGGTACCACCTCTCGCTGTCACGGGTGATGCGGGGCTACCTCGCCAGCCGCCACTGGATCCAGGAGAACCTGAAGAACGGGCTGCAGCAGCTGGAGGGCGCCGTGACTGCACTGGACCAGAACCAGGACCGAGACGCTCTGCTGCAAGCGCACAACGCCACCTTCTGCCTGCCCTTCCGCTTCCAATACCAACCGCACGAGGGAGACCAGGTAAACTCATTCACCCATTCATACTGCCAGACTTTTCATTCATTAATACTGTCACTTTATCTCATGAACTCATTAATACGGTGAGACTTTAACTCATTCACTCATTTATACTGCCAGACTTGAACTAATTCACTCATTCATACTATTAATTTATTCACTTATTCACTCATTAATACTACTAGACTTTAACTCATTCACTCATTTATACTGCCAGACTTGAACTAATTCACTCATTCATACTATTAATTTATTCACTTATTCACTCATTAATACTACTAGACTTTAACTCATTCACTCATTTATACTGTCAGACTTTAGTAACTCATTGACTCATTCATACTGTTACCTAACTTCAGGTAACAGTAAGGGTTATTAAGACTGAGAATGGCTCCCATTCAAACCACAAAATTCTATCATTATCTTAGCTGTTTCATCGCCTATTTGGCTGAAATTTGGCACTCGGATAGCCCTGTACAATATATTCCTTGACTCTCCCACACTCCCACAGATAGACATAGTCAGGGTGACCCAACTTCCAGAATGGTTCTTACGGTGTGTGGCTAGTGGTGTATTCTCTACGTACCTGTCATAGGTGTGCGAGGTGAGCGCGGAGTGCCAGGTGAGATACGAGCTGGAGACCCGGTTCCAGCAGTTGCAGTCCACACTGGCTGGCATCACCCTGGAGACGGAGGAGGTACTTAATCATTAATTCAGCCTCTATCCACACAGGATCTATAGCAATTAGTTAAGTACAGTACGGTACAAAGTACAGAGCAATATACTGAGCAGCTGCAGCCTCTTACAGAGACAGCCTGGGGCGTTTATCCTCCACTAAGCACATGTTCACACACAGCTATGCCTCACATTACTGCATGCTGAGTGCTGCAATTAGCACCTCCATTACAACAATAATGCACTTTATAATGCACAGGTAATGGTTATAGAAGGTTCTTATTCTTATTTTAATGTCCTTCTCATTCTTCTTATTGTTATTATGAGCACCACCACTGCAATTTGAATGAGAGATATTTATTTAATATCCCACAGTGCCTCACAGCATAAGAAGGTATACCAGAGGAATGTTTCAGATTCATCTGAGTGTAGAATAATAGATATGAGGACTCTCTGTAATATTAGATATGAGAACTATCTGTAATATTAGATATGGGAACTATCTGTAATATTAGATATGAGAACTGTCTGTAATATTAGATCTGAGAACTCTGTAATATTAGATATGAGGACTCTGTAATATTAGATATGAGAACTCTGTAACATTAGATATGAGATCTCCATGTAATATTAGATATAGGAACTCTATAATATTAGATATGAGAACCGTCTGTAATATTAGATATGGGAACTCTGTAATATTAGATATGAGATCTATGTAATATTAGATATGAGGACTCTAATATTAGATATGAAATCTCTGTGTAATATTAGATATAGGAACTCTCTGTAATATTAGATATGAGAACTGTCTGTAATGTTACATATGAGATATCTCTGTAATATTAGATCTGAGAACTCTGTAATATTAGATATGAGGACTGTAATATTAGATATGAGATGTTATGATCAGCTGTTCCAGTTCGTATTACTGTAGTGGATGGTGGACAAACAGAGCTGTTTAATTGACTGCCCTAACGTGCCCTGCAGTGTATCTCCACCGCTTCCTGTCATACATCCCACGTACAGAGAGGGCCTGCTCTGCCAGTGGCTCAAATAGCAGCACTAAAGATCCAGTCACATGGAGTACTCCATTATACATCTGCATTATGCATTCACTCTCGCTGTTAATGTCTAAGACCCCATTAGAATGGAAGCCATCTTGTTACATACATCTTGTTTATGACCAAGAGTTATGCTTTATCGGCTAATTTCCTTAAAGATTCTGCAAAGCTTGAGACTAGGGGTGTGACGGTATATAGTATGGTCAGTTAGCAAAAAAAACATTACGCGTCAGAAGAAAGTGCTAAATTTGGCAGAGATACTCTTTAGGATGTGTAGATTCATCTTAGAAGGGGTGGCCAAAAATGTGAACCCCAAAAAGTGGTTTAATTTGCATAAAACTTTTTGCCATGCACGCACAATACAGCAGCATTACCTCAATATAAATACTTCTCAAATCATTTTAACCATATGAATCTATAAATAATTGATAGCTCATCTAATATATACCATTATTTTGCCTATTACTAATGGACAATAATTGTGTTAAAAGGGCAGAAATCACTGCTTTATAAAGTACAAGAAGAAATATATTTAAATGTTACAAACATAAACCTGTCTATTAAAACAATCTTTACGGTTTGCAGAATGCAGATCTGTAATTAGTTTTTCTCTATCATGTGTAGTTTTCCATTTATTTAACTTTATAGGAAGGGGGTCGGCTTCCAGGACAGCAGTAGAATCCTCTATTATATTACGAATGCTCTGGTAATATCGTGTTGGTTGATTTGGCGCTTTGCATTGTGTGGGATCTTCAACTGAACCGAGCTATCAGTATCAGGAAAGCTTTTTTTTTTGGCGGGAGAAAGAATGCGCGTTGTCGGTAGGGAAAGATGGCCGCACACTGAGTTTGAGTGCAGCAGATGCGTGGCAATTGAGAAAAGACGCTAGAATGCCCACTTTCAAAAAAAAAAAGGTAACAATGAAATTCCTATCAACTTCTGATAGCAGCAGAATTATTACATTATTATTTTTTATTTTTTTAGTTCGATTCCAATCTGGCGTACTACAAACAAGCCACAAAGTCTGGACGAACTTGACCGTAGTCTGGACGAACTTGAGTCCTTTATTGACTCTTATCAAAAAATGTTGGATTAGGATAAGACCATTCCGAAAGCAATGCAGAGGCCTGAACTACCACTGACATCTGAGGCTGAAATATATTCAACGGCGATGCCTACCAAAATACTAGGCCTACCGGCATCGGGAAGGCCGACCCCAAAGCGGTATCGGGTATCATCCACCGAAACAGACGGTCAGCCCGCGGTTGAAATAGAGTTGGGGGTTTTGGAAACAATCAATGAAAGATTAGCAAAACTGGATATGCTTGATACACTGTTGGCTGAAGTTGAGAGTTTAAAAACAAGTTTGGAATTTAACCACCAACGCACGGAGGATCTGATTATTAAAAACAAGGTAATGAATGGAAAAATAGATCATCTGCAAACTAAGGTAGATGTGATGGCAAAAGAAAATAAATACCTGAAAGAATCCTTGTTGGACATTCAGATGCGATCCATGCAAGTAACCTAATCTTCAAAGGCATCCCAGAGAAAAAAGATGGAAATCCAGAAGCAGTTATCCGCAATTTCATGCAAAAAGAGATGAAGATGACATCCGAACAAGTGAATAAAATCTCCGTTGCCAGAGCATATCGGATGGGCCGGAAAAATTTACAGAACAACTACCCTCATGTCATAGTGGCAAAGTTCGATTTCTTTAAACAAAAGGAGGAGGTAAAACGGAAGAGTAAGGAACTGAAAGGGTCCAAGTTCTACGTGTCTGATCAGTTCCCCAAGGAAATACTGGATAGGCCTAAGAAGCTGTACCCCATCCTCAACGAGAACTGGAAACTGGACAGACGAGTGACCCTGGTGGTAGACCGGCTGTACATTGAGGGACAGCTATACAGAAATCAAGAGGTAACACCGTGGCTTTTATTGATGGACATAAACCATAACATGTTAGCGCCACGGAACGCTGGAAGTTTTCACTAAAATTGACAACGGTATGGATTTATTTTTTGTTATTATTAGTTTTTGGACCATCCACTCTAGGAGCGGAGGTAAGAATGTTCTCCTTCGAGAGCCTTTTTCCCTTCTTCTTTTCTTCTTCCCGTGACCCAACCCTTTTGAACAATATAAGTTAATTTGCTAGGCCATTATGCCTATTTCTCTCCATTTTTCCCCTCATCCACCTTTGAGTAATTATACGGGACTGGATAGAGACTGATGACAATATGCCAAAGTAAAAAGGTTGAGTAATATGCCCCTGTCTATCCATACCCTTAATGAATATGGCTGAAACCCCAGTAATACGAAGTGTCCCTAACACATTTAAAGTAACAACGTGGAATGTAAATGGCCTCTGTGAGGGTACAAAAAAACATAAAGTTTTAAACCATTTGGAAAATATATCCTCCGATATTGCATTTTTGCAAGAAACTCACTTTAAATGCGGCGAAATTGAATACCTTAAAATAAATTAGGTAGGAAAAGCTTTAGATGCCACATACAGCTCTAATATTAGAGGCGTTGGGATACTGATAAATAAAAATATGCAATTTACTTTAAATTCTCAACATTCAGACCCAGACGGGAGATATTTAGTTGTAAATTGCCTTATTTATTGTAATACATACACCCTTATTAACATATATATTCCCCCAGGATTAAACCCAACATTTCTTAAAAAAATACAATCTATAATAGATACCTTGGAAATAGGCATGATAATATTGGCTGGAGATCTTAATAATACCTTCAATAAATTAGATAGAAAGACTACCAAGTTAAAAAGCCCTATCTCACCAAAGACCTTAACAAACTTCCTAAGTAATAATAACTTGCAAGATATTTGGCACACCCTCAACCCAAAAATGATGGACTACACCTTTTACTCACATCCTCAAAATAGCTACAGTAGATTAGATTACATATTTATATCTAAATCTGGAAATGATAATATTATATCAACAAAAATTAATGATTTCCGATCACGCAGTAGTAACGGCTACGATTTTACCCGTTGGAAATAAGCAATCCAATACAATGTGGCGCTTAAATAGGAAATACCTTCTGGACACAGAGTTGATAAAATATACAAATGAACATATTAGTATTTTTAAACAAACTAACATAGAAATTGATGACATAGACAAGCCAAATCCTCACATAATATGGGACTCATTTAAAGCTTACATGCGGGGCATGATTATTTCATACTCTGCAAGAAAAAAATCAAGTCTACAGAATGAATTGAAATCTGTTGAAAAAGGTATTACGGAGCTAGAGAAAAGGCATAAGAGGTGTATGAATGAAAAAGATAGGAAGGAACTTCAAGTGATGAAATGTAAATATGATAATTTATTATTAATGAGAGCCAATAACTATAAATTTAACTCTAATAAATTATATTATATATTACATTACAGGCATTTAGCAGACGCTCTTATCCAGAGCGACTCACAGTTTCACATTTCTTTTACATACAATCCATTTATACAGCTGGATATTTACTGAAGCAATTCAGGTTAAGTACCTTGCTCAAGGGTGCAACGGCAGTGCCCCCACCTGGGATTGAACCTGCAACCTTTGCGTTACAAGCCCAGCTCCTTAAGCATTATGCTAACACTGCTGCCTATCTGCAAACAAGACAGGGAAACAACTATGTGCACTAACAAAACGAATATTAACGAAGTCTACAGTAGTTCTTAAAGACCCACAAAGTAAAGAACCAATATATAACAATCTAATGATTAATGATCAGTTTAAACTGTATTATGAACAATTATATAAATCGGAGATAAAACAACAGGAGTATGATCCCCAACTATTCTTCAACTCAATAGATTTAAAACAAATCAATACTGAACAGAAAGAGAACCTGACAAATGACTTAACTCCAGAAGAGGTACTGGAAGCAATCAAGAAGTTTCCTAACAGAAAAGCACTAGGATTAGATGGATTCCCCATTGAGTTCTACACAATATTTTGGGAGAATGTAAGTTCATTATTTATGGATGTCCTATATTATATGAAAGTGAGTGCATCCGTACCAAAGACCATGTACCAAACAGTAATTACGGTCATACTAAAACCAGGAAGGAAAGGCTATACACCTGCAGACTACAGACCAATTAGCTTAATTAATTGTGAAAATAAAATAATAACAAAAGTTATAAATAACAGTTTTGCAAAGGTACTACCAGAGATAATTCACCCAGACCAAGCTGGATTTATTCAAAATAGAAACCTGGGTACCAATACAAGAACATGTTTAGCAACCATCCAATATGCAAAGAAATATGGTATCGATCTAACACTCATGTCGGTCGACGCCGAAAAGGCATTTGACCGGGTCGAGTAGCCATATTTATTTAAAAGTTTACAAGCGTTTAATTTCCCCCCAGAATTTATTAACATTACAAAAATACTTTATAAAAGCCCAACCGCTCAAATTCTCTCAAATGGCATATTATCTAAACCATTTGACCTAACAAGTGGAACTAGACAAGGTTGCCCACTATCACCTTCTTTGTTTGCAGTTGCAATACAACCACTGGCTCAAAAAAATAAGGCAAAATAAAGAAGTATCAGGCATGATGATTGTAAATTACCATCATAAACTAAGCCTATTTGCAGACGATCTCATGTGTTATATTACCGACATTAAAACATCAATTCCGCAACTATTATTAACTATACAACAGTATTCCGAAATATCTGAAAATAAATATTGAAAAAACTGAAACTGAAAAAACTGAAATTTTACTACTAAAATGCAAAACATACCAGTCGAGTTAAAAAAATGTAAGTGGATAACTAAAGGCATTAAATATTTTGGATGCGTTATTAGCCCAGAAAAATCACAACTGTATAAAGACAATTATTTACCTCTAATTAAACATTTAAAAACGAGGCTAAATAAATGGACAGATTTACCAATAAATATAATAGGGAGAATTAACTTATTCCGAATTATATGGTTGCCTAAATTCCTATATATATTTTCAACAATCCCAATAACAATACCACAAGCCTTTTTTTAAAAGAGTGTATTCATTGATTACATCATTTATGTGGACCAATAAAACACCTAGGATTAAAAGAGAACTCCTTCACTTCCCTAGAAGTGAGGGGGGCTGAATTTACCAAACCTAGAATTATATCATATATATCCGGCCAAAGCTATTATTTATACCATATAATGAAAAAAACTAAAGAAGAATTGTGGATTCACATAGAAAATCAGATGACCCAACCGTGAAACTTATTTAATTGCTTATTTTCAAAACATAAATTAAAGAATAAAAACTTTTTTACAAATAGCACGCTACAGGCTTGGGTTAAGATGAAAAAGGTGGTGCAAGAACCCATAACAATTCCAAAAACTACAAAATTATGGAATAATCATTGGTTAACTATTCAACATAAACCAATAGCATGGGAAAATGGAGGACAAATAAAATAAACGACATAGCAGATATATTAAACGAAAATAAATGAATGACCTTCCCCGAAATCAAAGAGGCTTACTACTGTATTTAACTGACGCTGAAACATGGAAATATCTACAACTTAAAAGTTGGTTACTTAAAGATTACGATTTGAAATATCCAAGCAGCAGCAGTGAAATAGAACAAGTGCTTTTTGACTCTGATAGAAAAAAACTCATAGGGAAAGCATATAAAATATTGGTCAAATCAAAAACCAGCGACAATATACTGACTAAAATATACAGTAAATGGAATCAAGACTTAAAAGTTAAGGATACGGATGAAAAATGGAAAAACTGTTTAAATATCACTAATGAGATTACAATAAATGATAATTTAAGATTAATCCAATATAAATTAATGATGAGAATGTATTACACACGAGATCAGATTGAAAAAAAATATTCAAAGGTATCAGATATCTGTGTGAAGTGTAATAAAAAGAGTGATTCACTTATACACTCTTTTTGGGAATGTGTAGTAGTCCAACAACTTTGGAGGCAGGTTGAGAAATGGCTATCTGAAACACTTCCATTATACTTTTACACCTAACATATGCATATTCCAAAATACAGAGAACTTAAGATATCTAAATGGCTGGGTCAATGTCATCATTGATTATAAAGAAACTAATCTTAAAGAAATGGAAAGACCCAACATCGCCAACGATGGAACAGTGGAAGATCTCAATGGCATTTTACTTAAATATGTAAAAGTCACTAGCAGAGGACAAAAATACATTTAATCAATTTGATAGTGTGTGGAATGAAATAATCAATAAACTATAAAGTGTATATGGACAGATGCAGACGTGCTGGGTGTGGGAGTGACTTACGAGTGTTTGAGTTTGAGTGTATTTGACTATGTCCTTAAATGTTCCATGTTTGTCTTTTTCTTTTCTTTTTTTCTTTTTCTTGTGTTTGTTTTTTTGTTTTTGTTTTTAATTACTTTGGTGATGTGCACAGTTGGCAAGTATGATGGAATATATTGTATGTTTTGTGTTAAATGTGAAAAGAAAAAATCTATTTAAAAAAAAATATTTTAAAAGGAAAGCTTTTTTCTCCTCAGAGAGATCCCCCCGTGGATAAATAAAGATATGCGACAGAGTTTGAGGGAGAAGAAAAAACTGTTTAAGATATATCAAAACGACAGTACCGAGAGTAATAAGGCTGAATATTGTCGTGTGCGTGCTAAGGTCAAAAAAGAACTAAGGGTAGCCAAAAGGATCTACGAAAGGCAAATTGCAGAAAATGCTAAAAGTAACCCTAAGCGTTTCTTTCAATACTGTAGTAGGAAAAGAAAAGTCAAAGATTAAGGGAATAGAGGTTCAGGAATAGAGATTAAGGGAATTCAAAACAAAGACGGGGCACTGCTCTGTAAAAATAAGGATATTGCAGATGCTCTAAATGGCTGTTTTGTAGAGAGTTTTACCAGAGAAGAGGCTGCTAATAGGCCAGAAGGCATATTCATTACTCAGAATGTCTTAGCGGATACAGAGATAGGGGATATGGAAGTATTGGATAAATTACATAAATTAAAGACTAATAAGGCAGCCGGCCCGGATGGCATATACCCCAGGGTACTAAAGGAGTTAAGTGAGATCATTTTTAAACCACTGGCAAGTATTTTTAGACTGTTTTTAAAGACTGGTGAATTACCAAATGACTGGAAACAGGGTATTGTGGTACCAATATACAAGAAAGGGGACCGTACTGATCCAGGAAACTATAGGCCTATTAGTTTAACTTGCATCATATGCAAAATATTAGAATCTATTATTAAAGATAAACTAGAAGTATTTCTAGAAAATTACAACATCCTAAGGGATAGCCAGCATGGTTTTTGCAAGGGTAGGTCATGTCTGACAAATCTGCTGACATTTTTGAGGAAGCAACCAAGTGTCTGGATGAGAGAAAGGCGATGATATTATATACTTAGATTTCCAAAAGCATTTGATAAGGTGCCACATGACAAACTCATTATCAAAATGAGAGCAGTAGGAATTACAGGTGGCATTTTAGAGTGGGTTCGGAACTGGTTACGGGATAGAACAGGATTATTTTATGGGAGGTAGAAAACTAGAATGTGCACACGTAGAAAAAGACCTAGGAGTACTAGTTGATCAAAGCTTGTCAGGGTCTGGTCAATGTGCGTAGCAGTTAAAAAGCCAACAGGATGCTGGGATACATAGCCAAGAGTATTGAGTACAAATCGAAGGAGATCATACGCACCCTATACAATGCCCTTGTTAGGTCACACTTGGAATATTGTGTGCAGTTCTGGGGACCGCACTACAAAAAAGATATAGATGCACTGGAAAAGGTCCAAAGACGGGCAACCAGACTGATTCCAGGCATAAAAGACAAGTGTTATGAGGAAAGGCTAGAGATGCTTGGACTGTTCAAGCTTAGTAAAAGGAGACTTAGGGGAGATTTTATTGAGGCTTTTAAATTTATTAAAGGAATTAACAAAGTGAATTACAGGAGATTATTCAAGTTGAGTTCGGTTAGCAGAACGAGGGGGCATAAATGGAAACTGACAAAGGGTAAATTTCACACGGACACTAGGAAATATTTTTTCACACAGAGAGTGATCAATGCGTGGAATAGCTTGCCTGGACATGTAGTGAGGCTGAGACACTAGGGGTATTCAAGGCCAGGCTCGATCCAGTGTTAGACACTCTAGCCTTTGGGTAAACTAAGCATTGTGAGCAGATTAGTGGTAGGAATGGACGAGCAGTGTTGGGCTGAATGGCCTGTTCTCGTCTTCCCCTTATGTTATGTTATGTTATGTTACAACTTTGAGCTCTGTGATAACTCAGTACACTTGCACTGTATATTGTTGTTGGATCTTCATGTGGTATCCTTCCGCGCGGCAGGATACAAGAGTAGTACTGCGGCAGTGGCACCTCTATAAAACCATACGCCCAGCCAGAGAGCAGCAGATCATTCTGTTAGCAAGTATAACTGCTAGCACTCTTGTGTTGACTTCATGATTTAATTCAATAGCAAGTCTCACTGCTATATATTAATGCTAGGTTAGTGCTTTTAAAATTAAGTTCCCTTATATTATTCAAACTGGTGATCTCTCTACATTTGCTACATAAATAGTTTTGGTGGAGGGAGGTTTGGTGGAAGTTTTCTTTCCTGAAAATGGTCAGAATTTTCATACAATTTTAGTCATATACCACACATATTGATTAATTAACAAATTATTGTATCACAGCAACTTAAAAAAACAACATTTTACAATTTGAGAATGTTTGACACACATAATGGATTGGACTGTGTGCGTGATCTGTTTAAAGGGTGGTGGTGAGCTTCGTTGTCCAGCAGTCTCTTTACAGGGAAATGGGTCTGATGTGTATAGCAATTTCCTGAGTATTGTTGATGGGTTTAAGGAGATTAACCCCCTGAGGTCGATGGGAGCGGTGACGCTCCCAGCAGCAATAAAAGTATATTACTATTTCTAACTTCGCGATACTTTATCATACACACGCGACAAAAACATTGACAGAAACCTTAGAATCGCGACTTTCCGATTTGAGCACTGGCAAATCAAATGGGATTTTTAAAATTAGGTTAATTAGACCAAAAGTCAACCTTGCTTTTTACTCTGTTTTTTACCTTTTAGTAACGTCCCCTCTATTGACATGGTAACTAGGTGCTAGTTTCGGGGAGGTGCGTGGGGAGGGGCGTGGGGCCATGTGTGAAAACGCCGGCGTAAACAACACAAACTGTCCCGACAATTTGAAGCAAGATTTTATACAGACATACAATTTTATTCAAGATGGAAAGATTTTCTGCGCTGCAGTGTTTGAGAGCATTGATGTTTTCAAATACTGTGAAAATATATGAATTCGCGTCTTGTGACGCTAAACATATTCTAACATAAACCTCTTCCTGAAGAGCCAAAATGGCTGCTGCCACAAGAAGCGCTTTGTCGTGAAAGGAGAAATGGTAACTCAAATATTGCTTAGCCATTTAAAATCTAAATTGTGAGTTGTTGTTTTAACTCTAAAGAGGCATGAAATCACAAAAAAAGTTTAATTGGAAGACCCTTTTTTTTTTTTTTTCTCAGGAGGATATTATGTGCATTATTGTTAGGCTGTATGACTTGTAATATGTGGCATTCCCCTGTATATCCTACTGTAGTTTGTGTTCTGTTTTAAATAAATCTTCCAAAATGAAAAAAGCATTTTTTTTTCTGTCTTCTGCATGGCTCACTGACTTGCTTACTCTGATGGCCTTTGAGAGAGAGATGGCCCATCTGACAGATCTTAGAGGTGTGGACAATGAATAATGAATATTCAGGTATTTAGCATTTAGCCCTCCCACAGCCTGAAATAAATGTGACCAGTTCTGATAAAAACAGGTTTTTAGCTATTTAGATCTCAGATGTGCTAAACTATTTTCACACCCTTACATAACCAAGACCTTGATGAACAAACGCACATTGGCAAAACAATCGTCACTATAGTTTAGTGTGTGCTTTCACAACTTTGTGACAGCAGACAAATTTACTATTTTTAACTTGTGTGTTTGTAGATCTATTTACAAGCTGCATATGATACTGACCAAACTATTGATGGCATACAAATGTAGCTGTGATTGTCCTTCAAATACAAATATCAAACACTTTGGAGTAAGTGTGTGTTAAGCTGATGAAATTGAGATAAATATCAGACCATGCCAAAATCAAAAACCATCTCAAAGCTTAGCACGGACCTCAGAGGGTTAATAAATTGCCTGTAGATGTTGACTTCAAAGGGGAAGGCACAGTTGAGTTGTTTGAGAAAAACAAAGCAAAGTGGTATAAAGCATGCCATCTCAAATTTACATCCTCAAAGTTGGAGAAATCTCAGGAAAGATTAAAGAAATGAAAAATTGATGGACACAATGAAGTTTTTTGCCGATCAAAACGTCAATCAACCAGTAGTCCTGATCAATGCTCTGAAGCCTGTGCAAACCAAGCAAGGAATTGTTCTTCCAGATAACTACACAGCAGTACCAGCAACAACTTGTAATACAAAATCAATTGCAGTGCCTGCTGCAAAACTAATGGAAATAAAGGGTGAACTTGAAATTGCAAAAATGAAAGAAGACAGCTGGACAGAACATGGTATACAGCTTTTGCAGCAAGAGGTCATAACCAGGGATGACTTTATCTCTTGGGCAGCATATCATGGTTCTCTTCAGTCATGTCCCATTGACCCTGCAGCTATTAATGCACTTCTACCACTTTTCTATGAGAAAGCGAGCACTTTTGCTATGGTCAAACATGGCATGGATATCCAAAAGCAGATCACTGAGTATCTAAATCCTGGCCAGATACCTGTGACTGCATTTGATCAGCCTCTGTTCACCCTTGCAAAATTTGTGTAGTGGTCGTACCCTGACACACACGGAGAGCAACATTATGTTGTCATGTTTGGTGGACTGCATATAGAGATGGCTTTGTGGAGTACGATAGGAAACCTCCTGGATGGCTCTGGTTGGACCACTGCATTGTCTGATGCGAATGTTGCATCCCCAGGAACAGCAGACTCCTTCTTGAGAGCTGCACATCTGACAAAAACAAGGCACAGTCATCAAGTAACAGTGATGGCCCTGACAAAGCTCCAGAGGGATGCTTGGCTATTGGAGGCCACATGTACTTCCTTTGATGTGTGGAAAACTGAAAAAATAAAGAAGTGTCCAACCTTTCAGTTCTGGAACATTGTTCTAGAATTTGAGAGACTTGTGATGATTTTTGTGAAAGCACACAACCAGAAATTTTGCTCTTTACGTGGAAACATTAGATGCTCTGGTACCCAGTTTTTTTGCGTTGGACAGAACCAATTATGCAAGATGGATCCCCATCCACATACGAGACATGAAAGCTCTTCCAGCAATGATCAGAGAAGATTTTTCAAACTTTTGGGTCATTCCAAAAATACAGAACAAGTTCATGCATACCGATCAATCAAGCCCATGAACAAAATAACATGCTAGTTAAAGGCACTGGAGGGGCCATAGGTGTGACTGAAAACCCCACTGCCTTTAGGAAATGGATGGTAGCAGGACCTGAGCAGGCAAGACTTTTGGCTAATTTCGAAACCATGTGTATGCAGCAAGGGTCCTCAAGCAAAAAGGACCAGCACGAGCAGAGTCCAGCATACCAGGAAGCATTCAGAAAACAAGTGATTAGCTTGTGCAATACCATCTCAGACATGGGTAATCCATTTCAAGAAGACTGTCCAGAGTTTCTTCATTTGGATACACACAATTGTGCAAGTGATGGTGTTGTTAACTCTGTCCGGGCCATTGAGTCTGTTGGCACAGCTCAATACCAGAAATATGTTAAGGATGTTATTGTGGACAGGAAAATTTCAATTCATCAGAGCATTAAGAGGTATAATCTACCTCTTCTGAAAAATGCAAGGGCGAAATGCATCACAAAGGAAAAAACACAACTTTCATCATTGAAAAGCGACTGCAATCTGTTTAGCCAACTTTACATTGCAAGTACATTTTATAATGTAAACTTGGATGAATTCTTCTTTAATGAGAATTATCCATTTCCCCCAGCTCTTTCAAGGAATTGGAAACTCAATTTACCAACCAAAAAGTCAGATTTCCTAAGTCTGCTAGATGTGTGGAGTCTCAGCCTGTGGTACCCTCTTCGTTCCATGAAAAGATATTTGATGGAGCTGCCATTGTTCATTCTTTACCTATGCACAATGTGTCCACTTTTGGTGAGTATGGAGAACATATCTTTCTTCCTTGGTTAGAAAGCCAGTTAAGACGCACTGATAGAGCTGATATAGTGTGGGACAGATACAAAGACAACAGTCTCAAATAGGCCACCAGAGAGAAAAGAGGAAAGGGGGTGAGACGTAAAGTTGGGCAAACAACCAAGCTCCCAGCTAATTTTCCAGACTTACTCCGAAATCCTACAAACAAACAAGCAAAAAGAGCTATTCAACATATTAACAGACATGGTATGCTCAAAGGCATATGAGATTGGGAAAGAGATGTAACATCCGGCGAGTTTGTGAGGTCTGTTGGCTCACTAACCTCTATACCACAGTGTGATCATGAGGAGGCAGACACGAGAGTCTGTGTTCACCTCGTTGATGCCATTAAGAAGGGAGCTAAGACCATACTCATACGAACAGTGGATACAGACATAGTTGTCATTCTTGTGGGTTTGTTCTTTGATCTTAACAAGGAACATCCATCAGTTGATCTATGGGTTGCATTTGGTATGGGAAACAATTACAAAGAAATCCATATCAATACTGTGTGTGCAAAGCTTGGGAGGCCCATGTGTCTAGCTTTACCAGGCTTCCACTCATTTACAGGCTGTGACACAACGTCACAGTTTCATGGCAAAGGGAAGAAGTCTGTTTGGACAGCATGGAGGTCATTTCCAGATAACACCATAAGCCTTTATTTCCATAGTTTCAAGTCCATTTGAAAAGCTTAATCAAAAATCGTCTTGCTTTGAATTGCTGGAGAGATACACATGTATTCTCTATGACAAGACAACATGCATAGAGTCAGTCAATGAGCTTAGGAAAGATCTTTTTTCCAAGAAGACTTTTTCCATGGAAAATATGCCTCCTACGCAGGCTGCTCTATTACAGCATTCCAACCGAGTGGTATACCAGACAAGTATTTAGTCATCAAGCCTAAAAGCATGTCAATCTGCACCATCTCCAGGGGGATTTGGATGGACCAGAGCAGCAAATACTTGGGAACCTAAAAGGACACATCTACCAGAGGCTGCCAAGGTCTGTAGGGAACTTCTGAGGTGTGGCTGCAAGAGTCAGCCCCTTTGTTCTCGGAAGTGTTGATGCCAGGATGCTGGTTTATTATGTACTGCACTTTGCAACTGTGCTGGGACATGTGAATCAGGGAACTAAATGAAAAGGAGTAGCCTATCCGTTCACTATCCAGACTTGATGGAAAGACTCTTAGTCAGGAATTTGCTTTGGCAAGATGTGCGTTGCCCACCCAGTCGACTATATTGACTTTCTCCAGATTTTACAGATTGAACGTTGCGGCCAGAACCTCTTTTGGTGAGATGGTGCTTGGGGAACTTCACCAATAATTACTTTATTACCGTTCCCCATCTGATATTGAGCAGTTGTCTATCTGAAGCTCTGGCCATGGATGGGATGATGTCCTCTTTACATTTTCGGTCATTTTAGCATCTGACGGGTTGGCTTGAGTGACTTTAGCACCCTTGCTATGCTGACCTCAGCATCTGGCTGGGTCAGGCCTGAAGCCTCTGGCAGCGTCTTGCGCCTGGGATTTGGTGCAACGGAACACAGCGTCTGGCAGTTCCTATTGCCTAGGGGTGCTTTGTATATGTTGTACATTTGTATATAGTTTGTTTGCCGTGGGGAGGTTGTGCTCTTCTTGGAATATGTATCCGGGTGGACAGATACGATAGATAACGGAAGGTTACTATGTAACAATGGCTCGTTTGGTGGGCATTTAGAATTTCTTAATGTTCAAATTTGAAGTGGGTATCCCTTGTAGTTTGTTTATATATTGTATCTCAAAGTAAGCCTGACATTATATTATTTTCGGAAACGTGGCTTGATGGTTCTGTGAATGACTCGGAAATCGCGTTGGAAAATTACACTATTATAAGAAAGGACAGGATCAGAAAGGGTGGGGGGGTCTGTGCGTTCGTGAGGATGGAAATTGACTTGAATTTTCGAACGGATATTTACCACGATGATTTAGAGGCTATTTGGTTGGATATAATCTTTCCTAAGAGCAAACCATTACTGGTCGGAGTATGTTACAGGCCTCCTGACCAATCTCATTTCTATGAGTTGCTTGAGGAAAACTGCGCAAACTATATCATCAACTCGGAGTCAATCATTTTAGGCGACATGAACACGGATATGTGAAAAAAGGACTCTCCTTTATATAAAGCATATGATAATTTTTGCAGAGTTTCAGGTCTTACTCAGCTGATAAATAAACCAACGCGTGTTACCTGTACCACTGAAACCATGATTGATTTGATTCTTGTTTCAGACGTTGATAATATTTTGAACAGCGGAGTAGTGAGCTGTAGTTTGAGTGACCATGACATCATCTACCTCACAAGGAAGATTAGGAAATCTGTGTATAAACAACACATTACAGTTCTGTTGAGAAGCTTAAAAGGATACAGTAAAGACATTTTTATTGAGAGTCTAAAAAATGAAAGTATTTTTAAAGCTTTCAGTCCATTTAAAACAGAATTTCTGGATTCCTTAAATAAGGTGGCTCCTATGAAAACGGTAAGGATTAAACAGAGATCAGAAAAATTGATAAATTATGATATACTTAGGGCCATCAGAGCACAAAATGCTAGTTATGATGAGTATAAGAAGAGCAAAAACCAATCAAGTTTTCAAAAGGTTAAGAGTTTGAGAAATAAGGTTGGCAGAATGCTAAGAAAGGCTAAGAAAGATTTTTTCAGTGAGAAAATCTTGGAGTATAGAAAATAACCTAAAAAGCTTTGGAAGTGCCTTAATTGGGTACAGTAAAAATGTAAAATCTAAAGCTAGCAACATCAGTCTGGATGTGGATGGAAATATTACAACAGACAAAAATGTTGTGGCTGATCATTTGAATTCTTATTTTGCTACAATTGCAAAAAAATTGATTGAAAAACTCCCTCAGTTTTCAGGTGTGTATGGTGAAAACCACATACAGGATTTATATTCTAAATTGGGAATTAAGCCAAACTCTTTTGTCCTATCCAAGGTTTCTGATGCTGTTGTCTATAAAATGCTTTGTGAGTTAAATCCTACTAAAGGCACAGGTCTAGATCTTTTACCGGCTAGATTTTTTAGAGATGCTGCAGAAGTGATCACACCTTGTATTACTCATACAATTAATCTGTCCATTCAGTCAGGAAATTTTCCAGAGGAGTTTAAAATGGCAAGGGTAGTTCCACTATATAAGAAAGGCAGCAAATGTGATCCTGGTAATTATAGACCAGTATCTATTTTAAGTGCTCTGTCTAAAATAATGGAAAGAATTGCACAGGATCAGATAACCTTTTATATGAGCTGCAGTCTGGTTTTAGAAAAACGCATTCTACTGAGACATGCTTGCTGTATCTAACTGACCTTATCAGAAGGGAAGTGGATGCAGGGAAATTTTGTGGTATGGTCATGTTGGATTTGCAGAAAGCATTTGATACAGTGGACCATGGCATTTTACTAATGAAATTAAGGGCCATGGGTTTCGGTGAGTTGGCTCTTAAGTAGGTACATTCATATTTATGTAACTGTACTCAAATGGTAGATGTAAATGGTACTCTTTCTGAGTCAAGAACTATGGGATGGGGGGTGCCTCAGGGGAGCATCCTTGGTCCGTTATTCTTTTTATTATATATAAATGACTTCAAAGCAGCCACCTCCTGTAACCTTTTTTTATATGCTGATGATTCAATTTTGTTAGTATCACATAGAGATAAAATTGTGGTAGAGAACACACTTAGTGATGAGCTTCAAAATGTATGTAAATGGCTATCAGATAATAGATTATCCCTCCACTTGGGGAAGACTGAAGCCATTATTTTTGGTTCCAAGATTAGATTGGCTAGGTCTCCAGGGTTTGAGGTTAAGGCTGGAGAGTTCCCCATAACCGCAAAAGACAGTGTGAATTATCTAGGCTGTATTCTGGGCAAGTTTTTATCAGGTGAGAATATGGCTTTAAAGGCCCTCACCAAAATTAAGTATAAAATTAAGTTCCTAGCTAGAAAGGCTGCCTTTTTGGACAGCTTAATTCTTTACACACTTGCAGGAGATCTAGTCCAGAGTCACTTCGATTATGCTGCCATCTCCTGGTACACTGGATTATCACAGCATCTCAAAAACAAACTACAAACGGCACAAAATAAATTGATTTGGGTCATTTTAAAGGTCCATCCACGTACTCATTTGGACCCTGCACATTTTAAATTGATCAATTGGTTAACAGTGGAAAAAACGATCAATTTATAGTAAAATGCTGATAACTTCTAAAATTGTTAAAAGTCAGGTGCCAAACTATGTAATGAATTACTTGGTAACATAACATAACATAACATAAGGGGGAGACGAGAACAGGCCATTCAGCCCAACACTGCTCGTCCGTTCCTACCACTAATCTGCTCACATGCTTAGTTTATCCAAAGGCTAGAGTGTCTAACACTGGATCGAGCCTGGCCTTGAATACCCCTAGTGTCTCAGCCTCTACTACATGTCCAGGCAAGCTATTCCACGCATTGATCACTCTCTGTGTGAAAAAATATTTCCTAGTGTCCGTGTGAAATTTACCCTTTGTCAGTTTCCATTTATGCCCCCTCGTTCTGCTAACCGAACTCAACTTGAATAATTTCCTAAAATTCACTTTGTTAATTCCTTTAATAAATGTAAAAGCCTCAATCAAATCTCCCTAAGTCTCCTTTTACTAAGCTTGAACAGTCCAAGCATCTCTAGCCTTTCCTCATAACACTTGTCTTTTTTATGCCTGGAATCAGTCTGGTTGCCCGTCTTTGGACCTTTTCCAGCGCATCTATATTTTTTGTAATGCGGTCCCCAGAACTGCACACAATATTCCAAGTGTGGCCTAACAAGGGCATTGTATAGGGTGCGTATGATCTCCTTCGATTTGTACTCTATACTCTTGGCTATGTATCCCAGCATCCTGTTGGCTTTTTTAACTGCTACCGCACATTGACCAGTCCCTGACAAGCTTTGATCAACTAGGACTCCTAGGTCTTTTTCTACGTGTGCACATTCTAGTTTTCTACCTCCCATAAAATAATCCTGTCCTATGTTTTTATTCCCCACATGTAGAACTTTACATTTAGTTATATTAAATTTCATTTGCCAGGTTTCTGCCCATTTCTGGATTCTATTCAGATCGTCTTGGATTACTTTAGTAGATTCCTGACTATTTGCTAAGCCTCCCAGTTGTGTATCATCTGCAAATTTAACTAATGTACTTTCAATGTCCATATCAATGTCATTTATGTAGATGATAAAGAGCAGTGGTCCCAGCACCGATCCCTGCGAACTCCACTTCCCACTATACCCTCCTCGGATAAGATCCCGCCTATTACTACCCTTTTTGTGTTCTATCCAGTAACCAGTTCCGAACCCACTCTAAAATGCCACCTGTAATTCCTACTGCTCTCATTTTGATAATGAGTTTGTCATGTGGCACCTTATCAAATGCTTTTGGAAATCTAAGTATATAATATCATACGCCTTTCTCTCATCCAGACACTTGGTTGCTTCCTCAAAAATGTCAGTAGATTTGTCTGACATGACCTACCCTTGCAAAACCATGCTGGCTATCCCTTAGGATGTTGTAATTTTCTAGAAATACTTCTAGTTTATCTTTAATAATAGATTCTAATATTTTGCATATGATGCAAGTTAAACTAATAGGCCTATAGTTTCCTGGATCAGTACGGTCCCCTTTCTTATATATTGGTACCACAATACCCTGTTTCCAGTCATTAGGTACTTCACCAGTCTTTTAAGACAGTCTAAAAATACTTGCCAGTGGTTTAAAAATGATCTCGCTTAACTCCTTTAGTACCCTGGGTATATGCCATCCGGGCGGCTGCTTTATTAGTCTTACATTTTTGTAATTTACCCAATACTTCCATCTCCCCTATCTCTGTATCCGCTAAGACTTTCTGAGTAATGAATATGCCTTCCGGCCTATTAGCAGCCTCTTCTCTGGTAAAACTATCTACAAAACAGCCATTTAGAGCATCTGCAATATCCTTATTTTTACAGAGCAGTGCCCCGTCTTTTGTTTTTAATTCCCTTAATCTCCTCTTTGACTTTTCTTTTCCTACTACAGTATTGAAAGAAACGCTTAGGGTTACTTTTAGCATTTTCTGCGATTTGCCTTTCGTAGATCCTTTTGGCTACCCTTAGTTCTTTTTGACCTTAGCACGCACACGGCAATATTCAGCCTTATTACTCTCGGTACTGTTGTTTTTATATATCTTAAACAGTTTTTCTTCTCCCTCAAATTCTGTCGCATATCTTTATTTATCCACGGTGGGGACTGCTTTTTCAACTTACTTTTCGCACCGTAGGAATAAATGTACACTGTGCATCAAGTATAACCCTTTTAAACTTGTCCCACTTTTCATTCACTGTCCTACACTCCAGAAGATGTCCCCAGTCTACCATGCTTAATTCTAATCGCATCTGTTTAAAGTTGGCACGCCTAAAATGTAAAATCCTTGTGTTAGATGGGGCCCTCTTAGTTTGCCATAATATTTCAAATCCGATTGCGGAATGATCGCTTGTCCCAATGGGTTCCATTACCTCTATACTACTGATTCTGTCGGCGTCATTACATAACACCAGATCTAGGATTGAACAAAGTCTTTACAAAGACTTTACAAAGTCGAAACTTGTTGCAAGTCTATTGGTCTCTCCCTTAATGCAAAGAAAACTAAGTACATTCACCTCAATCCCTCCACCGCTGGCGACATCATAGCGCTTGATAGCAGTAAGATCGACAAAGTTGATGACTTCAAATACCTGGGCTCCTACACAAACTCGACCCACGATGTTGAATGTAGGAAGGCTCAAGCTTGGTCTGCTCTCCACTCACTGAGGAATGTTTGGCAATCTGCAATCCGCAAAAGCTCCAAAATGAACATCTTTAAAACATCCGTGGAGTCCATTCTCCTCTATGGGTGTGAGTCATGGGCCCTCACCAGCAAGATCGCTAAGTCCATCGATGGTACCTACACACGGATGTTGCGTGCTGTCCAGAATGTTTCCTGGCAGGACCACCTTCCAAACTCCGCCCTCTACGGTGCCCTCTCCTCCATCTCAAGTGTCATCAGACAGCGTCGTCTTCGGCTAGCCGGACATATCATTCGCACAATGAGCCAGCCAGTCGTGTCCTTCTTTGGGCCAGACTCTCTCCCCGTCGTGTAGGTTCGACCTAACATCACCCTTAAATCGTCCATCGAAATGGAGACAGGATTGTGCGGATTGTCTCTTCGCAATACAATGCTTAACAGGGAATGCTGGATGAAGCTCATCAAGTCATCACAGATGTGAATGAATGAATGAATGAATGAATAGGATTGAATTTCCTCTTGTAGGCTGTCTAACATACTGTGCCAAAAAAAGATCATTAATAACATCTAGAAATTCTTCCTCCCTATTTCCTTGTCCTGTCTCCAATTCCCAATTAATACCAGGGTCATTTAAGTCACCCATGATAATAGTCTCACCTCCTCTGCAAGCTTGTTTTATATTTTCAAAAAGCATTATATTCATATTGCTGTCTGAAGCTGGTGGTCGATAACACACCCCTATATTTAATCCCTTCTCATGTTCCCCTATGAGCTTTATCCAAATATCCTCGCTAGGCATGCGTTGGCTAGTTTCTGGAAACTCCTGCACATTTAGATTATCTTTCACATACAGTGCCACACCCCCACCTCTCTTACCGGATCTGTCCTTCCTAATAAGTTTATACCCTTCTATATTGTATTCGTCCCCGTCCTCTTCTCCCAGCCACGTCTCTGTAATCCCTATGATATCATAGCCTTTGCTATTGATCTCAACCTCTATTTCCAGAAATTTATTTTTTATACTTCTAGCATTAAAACATAGACATTTCAGACTACTGTTTCTACTATTCCTCTCCGCTCCCTCACTCCCTTCCATCCCAAGCCACACTTGCTAAAATGTTGTTTACTCAAGACTTTGTTCATGCTTTCCTGTTATATGTAGTCTTGACAGACTCCATCTGGGCAGTCTGCACCACCCTACTCATTTCGCTCACTATCCTCCCTGCCCCCGAATCCCTAGTTTAAATAATCCTGCGCTACCCTAAGCATACGCTGCCCCAGAGCATAGGTACCCATCCGTTTCAGGTGTAACCCATCGGGCTTGTATAGGTCACCCCTGTTCCAGAAGAAGTCCCAGTGCTCAATAAATCTATACCCCTCTTTCCTACAGAAGGATTGTAGCCACGTGTTAAACCTATAGATAAACTTCAGCTTCCCTCTGCTTGCACGTGGTACTGGTAGAATTCCCGAAGACTACCGTGGAGGTTTTGCTCCTAATCTTTGCTGCTAGATCCTCAAATGTATCTTGCAGGACCTCCAACCTGCCCTTTCCCATGTCATTGGTCCCTACGTGGACCATGACCACTGGATCCCCTTCTGCTTTGGCCAGGAGCTTGTCCACACGCTCAAGGAGATCTCCAACCTGGGCACCAGGCAGGCAACACACCGTGCGAGTCTCCTTGGCCTGGGAACAGACTATGCTGTCCACTCCCTAATTATGGAATCCCCCACTACTAACAACTCCCTTTCCCTGGGAGATGTGGCCATCAGGGTGTCCTGTGGCACATGCATCCCCCGTCTCTCAGGGTCACGGGCCACAGATTCCTGCAAGGGCTGGAATCTGTTGGACACCTCAACCTCTGGAGATGCCGCCCCTTTGTGGTGTGCAAGCCCTTTCCTACTTTTATTTCTGACTGTGACCCACCTGTCACTTCCTGCCTGCTCTAAGTTCTTCCCTCCTCCCAGCCTAGGCGTGCACACCTTCCCCTAACGGACGTTCTAATTGGTTCTAAGAACCCTGACAATTGTGGACTCTGTACGGCCGATACGGCCGATACAGCCAATTGGCCCTCGAGAACAAGAATCTTGTCTTCGAGATGCTCAATGAGCTTGCAGCGGAGGCAGGTGAACAGCCCAAGAAAATCGCTTTCCAACAGGGCGATCATCCTGCACACCTCACAAAGTTTGGGCCACATTTTAGACCCCTAGCTGACTCCCTATCTCTCCCTAAGTATAGATTTTTGTTACTGTCTAGATGGAGTCAGCAATACCACTCTTAAAAAACACGCTAGGTGGCTCCGGATAGAAGGCAGTAGACCCTAACGTTAGTAGTAGGCTAACTGTAGCTAGAGAGCCTTTTATTTATATCACTTACCCAGCTACTGATATAAATACTATATTTTAACGTTAGTTTACAACCTAAGCCCAACTATTTAGCAATCAAACTTTTGTAATATACTAGCTACAAATACAAAATCAACAATCCACACCTTCCGACGTACAATTTACGTTTATAAACGACGTTAGTTTATAAATAACTATACTAGACTACCGCAATTATTCAATTTTTCCAATCGGTTAAACCGACGAACTTACTTTTAATTCGAGGTTGCTTCTGGGAGGGTGAAACAAAAACCTTGTTAGCTTTTGTGCCAAGTTAAACTAACAAGGAGAAAAAAAGCCCGTCCCTGTCCTTAAATGCAACAAAGGATTACACCTTAGAGGTAGGTGATACCCATAGCCACTTTACTAGAGGCAGCACAATTGATTTTATACTGATTATACTGATTGATTCGTTTCAAAAGCCTGATGGGCAAAAACAGGTTTATGTAGCTACAGTGCAGCAGTGCAGTGGAATAATTTACCCACGAATCTGAAACTGAGTATTTCGCTGAATACATTTAAAGTGGCCTTAAAGAAGTGGCTGCAAAATGGAAAATGACGTTTTTTTTCTTTTGACATAGCTTCCCCACACTGCTATATTGTAAGTTGACTGTATTGTCTCTGCTCTGGTGATACTCTGTTGATGTGTTTGTGTGTTTTTTTCTTTTCTTTTCTGCAATGTGTCTGGTCTGATGTTTAGTGTTTTGTGTATCATGAGGACCACAATAGAAATAAGCCTTCGGGCTTTAAAAAAAACTTTAAATGAAAAAAATATATATTTTTACTTTCTCTCGTATGTTATGTGTGTTGGCCTATGTGCCGTTTTTAATCACCAAATTAACCAAACAAACAAACAAATATCACCTTAAGAATGTTTGTGCCAAATTTCACGCTTCTGCTCATAATTATTATCATAATTCCAAACAATTCAGGGATAAGCAGTCATTTGGCGGCCATTTTGAATTTCTTAAATATCTGGCTTCGTGTGTAATTTTGAAGTGGACACCCCTTCTGGGATGCTTTTATATGACGCAACGAATGTTTCTGCAAATTTCATGCCTTCTTCCGACGCATAACGGGTTTTTTTGCTAACTGCATTCGTAATATAATGGAGGATTCTCCTGCTGTTCTGGAAGCCGCCCCCCTTCCTATAAAGTTAAATAAATGAAAAACTACACATGATAGAGAAAACCTAATTACAGATCTGCATTCTGCAAACCTTAAAGATTGTTTTAAGTACAGACAGGTTTATGTTTGTAACATTTAAATATATTTCTTCTTGTACTTTATAAAGCAGAAGCTAATTTAGTAGCTTTTTGTGATTTCTGCCCTTTTAACACAATTATTGTCCATTAGTAATAGAGAAATAGGCAAAATAATGGTATATATTAGATGAACTATCAAGTATTTATAGATTCATATGGTTAAAATGATTTGAGAAGTATTTATATTGTAGCGAGCATGCGCGGTGGGGTGCAACAAGAAGACGAATGGAGTCGGGCGCAATTTCAATGTGGCTACGTGCTTCGTTGGGTGAATGTTCTTTTATTGGTTTTAATTTTGTAAAAAACTTTTCAGTAAAAGTTGGCATACCAACTGGAGGGGGGGTAAAAACAAAAAAAAACTATATTTGGGAACAATAGGGTTTCAAAGACAGGGGAACAACTTAACAGACTAAACTATACAACAGACAGGACTGGAAATACATATAGTCTTAAATCAGGACAAACCAAAAACAAAACAAAAAGACAACAAAAAACAAATGTTTGTGCTTGGGCTTGAGTGTCCGGAGCGCACCTCCTCTGGGAGGGGGGGGTGAGCTATATAATTAGTTCTTTCCAGTGGCTCACCCCCCATTTCCTCCTTGCCCCTCTCTCGTCCTTCAAAAAGTCCACCAAAACGCCGTCCTGGAGGAGGTTTTGAAGCCTCCTCCGAAGAGTGAACAAGTCCACTGTTAGTTCTTGGAAGACCCTGATGTTCCTTGCCTCCCACAGGACCTGCTTAACGGTGTTAACCCCCTGAGGTCGACGGGAGCGGCGCCGCTCCCAGCAGCAATAAAAGTATATTACTATTTCTAACTTCGCGATATTTTATCATACACACGCGACAAAAACATTGACAGAAACCTTAGAATCGCGACTTTCCGATTTGAGCACTGGCAAATCAAATGGGATTTTTAAATTAGGTTAATTAGACCAAAAGTAAACCTTGCCTTTACTCTCTTTTTTACCTGGTAGTAACGTCCCCCTTCTATTGACATGGTAACTAGGGGCGAGTTTCGGCGAGGTGTGTGGGGAGGGGCGTGGGGCCATGTGTGAAAACGCCGGCGTAAACACATAAACTGTCCCGACAATTTGAAGCAAGATTTTATACAGACATACAATTTTATTCAAGATGGAAAGATTTTCTGCGCTGCAGTGTTTGAGAGTATTGATGAAAAGCGACGAAGACAATAACTGACGAAGAGTAAGTAACTATATTTGATTTGCCATGTTATCAAATACTCGTATATATATTCAATATATTAATTCCGCGTCTTGTGACTTCATATTCCGCGTGTTGCAACGTAACAAATTGCAATATGCACACAAGATCTATGGAAGAATACTTTTCAAACAGCCTAAAATGTTATTTATTTCGCTTGTTTTCAAATACTCGTGAAAATATATGAATTCCGCGTCTTGTGACGCCAAACATATTCCGCGTCTTGTGACGCCAAACATATTCCGCGTGTTAGTAACTTAATCTAAATCCCTAACGTTAGTAGATTAGTTGGTTAGTACTATACACATCTACCTAATATATACAAAGTGCAATCTAGAAAGTAAGAAGGAAGAAAACGAGATAATAAGCGAAGGCGGAAAAAACCCGAAAAGTATAAACTCCCGAAGTGCATGACAAGACAAGGCGTGGATCTCGAAATAAACGGAACAAGGACAGACAGGGAGCATAACGTGACAGAACAGGGAAAATGCAATACTGGATAAAGAATAATGAATAAGGACTGAATGAAAAATAAACAAAGACCAAAAAACAACAGAACAGGAACTCAGAATATAACACTGATGGCCCAGTGAGATGGCCCATCTGACAGATCTTAGAGGTGTGGACGATGAATAATGAATATTCAGGTATTTAGCATTTAGCCCTCCCACAGCCTGAAATAAATGTGACCAGTTCTGATAAAAACAGGTTTTTAGCTATTTAGATCTCAGATGTGCTAAACTGTTTTCACACCCTTACATAACCAAGACCTTGACGAACAAACGCACATTAGCAAAACAATTCGTCACTATAGTTTAGTGTTTGCTTTCACAACTTTTGTGACAGCAGAAAAATTTACTATTTTTAACTTGTGTGTTTGTAGATCTATTTACAAGCTGCATATGATACTGACCAAACTATTGATGGCATACAAATGTAGCTGTGATTGTCCTTCAAATAAAAATATCAAACACTTTGGAGTAAGTGTGTGTTAAATTGATGAAATTGAGATAAATATCAGACCATGCCAAAATCAAAAAACATCTAAAAGCTTAGCACGGACCTCAGAGGGTTAATGATCCTCCACTGGCGCTGCAGCTCCGGGGTCCTACATCCCTCACGGGGGCCGTACAGGACCCTCTCAGTCGTCAGGGAGGATCTCGGCAGGAGCCTGTTCTGGGAGACAGAGGACACAACAAGGCCCCAGACCCGTCTGGCCACGGAGCACTCCCAGAACAGATGGTGTACATGTTCTGAGTCAGTGCATCCGTGGGGGCAGTTCTCAGTCAGGGTTAAGTGCCATCTAAACATAAATGGCCTGGTGGGGAGACAGCCATGAGCAGACATCCATGTGATGTCTTTTTGTTCATTGTTTAAAGTTTTATGATTTGCATTTTTCCACACAATTTCAGGGTTCAAGGCTGGGTTGCCCCTCGGGAGCGTCATGGTCTCTCCCGATCTCAAAAAGGACATGATATTTTTATATGTCCATGAGGGCAACCCAGCCCCGACCAATCCCGTCCTAAAGGCAAAATCCCTCAGGGCCCTGTATACATATGGGGGGTCCCAGCTGTATGGCACATTGTGGTCCAGCCCACACAGGCCCATAGATCTGAGGAAGGGAGTGGCATAGTATTTAGCAAAATTACCAGAGGCCGACTCCCCCCCAGGGTTTTCTGGACCAGTGCGGCCAGACCCTGTGCCAATATTACTGATGTTATGTCTGGGACCCCCCTGCCCCCTTTCTCCACCTCTTTCATCAGGGTTGTCCTTCCCAGCCTCTCCATTTTGCTCCCCCAGACAAAGCGAAAGGCCATTCTAGCCACAAGTTTGCTAGTGGCTCTGTCCGGGGGAAACACTCGCCCAATATACAGAAAGCTGGGAAGGACTATTGCCTTCAGGACCAGGATCTTACCCGTCATTGTCAGGGGCCGTGTGCTCCAGCTCCCGATTTTTTTCTGGACGTGGCGGAGGGCCTCCTCCCAGCTCCGGTTCCCTCCCCCGTCGTTCTGGAAGGTGACCCCCAGAAGCTTTATGCCTTCTGTGCGTACAGGGAAAGAACAGGTTAGTGACTCACTCCATGACGGCGACAGGTACAGTTCGCTCTTGCCCCAGTTGACCAGGGCGCCTGTGGCCGCACAGAAGTCGTCCACCACCTTTGTAGCAGTGGTGATGGAACGAATATCTGTGCCAACGATGGTGATGTCGTCCATGTATGCCATCACCCTGAGCCGCTCCCCACTGCCACCCGGCAGTAGGTATCCCCTGACGTCTTTGTTTCGCCGGATGGCCTGCAGAAACGGCTCAAGGTAGATGACGTACAGGAGGGGCGCTAGAGGGCACCCCTGCCTGACGCCGGACCTGATGTCAAATGGGGCAGAGAGGTGCTTGTTGACAACCACTCTGCCCGAGATGTCACGCAAACACATTCTGGTCCAGCGCCGGAGGGGATTTGGAAAGTTAAACCTCTCCAGCACCCTCTCCAGGCACACATGGCTAACCCTGTCAAAGGCCTTCTCTTGATCAAGACTGAGAAGGCCTAAAGGGGACCTGCGCTCCCCGGAGTGGATAATTATGTTTCTCACGAGGAGCAGATTTTCATTTATGGACCTCCCAGGAACACTGCATGTTTGGTTGCGGCCGATCACCGCTGGTAGCAGGTCTTGGAACCTCCTCATCAGTGATTTGGCCATGATCTTATAATCCACTGAGAGGAGGTTGATCGGCCGCCAGTTCCGGAGGTCCTTTAGGTCCCCCTTCTTTGGGACAAGGGCCACTGAACTCTGTCGCAGCGAGTCACCCAGCCGCCCTTCCCTGAAAGCCGCTCTGAAGACATCCGCCACGTCGTCCTTCAGGAGATCCCAGAAAGCCTGATAGAACTCAGCTGGGATTCCGTCAGGACCAGGAGCTTTATGTAGGTTAAGGGAGCGCACGGCCCGGGTGAGTTCCTCGGCGCTCAGCTCCCCCTCCATGCTCTGTCCCTCCAGGCGTCTGTCCAGGCCATCCAGGAAAGTGTCCATGAGAGCCCCGTCCGTGGGCCTGTTGGCATACAGACCCAGGTAGAACTCCCTGGCCACCTCCTGGACCTCTGCCTTTTCAGACACCACCACCCCTGCGTTGTTATACAGGGAGAGAATGTCGGCTTTCCTTGACCGTGCCTTGCGGAAGAAGTGGCGAGTGCATCTCTCGTCCTCCTCGAGACCCTGGAGTTTGGAGCGGAAGATGTATTTCCTCCGCTCCTCCCGACAGAGGGCGGAGAGATGCTGTCTAGTCTGGGCCACTTCCGTACTGACCTCCAGGCCCCTCAGTCTTTGGAGGGCAGCGTTATGGTGGTTATAAGCTGCCCTCCTTTCCTTTGCCTTCCTCTGTCCGACTGCCCGGAAGTAGCCCCGCACCCGATCCTTCACCATCTCCCACCACTCTATCGGGGAGTCAAAAAGGGGTTTTAGTGTGACCCACTCCAAGTATCGTCTCGAGAAGGAGAGGCGCACTTTGGGGTCCTGGAGATGGCTGGTATTCATCCTCCACGGACCCCTACCCACCGTGATGGTCTTCTCCCAGTCCAAGGACACGGTCACCCTGTGGTGGTCTGAGAAGTGCACTGCTCCGATGGTATAGGAGCGCACTCTCAGGCCTGAAGAGAGCAAAAACATGTCTATTCTGGAGAAGGAGGCGCCAGAGGAACTCACCCATGTGTATTGAGGGGGAGAGGCACCCCCGGCGTCATGGAGGGAGAAATCTTCTATGATGGACCGCAGCTCCCTGCTGGATTGGTCCCTCATTGGTCTGCTGCGGTCTTCATCCCTAAGGGCACAGTTGAAATCTCCCCCCGACCACCGCGTACGGGGTGATTAGGGATCTGATTTTTGTAAATAGGGAGGCTCTCTCGGCCTTGCTATTAGGGCCATACACGTTGATCACCCGGAGTGGGGAACCCCCGACGTCGAGGTCGGTGACGAGGATTCGCCCACTCTCTACTATGTCAGATGATGTTATTCTGACATAGGGGTTGTTGATCAACGTGCCGACCCCGTCAGCTCGCGATACATTTGAGCCAGACCAGAGAGAGTCTCCCCTTCTCCATCCCTCCCTCAGACTGTCATCCATGGAGCGGAAGGGAATCCCACACTCCTGTAGGAGGATGACGTCTGAGGGCAGCTGTTGCAGGATGGAGAAAACTGCATGTCGTTTGGTGGGATCTTTAATGCTTCGGGTATTGATTGATGTGATTGTAATTGACATGGAAAATAAAAGAAAATACAGGGGAAAATTATTGCAGGGGTGGGAATGAACCAGATTTATTGATGTTGGCGAATATCTTTACAAATTTGGTTTAAACGGTCAATGACCGTATCTGGTTTTGATGGGCGCCTCTCCGCCCTCTGGGTAGGTCTGCTCACCTGTTCTCCCCTAGCACCGCCTGGCAAGGTCCGCCCTGGAGAGGCAGGGCCGATGGATTTTGGCCCTGGGGCCCCCTTTTGTCCAGAGGCGGAGGGATCTTTGGGTTCCCTGTCTGGGGGGTGTCCGAGGACCAGAAGCGGCCATTTTTACATTTACATTTACAAGAACAAAATGCTTAGTCTTAACAAAACAGACTTCTAATCAGACTCATCTTCAGAGTCACAGTTCTGGCACAAATAAATTGCCTGGCCTGGGGTGCAAGCATCATGGGCCCACTTCTTGCATCTCACACACTGCACCCAAGTCTCTTTTGGGCGGCTGTTAGAAAATGGCTCCATGCAGACTAGGCAGAAGCACTCCTCTTCATCTGATGATGACTCGTCTATTTTTCTTTTTACTGTTGCCTTTTTGTTCTCGGCAGATCCAGATTTTACACTTTGCTTCCCTTCCTCCAGAAACAGCCTGTTTTTAGATTGTGATTTTTCCATTTGTAGTGCTTGCTTCACGGGTGTGTCTGTTAGAATTGCGGTTTTGCGCCGCTTTCTTCCATTATTAGTTTGTTTTCGGGGACCAGCTTTTGGAAATGGCCGGAGGTCCTCTGGAGTTGGTAGTCTGCTGCCAGCACTGGCATTGCTGGGTAAGGGTGAGCTGGCATGGGAACTGAACGGGTCTGCGTCTGTGCTTGTGCCTGGCAGGGCAGGGTTGGTACTGGGGTCTGGCGGGGCAGGGCGATCCGTAACATAGGATGGCGCAAACTCAGTTTCCAAAAAGACATCCCTGTTGTAAGGCTGTACCCCAGCTACCCTAAAGCCAGCCTGAATGTTCAAGGGGGTTGCCGCCACAGGATAAGCGATTGCCACAATCCCAGGAATGTCATAAATTGACATTGTTCTCCCAGGATTGTTCCTCATCCATGCATCACACGCTGTGTTGATGTGCCTTTTTAGCGGCCCGTAGACAGACCTGTCTAAGGGTTGAAGCCGATGAGAGCAGTGGGGTGGGAATGACACCATAATTATGCCGTTTTCTTTGGCACAATTGAATCCATCAATGGACATATGAGATTCGTGGTTGTCCAAAAGGAGTAAACATGGTTTCTCCTTTGACCATTTTGTATGCTCAATTAAATGTTTCAGGAAGTCAAAAAAGTGCACATCTTTCATCCACCCCGAGGGATTTGCCGCTCCCTTGCTGCCAGGTGGTCCGTTGTTTAAAAAATGGTAGCGGAAGTTGACACGGGTAAATATGAAATATGGAGGTATACTATTTCCTGTGGCTGAGACAGCACAGGCCAGTGTGACAAGCGTCCCTCTTTCAGCGGAGGTCAGTGACCCTACTTGTTTGAATCCGCGTCTAGCCACTACTTTGTCAGGTTTATGGACCGTGGTCACCCCAGTTTTGTCGACATTCCATATGTCCCCTGGTCCAAATTGATGTCTGTCTAGCACATTTGCTAAATTGTCAAAGGCATTGACATTTTCTCGGTTGAAGCTACTAACTCTGGCAAGGCTAGTTGCCTCAGGCTTTCTTAGCGACAGCATTGGGTGCCGTTTTAAGAAGGCTGTAAACCACTCCGAGCTGGCCTTTTCTGTTTCTGCCCACATTGGTGTGCCACAGCAAACTGGTAGGCAAGTCTTTTGATCTCACTTGGCGACAGACCAAAATAAATGTCAGCTGACCTAGCGATATAATGAACAAGCTGCATCTCCAAATCAGGTGGAAATACCTGCTGTGGATTTCTATAGCCAACCACTGTTGTTGGCATGGCTGCCTGACTGACAATTTCTTCGCTGGTAACCTTTTCACAATACAGAGTCTACCGAGTTTATATTAAAATCGTTTGCTGTGCTTCTGATTGATTTGTTCTCCAGCTTCACCTGCCTGACTGCCTTCAACATTAAGTCAGGAGGTGTGCTGCCATTCTCTGTCTTTCTTTTATAATTTCTCACCATCATCTCACTTTCTTTTGTCCCTTCGTTCGTTCGTTCCTTTCTTCCTTCCCTCAATGCTTCTTTCCTTCAAAAACACATTTCAATTAGCCTCATGTGACAACTTGCCTCAAAGCCATTGAGACAACTTGCCCCAAACAGGCATGTGGGCTAATGTTTGCTAAATCTCAAGGCTAGTTCAACATAGGACTGCAGCTAACATATCAAGAGACACCTTATTGTCTCCTTTATTCGGTACACAAATATAATTTTGAACATTTATACCTAACACAGTTTTATTACATAAAATGTAAGGTGCCATTTACTTACTTTTGAAGGAGACAACACTAAACTTGTGCTCACATCTTTGACCACCTGTGAAAAGGAATTTGAATCTGACCCTAGTTGCAACAAAGTAGCTATTTGGTTTTTGAGATAGTGCCCCTGTGGTTGGAGGTATGAACAGTGTGACAACTTACCCGTGTGACAACTTACTTCTCCCCTATATATTATACTGGCCTGTGATGTCTGCTATTGTCATTTAATCCCACCACCACTGGCTGTTATTGCATTTTGTTCTGTTCATTTTTCGAACGTGCAGACAGCTCCCTCACATTTCACAATACTGGTAGGTAGCTGTTATATATTATAGCGAAAATATGCTATAATACTTGTGTCAATGTAGATGTGTTTATACTAGGGATGCTAATTTTAAGAAATTTCGATCGATCGTTGCCAACGTTAAAAAACAATTAATCGATTATCTTTATTTTATTAATGGCAAAATGTAGCATATGACAGCATTTTTTTCTTCAGTCAAAGCTTTATTCAAACTTTTGATTTTAACAGCTCAGAACAATAAGAATTATGAAGGAAATGAAACACCATTCAGTAGGGCTAACAACGAAAAAAATTCCCCCCCCCCCGCCCACAAACGCGCACATTTCGATACTTTGTAAACAAACCCAACGACATTTTAACTGACACATATTATTATTATTATTAGTTTAGGTAGGTATATATTTTACTTTGTTGTGGTTTATTTGTATTTAGGTTTTTATACGCAATTTGATATTCATGTATTTATAGGGGTATACGTAGGCCATTTCGTTTCATTTATTTAGTTGCATTTGACTCTTTCTGCATCTTACTTCTGCATCCTTACTTATTCATAGTTAGGTAGCCTATTTAAATGGAAAGTGTAGCTACTCACATTTACAGATGCTTTCTCCTGATTTTCATCATATCATAAGAAGTGGTAAATTCGTTCTCAATCGCCAACAACGCAACGCGTTCATATTATTTTCCTCCACTGCTGATCTCAGGTACGTTTAAACGTGTTTCAATAAAGAAAGCAACTTTTCTCCGGAGCAATTTGCAATCGGTAATGCCAGATACACGTGGAGGCATATTTCCACGTTGGAGAATGCATCGCCCAGGCCTAGCTTTCTGAGCTTCTTATACTGTAGGCTACATGCCCATCACTGATTGTCCACCCTTTACCATTGAGTTGAACTGGCAAAACTCCTCTGTAAATTCATTCTCAAGATCATGTAGGAATATTTCTTTCAGGTGTTCTGTGGCTGCATGCACTTCTCGGCTGCCTAATGAATTTTCCCTCCACTTTTTTGTAGGCGTCTTTGCGTCGTCCTAGTTCATGTTATAGGCCATCACAGACGCGTGTCAACCAGGCTGTCGTTTTCTTTCTTCCTCTTCATTTTGCTGCACCCGATAGCATTGCTGAAAGGACACTGCTAACATAGCAAGGATGTGCACTGAACTGGAAATACTTTTCGCGCACATTGCAACGTGCTTACGTTGTGTAGCTATGTCTTTCAAAAATAATACATTGAAATAAAGTTTTAATTAGACTTTTTATCCGAAAATATTTTACAGTATTAATATTTAATATTTTTTTAATCCCTGTGTCTGGGCCCCCTGTGGCAATTAGACACTAGGCACGCACCTAGTTTGCCTATGCCTAGATCCAGAGGCTTGGCAACTTGGAGAAAAAAAAACGATTTCACCAAAAACTCAGAAATGCGGAAGTCACCTTTGGCGTGCTTAGCGAATTCAAGAGACCACGCTATTGTCGGCTGAGGTAACGTTAAGAAAAATGTTTTGTCAAATAGTTTATTTTGTGAAATATTGCTAGATATAGGCCTATTTTATCAAATCAACAAGGTTTTAACTATTGTTTCAAAGCAATATCATTACAGTTCGTGATATTGGATAACTCCGCTGTGCTGTGATACATAATCGTTAATTTGATATGCTTGATCGATCAAATTCTTAACGGCGATTAATCGATCATCGATTAATCAATAACATCCATAGTTTATACTGATTTTAACTTGAACAAGTTTGTACTTTAGAATATACCAGTTGTACTGTCCTCCCTACGTGTGTGTCTACGCAGTTAGACAGCCAGCCAAACTCCTTTCAATAACAAGATGGAAGTCAGGATGTAGCGTCCAAGCTCCGGTGTTTAATAATGCCACATTTTACATTACATTTACATTTTAGGCATTTATCGCTCTTATACAGAGCGACTTACACAGTTTAAATTTATTTACACACAATCCATTTATACAGCTGGATATTTTACTGAAGCAATTCAGGTTAAGTACCTTGCTCAAGGGTACAACAGCAGTGCCCCACCTGGGAATTGAACCTGCAACCTCTGAGTTATAAGCCCAGCTCCCTAACCATTACACTACACTGCCAGCCAATACTTGCATGATGTCAAAGAAACAATACAATTGGATGTATTGGGTTGGAGTAAAACTGAAGAGGGTAAAAACAAAGAAAGAAATACACACTGCATTCACATATGCTTGTGTTTCTTTTAGCTTTGAAATACACACTGTATTGCTAATTCACAAATAAAGATTACTTTAAAACACATATACTCGTGTCCCTTTTATCTTAGAAACGCACACTGCATGGCTAATACATAAATACACAAATACAATATTAAAGTAAGCTTTAAACACTTTTATAAAACACAGGTCAACCAAAGAGCTGCTAGTAAGTAGCCTATTGCTAACAGCTATGAGCTAGCGAACGCGCTAGGCTAGATTACAGAGGCTTTCTATGGGGAACGATTTAGCATTGCGCTAGCGAATGGAAAACTGGCTAATACAAATGATGTACACACTAAATACAAAAAATATAGCCAACATTTATACAGGAATATGTAATAGAACAATCCAACCTACAGGCAATGCTTTCGAAGGCAAAACAAGGTGAGATTGCAGAGAATTAACTTTGAGCACATTGTACTAATGTTAACACATTGATTTCCTATCACCACATGAACATCCTGTTTCCTGTATGTAGATTCATGGCGTTTTACTTAAGCGGCCAGTAGGTGGCAGTAAGCATTAAAACATAACTTTTGCAATTACAAGGCAAAACAATAACATTTGCAATTACAAGGCAAAACACTAGTGTTTTGGTGAATTTCTCTGTGTGACATATGGAGAAATATATACCTTTTTTCTACAATTTGTTTGCATTTTATGACTGGGCATAACATATACTGTTATCTATGGCAATATTACACGGTTACTTGCTGAAAGAGGCATTCGTCGCTCATAAATCTCTGTTTGCAGTCCCTTATGAAACTTGTGATGTCCGACGCTGATTCTGATGCCGAGGCGGTCTGTAATTACAAATGATCTCCCCAAAAGCGAACTCGTTTATCCATGTGGACTCACTTTGGATTCATAAAAAAGATGGTGTTGTTGTGAATGGATCTCCCATCTGTAGAGAATGTGGGAAACATGTAATGGCCAGCGAAAGGAACACGTCAAACCTTGCATTCCACCTGCGTGAGCATCATCCTTCACGTTATGCCAATGGAAAAAGTGAGTGAGCTAAATACAGTAGGCTACTAGATCTGAAAAGTTGATAACGCGATAAAGCAAAATGTTTCTAAATTGATTTAAACATACAATTACAAGGAGGGAACTCTATTCAGTTGCATTTTTTGTTTTATTATTCAATTAAAATGGTAGGCTATACAAATCTGCAAAGAGCCATACAATAAACAAATTGAGATGTAAACTTTGTGTGATACTTTTTTTATCTTAAAAACTGATACCCTGATATAGGCTACCGAAAACCGTGAGTAGTATGCTACAATTATCATACCGTGAAAATGTAATTCTGTCACAGCCCTACTTGAGACTCTACTTTTGCCCTTGTCCGCCCCCGCCCCGCTCCGCCCACAGGTCAGTAAAACCCTTCGAGCCACCCACACCGCCCTCCTGGACAATATCTCTGATGACGACTGTAACCCCACCACCGATCACCCCATGGGCCAATCCCAGGAGGGCGACGCCCCCAGCAGCAAGCTGAGTTTGCTGAAGCGCCGAGCTAACCAGCAGGAGACTGAAGGATACTACTTCACCGTGAGAATATACTTCTCTGTGGGAAATAATATATTAAATTAGCCAATTACACCTGCAATTTTTTTATGTCAATCCCCCCCTAGTAATGTGAGTTCGCTGCCGTAGTCCTGCGACCGGTAGTGACGAAGGCGAAGTAACGTCATCTCCGAGACGGCACTCGCCAGGCCGTCGACCGTAACCCGGTACTACAGGGCCACTCTTATGCGCAGTGAACGTCATGTCGGCCTCCCTCCCCCATCCCTGGGGCAGACAGCCAATCGCCGCCCCTGGTGGCACTCCCGGCCAGAGCCGACTCTCGCAAGATGGGGAATTAAACCCTGGTCTCCGTGGTCAGCGTCGAACGTTGTAACCACTGGACCACGCGGGAGGCCCCCTTTTTTCCCCAACAAAAATTTAACAATATAAACAACATGTATAATCAGAGTGGGTGGGCGGGAAGGTGTTGAAACAAGAACAAAATAACTATTTAGGTGAGAATTCAAGCATACTGTATATATTTTTTTACATTTGATCATTATGTATCGAAAGGATGGACCGTTTGTTGAGGTAGAAGATGAGGGCGAGGATGAGGAGGATGATAAAGGTGATTATAATTGTTTTGGTAATGCTCGTTGTGTGTATTTCCTCTCTAAGAAAGTGAAGGAGCAGCTCAGCGGTAGTTCTCGCATCTCGAAACTACAGGCCAAACACGACCTGCTGAAGGAGGCTATTCTCAAAGGTATGCATCACTACTGTGCAGCTCTGCAGCACTCTACACTGCAGAACACATCACTACTGCGCAGCTCTGCTCAACACTGTAGCACTCAACACTGTAACACTCAACACTAACACTCAACAATGCATAGCTCAACACTCAACACTGTAACACTCAACCATGCAGAGCTCAACACTGCAGCACTGTAACACTCAAATAAATGTTCTCTCTTGTACATTATTGTGACTTTATAGATGAGTAAAAAGATTATTGTATTGTTTTTTATTCTCTTTCTCTCTGGCTCACTTCTTCCTTTTCTCCCCCAGCTGAAGCGATTGACAGTGACCCCTCCAGGTAAATAAACACTTTTCTCTTTTTATTAAATTGTCTCTCTCCCCATGGTCACAACATCAAGACCACGGTCATGGGTACAGGGGACTGTAGCATGGTGGCAGGGGTGGCCACCATGCCAAGTGGTGAGTGGATGGAAGACCAAACAAAATAACTAAGGTTCGATAGGCCAACGGACAATTTATTATTCTTATACCAAAAAATACCAACAAAACATGAAAATAAAGCAATTAAATCAAACTAGTCCTTTGAGGGAAACAGCAACCAAAAACCACGCTTCTTCCTCCATGCCCCAAAACTCTCATCAGGCATGGCAGGCTGTGCTTTTATAATGGCCTAACCTAGGCAATGGCACACAGCTGAGTTGATTGCTCATTAGCCTCAGGTGAGCCTGCCTGTAAGTGAGGCCGCTGCTGTCCAAGGCCCTGTAGTCCTCTCCAGGCTGTGGGAGGGAACAGGAACACCTGACAGCAGCCAAAAGGGAGGCGCAGCCCTCTCTACTCCTCCCTCCACCTCTCCCAGTGTCACATACCCTCCCCCTCAGCTTTGACGAGGTGGAAATCTCCAGACACCGGGAGATGAACACCAGGGCTCTAGGAGGCTCTGCCCCCAGGGTCAAAGACAAGCCATGCCTATTGCACCAGCGAGCTGATACAAGAGGCATAACAAGGCAGCTTATGCCCCCGAAAAAGCTAGCAATGGCAGGCGATAAGGGGCCCCAAGGGAGGCCGGTGATAGCAGGCAATAAGGGGCCCCTGAGCAAGGCCAGCAGCAGCACGTGACCAGGGGCCCTCCAGGAGGCTGGCAGCAGCAGGCAAAGAGGGACCCACAGTGAGGCCAGTGACAGCAGGCTGTGATGGGCCCTCAACGAGACCGATGACAGCAGGACGCGAGGGGCCCTCAACGAGGCCTGCGACAGCAGGATGCGAGGAGCCCACAGCAGCAGGCAAGGAGGGGCCCTCAGGGAGGCCGGCGACAGTAGGGGGCGGTGGGCCCTCAGGGAGGCCGGGAAGAGCCAGCAGCGAAGGGCCTCCAGGGAGGCCGGTAGGAGCTGGATGCGATGGGCCCTCAGGGAGGCCGGTGACAGTAGGGGGCGATGGGCCCTCAGGGAGGCCGGCAAGAGCCAGCGGCGAAGGGCCTCCAGGGAGGCCGGCAGGAGCCCGATGCGATGGGCCCTCAGGGAGGCCGGCGACGGCAGGGTGCGATGGGCCCCCATGGAGACCGACGACAGTAGGGGGCGATTGGCCCTCAGGGAGGCCGGCAAGAGCCAGCGGCGAAGGGCCTCCAGGGAGGCCGGTAGGAGCCGGATGCGATGGGCCCTCAGGGAGGCCGGCGATGGCAGGGTGCGATGGGCCCTCAGCGAGGCCGGCGACGGCAGGCGGCGACGGGCGCTCAGCAAGGCTGGTGGCGGCAGGGAAGGAGGGGCCCTCAGGGAGGCCGGCGACAGCAGGGCGCAATGGGCCCTCAGGGAGGCCGGCGACGGCAGGGTGCGATGGGCCCTCAGCGAGGCCGGCGACAGCAGGCGGCGATAATGCCAGGTAAGGAGGGGGCCTCAGGGAGGCCGGCGATGGCAGGCAAGGAGAGGACCCCTAGCAGGCTCTCAAGGGCAGCCCTCGTTGAGGGCCCATATATGGAGAGTCGTGGTTGCCTGGGGAGCCTGGACTGGTTGTGGCCTTGGCATGGTGGAGGTCTGGGGGAGTGTCTGACCTGGCCTTCCTCTCCTCAGTCAGGGAGAGAAGAAGCTGGTGGACAGTCCCATTCATTGGTTCTGGACAGTGGTGCCAATGATGGCCGTCCCTTTTGCAGCTTCCGCATGCAAAGCCCGTTGCCAGACCATGAAGGTCTGCCATCCACTCTTCCGGGCAGACCTCCAGGTCCTCCCAGGTAACGGCCCAGACTCTGGGCTTGGTCTGTCTCTTCACCTTGCGGCAATGTTTTTTAGGGGGAAAAGAAGCGAGAAAAAACACTTTTACACTTAAAAAAGTAAGTAAGTGTAATTAATGAAGGAAAATCTTCATCCACTCAACCACCAGGGACAATTAAATTGACCACATTGAATCAGGTACCTTCTACATCACAGTGTCCCCATCACTGGATTTCTATTCAGTCCAGAGGGAAGAGTGCCCCCTATTGGCCCACCAACAGCAGCTGACACTGAGAGCAGGAAAATGGCGTGTACAGTGCATGGTTATAATAATTGGTTTTCTGTGCCATGCAGCAGTATGGTTGTCTGTGCCGTGCAGCGGTATGGTTTTCTGTGCTGTGTCGTAACCGTGGAGACCGATGGCTATACCGTCTGGTATAAACCACTGAGAGCCACATGGGCAGCACCTGGGCATACTGAGGTGTGTGTGTGTGTGTGTGTGTGCACAGTGTCACAGTGCGCTGCTCCATATATCCCCAGAGCACACTCCAATAGATCAGTGCGTGTGCGGAAGGCGCGGCCCTGCTCCCAGTACAACCACAAACTCTTCACTGGAGACATGGTCTCCTTCATCCAGGTACTGTCTCAAACTGGTCACACCCGGCCCTGCCCAGCCGCGACTCTCTCACCTGTACTGCTGTCTGCCTTAATCCGTCCTGTCTGCTGGCTGTCTGTCTATCTGCCCGTCTCTGCCTTCACACACACACACACACACACACACACACACACACTCTGCCCACTGCCACCAGCGACTCTGCCGTATCGGGCTTGCAGTGAGAGCCTGTTAGTGCACAGCCAGTGTGAAATATGGGAATTGATCATTAGCGGACAGTATGAAATAGTGTAATCAATTGTTAGTGGCCAGTGTGAAATATTGGAATTTACCGTTAGTGGCCAGTACGAAGAATTGGAATCAATCGTTAGCAGCTAGTATGAAGTATTGGAATCGATCATTAGTAGCTATTATGAAGTATTTGAATTGATGTCATGAGTGGATTGGAGTTGAGTTAGTGGTGAGTACTGGCATTGATATTTAGCGGCTAGTATAAAGGACCAGAATCAATAGTCCGTGGACAGAATGCGCCAGGCCCCTACAGGCTACAAGCTACCAGCTGTCATCAATGAGACATACACCACTCTGCCACGTGGCACAACTCTAGTATTTTTTGTGGCCTGTAGAGTGTGAAATAGTCACGGGCTCTCCTGTAGTACTATGTATGGCCTTGTAAGGTGTGAAATAGTCACTGGCTCTCCTGTAGTACTGTGTATGGCCTTGTGGGGTGTAAACTAGTCACTGGCTCTCCTGTAGTACTGTGTGTGACCTGTAGAGTGTAAAATAGTCACTGTCTCTCCTGTAGTACTGTGTTTGTCCTGTAGGGTGTAAAATAGTTACTTGCTCTCCTGCAATACTGTGTGTGGCCTGTGGTACAGAGGTGACTCACGATTATTGATTTTAAACTTGGGAGAAAAGGGGGTAGAACAGTAAAGGAGTAAATCTGGAGCCCCCTGTGTGCCGGGACGGTTTGGTTGTTACGCAAAAAACACAACCCATATTAGTTATTTATTATTATTGCCTGGCTTCAACATTAGACCAGTTAGAGTTCAGTGATCAATAAAAATTAACTGTGTCCATGAACTGGAAAAAGTATAGCGCTTGCATTTATCTGCAAGTAAATGTTGAGGATAAATCTTGATTGAATGTATAGATCCTTGTGACGTGGAGATGACTGTGTAATCATAGAGATTATGATGTCATTATTCTGTGAGTGGCCACAGTTGTATGGTCCTCCTGGCCAGGGCACTCCCACAGTTTCACTCTACTGCTTCGCAACCTAACCACCTCTTCTGTCTGTGTGTCTCCCTCTCTGTGGACATCCGTCCGTCTGTTTGTCTGTCTCTCACCCTGTCTTTCAATCTTTCCATCCCTGCATCTCCCTCCTCTCCTCCACCATTTCCTCTTCTCTGGCCTTGTCTCCCCCCCCCTCTCTCCCTCTCCGTGCTTGGCTGGATGTGTCTGCTAGGAGGAGAAGGAGAATGTCTAGGACACAGGTATAGCGCTCTCTGTGTGCCTGTGTGTTTGTGCTGAATTGCATCACCTCTGTCAGTTTTTATATACTTGCTGGTTACATTAAATATAATGTTTAAATTTGTCAATTGATTAAGACGAATCAGTTTGGGGGGCCTCCGATAGTGTAGCAGTCTAACGCACCCGTATTGGCTGGTCCTTTAAAAGTGTGAGCTGCCTATCACGGTCACGGTTTGAAACCTGACTGTACCAGACCCTGGTGGGGAGCCCCAGGTGGTGTTTGGCTGTCCGCTCCATGGAGAGGGGGGAGGGTGAGCCGGCCGAGTTTGCTGAGAAGCACGTAAGAGTGACTCCAGAACATGGGTGGGCGAATTTCGTCTTGATGGAAGCTTGCCTTGTAGAGACGAGCAGCGAATTTGTGTGGGGAGGGCAAATCGAAATAAATAGTGGGCATAATTGGCCACTAAATTGGGAGAAAAACTGGAAAAAATCGGAAACAAATGTAAAAAAATAAAAAAAAGACTAATCAGTTTAATCAGTGAAGTACAACAATGAATTAATTAAAATGAATACTATCTGTGTGGGCGGCACGGTGGTGCAGTGGATAGCACTGTCGCCTCACAGCAAGAAGGTCTCGGGTTCGAATCCAGGCCAGGGGCCTTTCTGTGTGGAGTTTGCATGTTCTCCCCGTGTCCGCGTGGGTTTCCTCCGGGTACTCCGGTTTCCTCCCACAGTCCAAAGACATGCACGTTAGCCTAATTGGAGATTCTAAATTGCCCGTAGGTATGAGTGTGTGAGTGAATGGTGTGTGTGCCCTGCGATGGATTGGCGACCTATCCAGGGTTTATTCCTGCCTCTCGCCCCTATGCATGCTGGGATAGGCTCCAGGAATAAGCGGCTTAGACAATGAGATGAGATAAGACTATCTGTGTGTGCTTGTAAGTTTTCACTTGCACCAACATGCTTCTAAACACGTATTTTGAAAATGTGTGGGAATTAAAGCCAGCTGGCACAGTTTTGTTCCAGTGGTGGGCCGTGTGAAAGGGCGACGCCCCTGTGTTAACTCTGCCCTCCTCTGTCACAGAGCTCAGGGCAGCCCATCCCCCTAGTGGTGGAGAGCTGCATCCGCTTCATCAACCTCCATGGTGAGTCAACGCCACACCACAGCACTGCACCTCAACACCTGCACTGTAATCCAAGGGTCCCCAGCCCTGGCCCTGGAGAGCCAAAGGGTCTGCTGCCGGTTTTTGTTTTCACTGTAAAATAAGCAACAAATGCTGACGCAATGATGCACACTCAATGTAGAGAGAGCACATCTACACACCTGAGCTCTAAGCACTGCACAGGTGTACTGATAAGGATCTTAATCTGTGTGTGTGTATGTGTACATGCGCACATGTGTGCGCATATGTGTGTGTGTGTGCGTGTGTGTGCGTGCGCGTACATGTATGTTTGTGTGTGTCCAGGACTCCATCATGAGGGGATCTTCAGAGTGCCTGGCTCTCAGAGTGTTCTGACCCACATCAGGGATGCGTTTGAGAGAGGTACAGCACTTCTGCCCAAGCTTGCCTTGCTGCTGTTATTTCACTTAAGAAATATGCATGTATATTGTCCCATATATTAGTTTTGCTTTGCTTTTCATCCATTAGAGACATTATGCCAGTACAATATTTGATTTACATTTTGAACATTTACAGATATGTGCATGGGTGTGTGTGCAAATAAAACAGAATATAACCCAAACAGGATAGGGAAATGGAAAGGGAGATGGAAAAAAAGACAAAGTTAAATATGAGATTTAGTTTGATATTCTGAGTAGATCATTAACACATCATGGTCAAGCATTCCTCCAACTGTTTACAAGCTACAGTCTTTATAACACCCTTTACACACTTTATTGCACCCTCACTGTCTCCTTAAGCTAAATTTTTTATTGGATTACATATTTAATCTTAACCCTCTGAGGTCCATGCTAAGCTTAGAGGAGGTTTTTGATTTTGGCATGGTCTGATATTTATCTCAATTTCATCAACTTAACACACACTTACTCCAAAGTGTTTGATATTTTTATTTGAAGGACAATCACAGCTACATTTATATGCCATCAATAGTTTGGTCAGTATCATATGCAGCTTGTAAATAGATCTACAAACACACAAGTTATAAAGAGTAAATTTTTCTGCCGTCACAAAAGTTGTGAAAGCACACACTAAACTATAGTGACGAATTGTTTTGCCAATATGCGTTTGTTCATCAAGGTCTTGTTTATGTAAGGGTGTGAAAATAGTTTAGCACATCTGAGATCTAAATAGCTAAAAACCTGTTTTTATCAGAACTGGTCACATTTATTTCAGGCTGTGGGAGGGCTATATGCTAATTTCAAGAATATTCATGATCCACACCTGAGGCTTGCCCACACCTGTAAAATCTGTCAGATGGGCCATCTCTCTCAAAGGCCGTCAGACAAAGAGAAAAGCCATCAGAGTAAGCATGAGCCATGCAGAAAGTTTTTTTTTCATTTGGGAAGATTCATTGAAAACAAACTATATACAAAACATTCCAAATTAAAACATGGTGAGACAATCTGTTCTTTCACAGTCTTTGGTGCCACTTCTCAAAACAGTTTCTGGTCAACTGTAGACACAAGGGAACGTCACAAACCGCTGTTTCCCCGACATCTTGCAGAGTACACATTTATTGCAACCAACAGAAGCCAATTTGCCAACATCCAGAGTGTTTGGCAGTGGACACAGGCACATGATCAAAAAGTAGCCCGTTTTCTGGGTTTAAGATATTTATCGTTAAACGTCTGTCGGAAAACGAAAGCAAAATCCGTGTCTGCTAAGACACGGAAAGACAAACAAAACAAAACCAACGAACAGGAACAAACAAATCAAAGTAAACAGGTAAATCCACGTATCCAAAAACGTGGTATAAACGCTGGGAATCTAAACAACAACAAGCACACGAACAAACAAGTTCTCGAGAGGCAAGAAACATTAATCACAATAGGTACTATCAAGCTAAGCTAGATAATGTCCAAGCGCCGAAACAGAATGCCAGCTGGTTAAATATCCTCCTGTTAATTATTCGCAGTAGTTCGCAATGATTCCGTATAGCATCACAAGACGCGGAATTCATATATTTGGAAATAAAATAAATAGATCGCAACCGTAAACACAGACAAAGATGCGATATAATGTCGGGACATTGTTTACGCTGCGATTTCACACATGGCCCCACGCCCCTCCCCGAGACTAGCACCTAGTTACCATGTCAATAGAAGGGGGACGGTACTAACAGGTAAAAAACAGAGTAAAAGGCAAGGTTTACTTTTGGTCTAATTAACCGAATTTAAAAAATCTCATATTATTTGCCAGTGCTCAAATCTGAAAGTCACGATTCTAAGGTTTCTGTCAATGTTTTTGCAGCGTGTGTATGATAAAATCTTGCGACGTTAGAAATAGTAATATACTTTTATTGCTGCTGGGAGCGGCGCCGCTCCCGTCGACCTCAGGGGGTTAAACTGAAAACAAGGACATCTGTGACTATTTACAGGCCACACACAGTACTGCAGGAGAGACAGTGACTATTTTACACCCTACAGGCCACACACAGCACTACAGGAGAGCCAGTGACTATTTTACACCCTTCAGGCCACACACAGTACTACAGGAGAGCCAGTGACTATTTTACACCCTACAAGCCACACACAATACTATAGGAGAGCCAGTGACTATTTTACACCCCACAGACCACACACAGTAGTCAGTGACTATTTTACACCCTGTTCTGTGCCTTTATTGGTTGAGTGATTTATTGAGTGGTTGATTGAGTGTGATTGATTGGTTGATTGATTGATTGATCCCTGATTGGTTGCTGTGATTACCCAGGTGAGGACCCCCTGACGGACAGTGAGTGTGACATTGACTCTGTGGCCGGGGTACTGAAGCTGTACTTCAGAGGGCTGGAGAAACCGCTTTTCCCTGAGGAGAGCTTCAGCCAGCTCATGGAATGCATCCGTAAGACACCTCATACGCCTTCTCTGCTCTATGTGTGTGTGTGTGTGTGTGTGCATGGAAAGCTTCTTAGTACACTATCTTTGTGTATGTGCCCATTCTAATGCACAGTGACCTACAGTATATTATCATTGTTCCCCCTGTGCTTTAGAGATAGAGAGTGATACGGAAAGGGCCGCCCACATAAAGCCAGTCATCTCCTCCTTCGCCCGGCCCATCATCATCGTCATGAGATACCTCTTTGCCTTCCTCCACCAGTGAGTAAAATTCATCCCTCCATCCTTTGCTCTCTTCCTAAGAAGTGTCTTTCTGTCTCTCTTGCCCTCTCTCTGCCTCTTCCTCCCTCTTGCCCTTTCACTCCCTCCTTCTCTCTTCCTCCCTCTCTCCACCTCTCTGTCGCTGAGGTACACAATGAGGAATTTTCCAGTTTTAGGTGGAAAAAGTTACACAAACGTTCCACCATTAGAGCAGCCAAAATCAGCCTCCTCCTGTTAAAACACACTTTAATTTGGCACCTGTGATACTGCGAAACCAAGGGGCCCCAACCCTGGTCCTGGATGACCGCAGAGTCTGCTGGTTGATTTCATATTGAACTCATCTCACCTGCGTGGTTTTTTGGTTGAACTGGTTGCTGATTTTCATTATCGACCCACAATATAAATATACAGGTATCATATCAGCAACTTCCCGATGTAAAGAAGAAATGCGCGATTACTACCCTGTGCCCCTGCAAAGTCTGTTTATTAAGGTTTTTTACACAATTTCTCATTTAATTACAACTCCATGGTGGCAGAGAGAAAGGGACTGTAATGGGTGTTCTCCCCAGCGAGCTCAGAGAGCCTGAGTGCAATGTGGGGTCTCATAGCAAATTGAGCCCTTTACATCACACATATTGTGATGATATTGTGATCACACAAGACAACATCACTATATTGTTACCCTTTAAGACAGACAGCAATCCATTATTTTCCTTTACCTCTCTGCCTCAGTTTCCCAGAATGCAACGCATGGTTTTTGCATTGTTGCTGGCAGGATAGAAGTAATATACGCCATTTAGCAGACACTTTTATCCAAAGCGGCTTACAGTAGTGAATGCATACATTTTCAGTATATGTGGCCCCAGTGGGGATTGAACCCACAACCTAAGCGTTGCCAACGCTGTGCCCTACCAACTGAGCCACAGAGAACCACAGAGAAGTAAATGCATTATGTGAGATTGTAGTTTCAGCAAGCTGAATAGGAATGTGTGTGTGTTTGTGTGTGTGTGGTTGTGTGTGTGTGCAGTGTATCCCAGTACAGTGATGAGAACATGATGCAGCCCTATAACTTGGCGGTGTGCTTCGGGCCCAGCTTGCTGAGGGGGGCGGAGTCTCGTGATGCGGTCACCCTGCAGCCGCAGATCAACGCCCTTGTGAAGACCATGATCCTCCAGCACGAGCTCATCTTCCCCGGTCCGGCCGAGCTTCCCGGACCCATCTATGAGAAGTGCATGACACTGGAACAGGAGTACTGGTGAGGAGAGACACGCTACCACACGGCAACATAGCATGACATACACTAACTCTACCATTACATACAGTAACTCTACCATTACACACACTAACTCTACCATTACATACACCAACACTACTATTACATACACTAACTCTACCATTACATACACTAACTCTACCATAACACACACTAAATGTACCATTACCTACACTAACACTACCATTACATACACTAACTCTACCATTACATACACTAACACTACCATTACATACAGTAACACTACCATTACATACACTAACTCTACCATTACATACACTAACTTTACCATTACATACACTAACACTACCATTACATACAGCACCATAGCACTACACAGTGTTATACCCCTATATGACAGTGACCCTGATTCAGGAATTCTGGTGAAAGAGACACGGGAAGAGACCAGAGGGCTGTGGGGCTTTTGGTCTTATCCGGGTCCTTCCATATAACCTCACCACCGTGATGTCATTGTATTCCTACAGTGAGCCAATCACAGAGGAAGGAGAGGGAGAGGCTGAGCACCCGCACAGTGAGGATGGTGAGACTGTGTACACACACACACGTATTTACATGCCTGTACACATACACTATATGGCCAAAAGTCAGTGGACACCCCTACTAATTATTGAGTTTAGGTGTTTCAGCCACACCCATTGCCAACAGGTGCATAAAATCCAGCACATAGCCATGCAATCTCCACAGACAAACATTTAGAATTCAGAATGGTTCATAAAGAGCTCAGTGACTTTAAACGCGGCACTGTCATAGGATGCTACCTTTACCACAAATCAGTTCGTGAAATTTCTAGATGTGTCAACTCTAAGTGCTATTATTGTGGAAGCGCCTCGGAGCAACAACAGCTCGGCCACGAAGTGGTAGACCACGCAAACTCACAGAGCGGGGCCGACGAGTGCTGAAGCGCATAGCGAGTAAAAATTGCCTATCATCTGCTGCATCACTCATTACAGAGTACCAAACTGCCTCTGGAAGCACAATAACTGTGCATCGGGAGCTTCATGGAATGGGTTTCCATGGCTGAGCAGCTGCACACAAGCCTTACATCACCATGCGCAATGCCGAGCGTCGGCTGGAGTGGTGTAAAGCAACTGGATTCTGGAGCAGTGGAAACGTGTTCTTTGGAGTGATGAATCACGCTTCACTATCTGGCAGTCTGATGGACGAATCTGGGTTTGGCAGATGCCAGGAGAACACTACCTTCCGGAATGCATAGTGCCTACTGTAAAGTTTGGTGGAGGAGGGATAATGGTCTGGGGCTGTTTCTCAGGGTTTGGTGAAGGGTATTCTTAATGCTACAGGATACGAAGACATCTTAGCCAATTGGGCGCTTCCAACTTTGTGGCAACAGTTTGGGGAAGGTCCTTTGCTGTTCCAGCATGACTGTGCCCCTGTGCACAAAGCGAGGTCCATAAAGACATGGTTAGACGAGTTTGGTGTGGAGGAACTCGATTGGCCTGCACAGAGCCCTGACCTCAACCCCATTGAACACCTTTGGGAGGAATTAGAACGCCGATTGTGAGCCAGGCCTTCTCGTCCAACATCAGTGCCTGACCTCACAGATGCTCTTTGGGCTGAATGGGCACAAACAGACAGACACACTCCAAAATCTTGTGGAAAGCCTTCCCAGAAGAGTGGCAGCTGTCATAGCCGCAAAGGGGGGTCCAACTCCATATTAATGCCCATTGTCTTAGAATGGGATATCCAACAAGCTCATATAAGTGTGATGGTCAGGTGTCCACTTATGAAACACAAATGTACACATATGTAGACATCTCCATGCATATGTACATGTATGTACAGTACATATGTGCACACACAGGTATGCATCTACATGAATGTTAGATGCACATCTAACCACATGGGAAGATAGACTTGCCATTGACATGGGGAGAATTACTATATAAGTGCATATAACAAGGATATAAAAACAGTGCTAGACCCAGGAATACATTTAGTCACAGACAAAGTCAATCAATTGTAGTGACTAATCAAGTGCAAAAACATTGACTCACACATTTTACAAATGCCTGTGTCAGTGAGGACACCTGTGTTTTTCTTATTCAAAAACACTGTTTGGGGCTTTCAAAAATCATCACATTTAACATTTGACACATTCAGAAATCACCACAATTAGCATACCAATCTGTGTGTCCTCATCAACACAGGCATTTGGAAAAGTTGGAAATAGGCTTGTACACAGGAAGTTATTTTAATTATGCTGAAGTTCCCTGTGTCAATTCAGGGACCATATTATCAGGAGCTGGAAATGTAGATGGGAGAATAAAGTTAAATTAAGACTCTAAATTGCACTGGCTCCCCCTAGTGACCATTTATGCTAAAGCAACTCAAAGGTCCAAGGTGGTGTTTACAAATGTATGGTCTGGTACTGTAAGTTAATTTAAGTGGGTATATATATACAGCTCTGGAAAAAAGAGACCACTCCAAATTTTTCTTAAATCAGCATCTCTACATGTATGGCAGCCATTCCATTCCAGTGTCTGTTGAATTCCAACACAAGCACACCTCATTCTACTTAATGAAGTACTGATTAGGTGATCACCTGAACCAAATCTTATTTAACGAGGAAAAGTATAAAACCACTGCTGTGGTCATCACTATCCTCTTGCAATAGGACCAGCTGGATGGCAAAAAACAGTGCTAGTAGTACCTCAAAAGTAATTGGAATCAAAAAATAACTATTGACCATGCCAAAAGAGTTGAAAAGAAAAGTTTTGAGTGAGGAAAAGAAGGGTTCAATTCTGGCTTTACTGGCAGAGGGATACAGTGAGCATAAGGTTGCTTCTATCCTTCAAATTTCAAAGACGGCAGTTCATAAGAACAAGGTCAAGCAGCAGACATTGGGGACAACAAACCTACAGACTGGCAGAGGGCGAAAACGACTCTCTACTGACCGGGATGACCGCCAACTCATTCGAATGTCACTCAACAACCGTAGGATGACATCAAGTGACCTACAAAAAGAATGGCAGACGGCAGCTGGGGTGAAGTGCACGGCGAGGACGGTTCGAAACAGGCTCCTAGGGGCAGGGCTGAAGTCGTGCAAAGCTAGAAAAGAGCATTTCATCAATGAGAAGCAAAGAAGAGCCAGGCTGAGGTTTGCAAAAGACCACAAGGATTGGACCGTAGAGGACTGGAGTAAGGTCATCTTCTCTGATGAGTCCAATTTTCAGCTTTGCCCAACACCTGGTCATCTAATGGTTAGACGGAGACCTGGAAAGGCCTACAAGCCACAGGGTCTCGCACCCACTGTGAAATTTGGTGGAGGATCGGTGATGATCTGGCGGTGCTTCACCAACGCTGGAATTGCACAGATTTTTATTTGTGAAGGACGCATGAATCAAGCCACGTACAAGCTTATCCTGGAAGAAAACTTGCTTCCTTCTGCTCTGACAATGTTCCCCAACTCCGAGGATTGCTTTTTCCAGCAGGACAATGCTCCATGCCACACAGCCAGATCAATCAAGGTGTGGATGGAGGACCACCAGATCAAGACCCTGTCATGGCCAGTCCAATCTCCAGACCTGAACCCCATTGAAAACCAGGAAGATGGATGGTCACAAGCCATCAAACAAAGCTGAGCTGCTTGAATTTTTGCGCCAGGAGTGGCATAAAGTCACCCAACAGCAATGTGAAAGACTGGTGGAGAGCATGCCAAGACGCATGAAAGCTGTGATTGCAAATCAGGGTTATTCCACCAAATATTGATTTCTGAACTCTTCCTAAGTTAAAACATTAGTATTGTGTTGTTTAAAAATGAATATGAACTTGTGAACTGAAAACACTGCATCTTTTTTGTTATTTTGACCAGTTGTCATTTTCTGCAAATAAATGCTCTAAATGACAATATTTTATTTGGAATTTGGGAGAAATGTTGTCAGTAGTTTATAGAATAAAACAAAAATGTAAATTTTTACTCAAACACATACCTATAAATAGTAAGTGGGGTGTGACACTGGTTCACCAACCCAAGTGCCCTGGCTTCACTCACAGAGCCATAAACCCGCCAAAGGTTTTGGCACTCTTTCTGCCTGCACAGGATGGTTAAAATGCACCTCCCCGACAATATCCACTACTATATTTTATTCTTTGAAAGACACAACGTACTAAATTTGCACAATCACGCAGTACAATTCAGAACAGGGACCTATGAAGCGCAAGAGGAGAAGATTGGTATTGGTAACATAATATCAGGGCACAACGAATACAGTCCCTCACTACCAGAAATTATGCAGTCGAGATTCCCACATTTGGGAAATTTGCTGTGGTCAGCACAACTGGAGTGTAGTGGCTGAGTCTCACTCTGGGTGCACCAATTTAAATTTTGCCAAAAAATCTGATTGTGGATTTTTCTACTTTTGACGCAAAACAAACTGAAAAATATTTTTTTAATCATTTTTAAATGTCGATTAAAAAAAATAACAAAAATGGATTTATCTGGTTTTGCATCCGAACATTACCACACGATGTAAACCATTGGTAAGCCTCAAAAACAGGAAGACCAGATTAGAGTTTGCCAAAAAAACATCTAAAAAAGCCTGTATAGTTCTGGAACAACATCCTATGGACAGATGAGACAAAGATCAACTTGTACCAGAATGAAAGAGAAGAGAAGAGTATGGAGAAGGGAAGGAACTGCTCATGATCCGAAGTATACCACCTCATCTGTGAAGCATGGTGCAGGTAGTGTTATGGCGTGGGCATGTATGGCTGCCAATGGAACTGGTTCCCTTGTATTTATTTATGATGTGATTGCTGACAAAAGCAGCAGGATGAATTCTGAAGTGTATAGGGCTATATTATCTGCTCAGATTCAGCCAAATGCTTCAAAACTCATTGGACGGCGTGTCATAGTGCAGATGGACAATGACCCGAGTCATTGACTGCAAAGGATTTGCAACCAAGTATTAAAAATGACAATTTCATTTATGATTATGTTAGTTTGTCCAATTACTTTTGAGCCCCTAAAATTGGGGGCTATGTATAAAAATGGTTGTAATTCCTACACGGTTCATGCAATATTTTTGACAAAACCCTTAAATTAAAGCTGAAAGTCTACACTTAAAGCACATCTTGATTGTTTCATTTCAAATCCATTGTGCTGGTGTACAGAGCCAAAATGATGAAAATTGTGTCACTGTCCAAATACTTATAAGAACATAAGAAAACATAATGATGAGAACGGGCCGTCCGGCCCATCTAGGCTCATCATGTCCTAATCTAAAGAGTATCTAGTACTACATCTAGCCTGGACTTGAATAGCCCAAGCGTTTCTGCCTCTACTACCTGACCTGGCAAGCTGTTCCAGGCATTGACAACTCTCTGTGTAAAGAAAAACTTCCTAATATCTGTGCGGAATTTGCCTTTAACTAATTTCCACCTGTGGCCTTTTGTTCTGCTGACCCCACTTATCTTAAAACATCTTTGGTATTTTACTTTGTTAATCCCTTTTAGGAATGTAAAAACCTCAATCAAATCCCAAGTCTCCATTTGCTAAGTTTAAATAGATTGAGTGCCTTAAGTCTATCAGCATAACTTTTACCTTTCATACCAGGTATTAGTTTAGTTGCCCTTCTTTGAACTTTTTCAAGAGCTTCTATATCTTTCTTGTAGTGCGGTGCCCAGAACTGCACACAGTATTCTAAGTGGGGTCTGACAAAGGCATTATATAACATTAATATAACCTCCTTTGATTTATACTCAATACTTTTTGAGCACACTGCTTTGATGCAGATAGGCTTTGATCAACTACAATTCCTAAGTCCTTTTCAAATTGAACACCTACAAACTTTTCTCCTGCCATAAAATACTCGCATTTAAACACATGAGCTTCAGAGCCTTACTCACACTTACGTTGTCCTTCCCCTCCACACCTGCGTGTGCCGAACCACCTCTATTCACATTATGATCTAAAAAATCTTTATTAATTATATCCTCAGATTTATTATACTCTGCCCTGGTATCTTCCATCTGGGCAGTCTGTACCTCCCTATCCATAATACTACTACTACTAATTTCCCTCCCTGCCCCCCCAGTCCTTAGTTTAAATATTCCTCCGCTACCCTAAGCATACGCTGGCCCAATGCATCTGTACCCCTCCGGTTCAAGTGTAACCCGTCCCACTTGTACAGGTCACCCCTGTTCCAAAAGGAGTCCCAGTGCCCCATAAACCTGTACCCCTCTTTCCTGCACCAGGTTTGTAGCCACGTGTTAAATCTCCATATAAAATTCGTCTTGCCTTTGCTAGCACGTGGTACTGGCAGAATTCCAGAGAAGACCACCGTGGAGGTTCTGCCCCTTGACTTTGTTCCTAATTCTATAAATTTGTCCTGCAGAACCTCAAACCTACCCTTACCTATATCATTGGTTCCAACATGGACCATGACCACTGGATCCACCCCTGCTCTGGCCAGGAGCTTGTCCGCCTGCTCCAGGAGATCTCCAACCTGAGCACCTGGCAGGCAACATGCCATGCGAGATTCCTTTTCCCGCGAACAGACTATACTGTCTACACCTCTAATTACAGAATTCCCCACTACAATTAACTCCCTTTTCCTGGGTGGCTTGGCCGCCAGGGTGCCCTGGGGCTCATCAGTCCTCCCGCTCACAGAGGGCTGGGCCAGATCCTCTTCCTGCAAGGGCTGGAATCGGTTGGACACCACAATCTCTGGAGATGCCGCCCCTGCATGTGCACGCCCTTTTCTACGCTGGTGCCCTACCGTCACCCAACTCTCTCTCCCTACCTGCTCTAGAGTCTCCCCCCTACCCTGCTTCGGCGTGCAGACTATCTCTCTAAAGGGCTTACTGATTCTGCAGGGCAGTCGAGACCAGCAAGTTGGGCAGAATAAGTCTCCTTCCAGAAACGCAATCATTCTACAACACTCGCACTGCACTGCCGGTGGCCACATTTTCACCCCTAAATATATCTACTGCTCTCCCGGTCCGGTTGTCTGTAGCAAGAGCGCTAGTAGCAGCCAACCGAAATGGCTATACGCTCTACGCTTGAAATATAACAATTACATTTAAATTTAAGCCAACAAAAGCTAGTTAGCTATATTATATTTCCCTGCTCTTGGATTTGCTCCTGTGAGGGGGCGGAAAACCTCAAAAAACCTCGCGTCTGCTGGGTGTAATACAAATCGGTAACTTTTTAACAAGCTTTCCGAAGCTAGACGGGGAAAAAAATTGAAAAATGGAAAATTCCCCTAACGGCGACAAACGTTTACCTTAAGAGCAAATCTTTTATCTTTTTACCCTTCTGATGATAAAACGCCGAACCCTTAGCAACAAACACAATACAAATACAAACACAATCCAAATGAGATCCCGACAGCAACAAACAATCCGCTCAAACTCTCCGCACGTATGACGCAGCAATCCCGTCATGCAAAGCGATTTCCCTTGGACCTGACTGTATATCATCAGCAATTAATTCACTGCTTAATTTGAGTTTTGTGATTGTTGCTGTGCTAATTTGTACACTGTGGTGTTCGGTGTCTGTTGCAGAGTGGGATGCAGTGGCCATGTTTGATTACACTGCTCGCTCGCCTGCAGAGCTGTCATTCAAGCAGGGCGAGCACCTCCTGCTGCATAACAAGGCATCTTCCGATTGGTGGAGAGGTGAAGTGGGCGGAGCCAAAGGGCTCATCCCTCACAAGTACATCAGCGTGTCTGAAGGGTGAGTTTAGTGACAACCTGCAACACTGCATCACTTTACAGACCCACAACACTGCACCACTTTACAGACCCACAACACTGCACCTCTTTACAGACCTGCAACACTGCACCACTTTACAGACCCACAACACTGCACCACTTTACAGACTCACAACACTGCACCTCTTTACAGACCTGCAACACTGCACCACTTTACAGACCCACAACACTGCACCTCTTTACAGACCTGCAACACTGCACCACTTTACAGACCCACAACACTGCACCTCTTTACAAACCTGCAACACTGCACCGCTTTACAGACCTGCAACACTGCACCACTTTACAAACCTGCCACACTGCACCTCTTTACAGACCTGCAACACTGCACCACTTTACAGACCCACAACACTGCACCACTTTACAGACCCACAACACTGCACCTCTTTACAGACCCACAACACTGCACATCTTTACAGACCCACAACACTGCACATCTTTACAGACCTGCAACACTGCACCACTTTACAAACCTGCAACACTGCACCTCTTTACAGACCCACAACACTGCACCACTTTGCAGACCTGCAACACTGCACCACTTTACAAACCTGCAACACTGCACCTCTTTACAGACCCACAACACTGCACATCTTTACAGACCGACAACACTGCACATCTTTACAGACCTGCAACACTGCACCACTTTACAAACCTGCAACACTGCACCTCTTTACAGACCCACAACACTGCACCACTTTACAGACCTGCAACACTGCACCACTTTACAAACCTGCAACACTGCACCACTTTACAAACCTGCAACACTGTACCTCTTTACAGACCTGCAACACTGCACCACTTTACAAACCCACAACACTGAACGTCTTTACAGAAACACCACTCCACACACAATCTATGTGTCTCCTTTAGGGAGAAACCTCCTTGTAATGTTTATAGCACTGGCTCCTCTTCTCTGTATCATCTTTAGGGGGGGACGCCGGCAGGAGCGAGGGAGGAGGGAGGACAGCAAAGGCGGCAGCACCGGGAATCTGATGGAGGAGCAGCAGCTGGTCGACCACAGCACCCGGTACGGCACCCGTTAACCACCGGATTCTGTTCACCTTCAATTACATACAGTTTAACACAGTGTCTGTAGTGTAGTGTAGTTGTGTAGTGTAGTGTAGTTATGTCTGTAGTGTAGTGTAGTGTAGTTTTGTAGTGTAGCTGTGTTGTGTGTCTTCTCCCAGCCACAGGTTGTTTAAGAGAGAGTACCTGTGTGTGCTGCTGTGCACCTAGTTTGCTGTATATGACCAGAGATTTAGATTATTCTGCTTTTTATACTTTCCCACCATCCCCTCCTCCCTCCCCTCCCCCTCTTCGCCCCTCCCCTCCCTCCCTCTCCCCTCCCCTCCCACCTCCTCTCCCCCTCCCCTCCCCCCCTTCCCCGTCTCCCCCTCCTCCCCTGCCCCTTCCCCCCTGCCCCTCCCCTGACCCCCTCTCCCCTCCATCTCCCCCACCCCTCTCCCCCTTCTCCCCCTCTCTCTCTGTCTCTCAGGCTCAGGGTGAACAGTGACAGTGCATCCCTCCCCGGCAGACAGAGGGGGGGCAGTAGCAGCAGTCCCGTGAGGAGGCTCGCCCTGCAGCTGCCCATCCTGCCCCCACAGTCCCCCGGCCTCGCCCGCCAGCACCTGGGGTGAGCTTCCTTCAGTGCTAGCATTTCACCCGCAGGAACGCAGCAGCGACACTCTTACAATGTTGTGCCATTATCATTATCCCAGTTTTTTCTAAGTCATTTGGATAGTCGTTTGTGTTCATCTCATTGGGAAAGTTCAATCAACCTGCCTTTTCAAAAACGTAACATTCAGAACATTATCTTTTTCAAGAAAATGCTATGGCCTTTAGCAGCTATTGAATAATGAGCTTTTCACTCATAAACCCCCTCCCCCTCTCTCTCAGCTCTGGAGTAACAGCGGATTCTCTCTATGGTTTAGAGAAATTACAATTTGCTTTATTTGCATGACAAATGATCTTGTGTTGCTAAAGTGTTAAAATACATATATGACCACAACAACCCCCAAGAAAGAATTAAATTAATATATATATTTTTTTAAACATACATACAACCCACCCCCTCCGACACATATATACCCCACATTACAGAATTTTAACACACATATTTTAAGCCTCTCTCTTTCCTTCCTTCTCTCTCTGTCTCAGGTTACAGGAGAGGAGGAACACTCTGGAGAGTGTGAGGCAGATGGGCGGTGCCGAGCGACAAGCAGTTCAGGTGGACAAGGTCAGAATGGTGATTCCCCCTGGCATTGCCTTGGCGATGTGCTGCCAGTGATAATTGCTCATTCTGACAGTAGTTGAGCCTGGCAGTATCTGAGCTCTTAATTGCTTAATTGGATCAATTATTATAATATAACTCATTAAATGCCGGACCAGGGCAGTCCTGCAGCAGAGCAGAAATAATGTTCTCTGTCTCTGTCACCTGAAGTGTCATTAATGAACAGCTACACAGGTAATTGCAAGTACTCTTCATTACGTCACTGTTATCATGGTGATGGTTGTGAGTGCTGCTGTTTGCTTCCTCTTTTTGAACTGTACGCTTCTCTCCCTCTTTTTCTCTCTCTCTTTCAAATTCAAACTCAAATTTGCTTTATTTGCATGACAAGTGATCTTGTTGAAAGCACCCACATTTTAACAAACAAGCAACCAACCTCCTCCCACACATATACATTTTACATTGACATTTTAAGCATTTAGCAGACGCTCTTATCCAGAGCGATTTATAAGATGTGCATTAATACATGGTATGATCAATCATTGTTCACGCAAGAGATCAGTGTAGTAATACAGCGATAGACATCATTGTTGGCAGATGTTGTTATCAACATCATTATTGGCATATATACCCCACATTACAGAATTTTAACAAACAGATTATGTTACCTCTGTTCCATCTGATCTCTTGAGACAGATGCATATGTATAACCATAGAACATTTAGCCCACACCCTCTCTCAGATTATGGCAGGCAGAGACGTATTGAGCTGCCACCTTTATTGCAATAGTAACTTCCCCAAGGATTATTTTTAATTTGTCGGTGTCTGGTAGGTCTTGATTTATTTATTAGGGCAGAGTATTTGGGGAGATATTTGTTTCTGATGGGGAGGTACTTGGGGCATCTAAGTGGAAGTGGGCCTCAGTTTCCACCTCTGCCAGGTTGCAGTGATCGCACAGCCTATTCTCTTTAGCCACCCAGGTCTTTTTCTCTCTCTCTCTCTCAGGAGGTCAGTCTCCAGATGAACTCTGTGTTTAAGGAGCTTCTCTCTCGCCAGCCCCCCCTGGACCCCGCCCTCGCGGCCGCCGCCCCCTCCATGCACCGCTCCACCCAGAAGAAGGGCGGGTTCGGCCTCCGGGGGAGGGGCCTGTTCAAAGCGCCCGAACAGCAGGACTGAGCAGGGGGATGGGCGTGGCGCAGGGGTGTGGAGTTGTACAGAACATTTTTCTTTTTTTTCTTCCTGAGTTTTATGAGAATTACATTACATTACAGGCATTTAGCACGCTCTTATCCAGAGCGACTTACAGTTTACATTTCTTTACAATCCATTTATACAGCTGGATATTAATTGAAGCAATTCAGGTTAAGTACCTTGCTCAAGGGTACAACAGCAGTGTCCCACTTGGGGATTGAACCTGCAACCTTAACGTTACAAACCCAGTCTAACCATTATACCACACTGCCGTCGAGAATTATGGCGTGTCCTTGTTTTGATACTTGAGTGCTCCAGCAGCAGTGTACTTGCAGTGATTCTGCAGTCTCCAGCATTGTGTTACAGTAGCACTAGGGTGTGTGTATCAATGAGAGATATCATTGATATCGGGCCTGGGACTGCATGTACATAACCAGTGAGAGGGGGAGAGGGAGGGAGAGGGAGAGAGGGAGAGAGAGGGAGAGGGGGAGAGAGGGAGAGGGGGGAGGGGGAGAGGGAGAGGGGGAGAGAGGGGGAGAGGGAGGGGGAGAGGGAGAGGGGGAGAGAGGGGAGGGGAGGGGGAGGGAGAGAGGGGAGGAGAGAGGGAGGGTGGAGGGAGAGGGGAACTCGTTCTCATATTGCTGTCTGACAGAGAGGGGGTTGTCTGGTGCTGGCCTCTCTGTGTGTTGCCCCCTGTAACAATAACTATATACTATAAATCATGTTCCACACCAGAGACTTGTCAATAAACAGACATGAGCAGTGATTTGTGACCACACATTGATCGAGACATGTTCTTTTTCTTTATCCACAATATTGGTCTGTCTCTAAATGACAGACCATGGCAAGACATGCGTGGCGCCTAAGCAATTTCAATGCTGGTTTGTGTGATTCGTATGGTGGCAAAACAGACTGCGTTCTGTGCATTTGTTTGGAGACCTCCTCCCGATTTCGTGGGAAATGTGAAAAGTTGCAGTTTGTCACCCGGACTTGGTCAGGGAGCACAAAGAGGAAATAAGCGGTGAAACTTGGGTGACCCCAAATGGGGGACACTGAGCACATCTGCACCCTGTTACCTGCTGATCGGGTAAAAAAGCATCTTGAAATACTTTGATATTCGTTATGGGCCCTGCAGCCACACCCTGCTTTTGTTTGAGTTGTTTTTGTACTGTATGTTTTTATTTTGGGGGCCCTATAGACAATCCATTGGAATTGTTAGTATTATTGGGGTGCCCATACACCAGAGGTCCAGGTCCATTCTTTCCTCAAGCGCCCCAGAAACTGTTGAGCAAAGATTGCAAAACATTTAAGGTTTGCAAATAGGTGGCATGAATTTGTGTTTGAGCCAAAATGGAAGCCACATGGCATGGCCGTGGGCTCCGTGTGGTGCTCGCCCCCAAGCCCCTCCAATGTATCTTGCTTCGAGTTCCTCTTCTCCCTTCTGTCTTCCTTCATTTTCCCAATTTGGTTTGAATGTAATGTGGTCTGGCAACCTATAAGGGAGCTGTGCCAAACAATGACTCACCATGTACTGCAGTGTTTGGCCACATGGTGGAGCTCTACCTTGGCGCTTACAATGTGCTGCAGAGTTTGACCACATGGTGGCGCTCTAATTACACTCGCTGTGTCCATGCAGGCCCTTACAGGTCTACTGTACTTCCCACGTGTTGCATTTTCCACCATTTTTTTTTTTGCTACATTTTAAAACTTTCTAATGATCCAGTGTGCAGATTTGCATTAAACTTGACACACAAAAGCTTTTTCAAATGAGAAAAAAAACGAACTTTTGGGCCAAACGATATGGCCACCTTAAGCCAGTTACTTTGTGGCACATGCACACAATATGAAAACTAAATTGTCCGTTTTTAGTCAATTGGTGTGAAAATCTGACAAGGTGACAGCCAGACCTTCACGTAACCCTTTGCTTAGCCCCACAAATGGCTGCTTGTTAAGTTTTTATTGTTTTAAAAGTGTATGTTTCCATCATTGTTATTTAACATATGTGTTATTAGATCTTTAGTATATTTTATTTTCTGCATTTGTCTTTTAGGAATCTATGATTATCGTGGATCAGGAGCAATCAAAGAGCAGCTTTTTTCTTTATTGTTGAGGGTAAATAGAAGACCAGAGAATGCCACGACAGGTTTTATGGGGGGGAGCCCCTTTCTTCAGAGTGGCATGCACATCAGCGTTTTAAACGCATATTGTAGATTGACAATAACTAATGTGTATTCTCCACTGCCGTGCCCCTGCTAGGCTAGGCTAATGTGAATTCCCTGCTGCCATGGCCCTGCTAGGCTAGGCTAGGCTCAGCTCATGTGCATTCTCAGCTGCCATGCCCCTGCTAGCATAGACTAGGCAAAAAAAACTGGGAACAGGGGGCCCAGTTTCAGGAGGGAAATCAACACACTGTGAAAAAATAAGAGGAGGAGAGCAGATGATTCAAATTTGCGCCGAAACACAAAAATTGTGTCTTAAACTTTTCTTTTTTGTACACAATATTCTGCTCCTGTCACTCACTGAGACACCTGCCTCTTTTCGGTCTGTCTGATGTCACTCAAATTATTGTTGTTTAAAAATATATTATAATTATGATGATAATAATAAATGATATAGATTCTGAATTGGCGTCTCGTTGTTTCGTGAATTTTCCCACAGCATGACATTTCTAGCAGAGCCGACTCGCACAGCACAGCTGATATGAGAGAACTCACAGCAGCACAGCTCTAACCTGCTGAATGAACATATCGTCCCTCTCAACAAAAACCTTGCAATTTTTCCTCCATTTTTAAACATTATAAAGTCCTCATTGAGTTCCACGGCCTGTGCTGGTGCGAAAATCACAGGGCGGTTAAAACAGTGAAAAACACGTATTTAAAAAAAACTTAGGGTTAGGGTTAGGGTGGTGGTGAGTCTGGGTGGTGATTGTGTCCATATTTATATGGGGGCTACGTACTGCGTCTGTGTCCATCTACCTAAATATGAGACACAAGAGGGGAGCATTTATCATGTAACCTGACCCCCAGCCCCCTGTTATCCCCACCCCTCATTCCTGGGCCAAAAATAACCCCAACCCCCCCAGGCAGGCATAGTGCACTGTCACAGGCAGTGACAGTGAAACAGACACACACACACACACACACACACACACAGAATCACACAGAAACAGACACACACACACACACTGAGACACACAAAGGCAGGGGCCACAGAAAGGCTACTACCCTGTGCTGTGGAGCCACACACATGTTGACCCACGTCACTTTGAATAAGCACTGCAGGGCAAATCAGTAGATTGTGTTTCTGCGGGCTGGGGCAGGGAAACCCAAGCTTTTGGACAGGTGCTGAGGGAGGGGCCCGTGTGGATCGCACCACCGTTATCGCCGTGTGCTTCAGGATTCCTGAGCGCTGCTGTTGGGACTTCTCCTTTTCTCCTCTTTCCAGCGCTGCTCTGCGGATTTGGATGATATTCCTCTCAGTAAGGTGAGTGAGGAGGAGCTCCTGGATCGTGGGCCCTGTGGATCATGGCTGCGCTGGTCTGATTCGACAGGAAGTGGTCCTGTTTGGAGAATATTGCCTTTTTATCCTTTCCCTTTTTTGAGGAAGGACAAAAACACTAGACAAAACATTAGAGGCCAGAGACTGTACCTCAAGTTGCTTTGAATGCATTTATTCAGGGATTAAAAAGCACACATCTGTGTCTGCGATGGCACTCTGGCTCCCAGAACGGGAGACCCACAGCGGCCATATTACTGTAGTCTGCAGGACGGATTGCTGCAAAGGACACAGTGTATATTACTGCATAAAGGACAGTGTAGAATAATGTATATTACTGTAGTCTACACTATGCCCTTTAACCTGTAAAGTACTGTAGTCTGCATAAAGGACATAGAATAGTGTATATTACTGTGGGGTACTGTAGCCATGTGACAGAGTGCTGAACACTGCGTGACTTTCAATCAGCCAGCAGCGACTACAGAGAAGACTCAGGGAAAATAGTTATTCCGTTGACTAAATACCAAACTATTACAGCACAAATGTGATTCAATCATAAAAAACTCTACACGCAGTCACATCCTCTGTCTATGTGCTTCCTAATCTCAGGGTTGCCAGTCTGGAGGGGGGGTTTGGAAAAGGTTTTGGAAGAGGTTTGAAAAATGAATGGTGGAAGTTTCAGAGTACAAATACATGTGAGTAAATGATCGGTGGGAATAAAATCCCAGCCATCAGCATCTTCAGGGACTTTTAGTTACTCCCTGCTATCGTGCTATTGTGCTATCTAATTATGTTGCTGATGTTAGGCAATAACATGGGCTATACTAGTTTTTGTATAAAAGATTGCAAGGTTGTTGAAGAGGATAGTTAGGTGCGCTAGAAGTGATGATGGCCTATGGTCACATTTTTGCGACCCCCAAATTGAGTTAAACAGCCAGATCCTTAATTTAATGACATTTTCAATCAAAACGGTTTTAGGTTTTGGAGTGATGATCCTGAGGTTGGGGAAAGTCCAGTTGGGACAGGAAACGATCTGGCCTCGTTTCACCATCGCTAACATTCTCCCATTTACAGTGGCGACTGGTAGGGTCCACAACAGGTGCACCTGCTGCTCTGATGTTATGGTGATGATGATGATAATGATGATGATGTCCTCACTGCCCATGATGTTGGCTTGTCTGCCTCACTACTGCACAAGAGAGATTATAATAATTATTATTAAACGCCAGTTCAGTTGAAACATGTGAGATGAGACTAATTCTTTGCTAGATAACGTTAACTAGTAGCTAACTTTAGCTAGAACAACTTTAGCCAGAACAGCTTAATATTTGACACTTTCTTCTAAAACGTCATGGTAACTCGCTAGCTAGGTAAAATTTCATGTTCGATCTGAACTGCAAACTTCAGCTAGCTAGCTAACGTTAGCTAAACTAGCCCAAGCAAGTTAGCAGATTGACAAATCAATGCAATGTTATTTAACATTAGTTAGCTACTCCAAGAGATTAATTTAGAATAGAAATTATTAACAGTTCAATTAAAATACAGAATTACAATAATAGAGGAATAAAGACCAAATAATTATATGATTTGGTCAATTAAATACAACTATTGCAAACCTCATCTGTAACAAATGTCGCTCACCAAAAACTTCTGTGCCCAAGGTGCAAATATTGTAGCTATCTTCTATTGGACAGGGATGGAGCCTAATCCTGATTGTCAAAATCTGATTTGACGCACGGCTTGGAAACTGACTTTCCAGCAGGTCAATATTGTCCAATTAAATTCCCCAAAACCCATCACGTTATCGCAATGTATAAATACATTAAACCCAGAGACAACTGCGACCGGCCGAGCTTCCACTGACAGCTTCAATCGCGTGAGGCGATAAATAGTGCTGGTTTAAACAAAACATTTCAGTCTAAGTGACATACCATGGAATTGAAATACCACTCTCTATCTGTGGTATTTTTAAAAATAGATATTAAGTAAAAATGTTTATTAATGTCGTATTTAAAAAATATTTCCCATCCCCCAAAAAATTATAGGGGAAGCAGAGCTTCCCTCGTTGTCTTAAATAAATCGCCACTGCCCATTTAGCCATCTTGAAAAGTTGCATTCCGGTGACTAGTTCATTGAAATTGACTGAACATCAGTTCGTATTTAATTTGTGAGTCGCCTGCAGCTTGCGCCAGAACCGGGCGGACATATTTCCCGTTGATTCGTTACTCAAGTGCTGTTTGCTATCGGTCTTGCCCTCCGATGCCGAGTGCCCTTTTGCTCAGGTGTTTAGAAGGATGGAGTTTGCTTTGTGACACGGCGTGTGGGCCCAATTTGAATATTTTTACAGTGCAAATGCGGTCAGCAAGCCCCGATGTGCATATCAAAGCATGTGAGAACCAGTATTGATATTCTGTGTGTGTGGATACATTCGCATCGTACTCATTGAGTCTTTGCTTGTCTCATTATCGCCCCCTACAGCTAGTAATGTGGTACTGCTGGTGCATGGTGGTATTTGGACCGAGCCTGGTGGCAGAATATTCACACCCCTTGAGTCTGTTAAAATACCTCTATGACGTGAGGGTGTGCCAATCCACACCCCAAAACAACCAATCCTGCTCCTGTTCCACCAATCGTTCACAAGGATGAAAATACCAAGCTCTGTGCAAGGCTCTGCTCCGCTCCAGAAGATCAATCCATGCTTGTGACAGCTGCACTTGTGACATCATCAAAACACAGCAGGGCCTGCGCCTGCAGCTCTGTGCCTGCAGCCCACGCTTTATTTAAACACAGAGAGAAGTTCAGGAGAAGCTTCGTGGATTTGGTCTGATGTCACACAACATCAACTATATTATTAAATATAACAAAATAAACAGAAAAAACATTTGAAAAATATTCTTGTCTGTTTTAAGTCAGAAAAAAGGCTGATGTATTTTTGGTTCAGTTCCCCTTTAAGGTCTGGGCACTGGGTAAACATAGTGCCCTGAGGGTAGAGGGCGTGCCTAGGCATGTAGGACAGTCGGGTTAGTCTATTTGTGTACTCACACACTCATTCAACAAACATACATCAGGCTTGAGTCTGATTGGTTCAGATGGTAAATGTGACACATATCAACCAATCAGAATGCAATGTGCTGTGTCCCTTAAGCACCACATCCAACTCTGAGTGGTCTTCCCAGAGCTCCAGTGTTGCTGGTCTATGACCTAGACAAACACGTATCTGAGGAGCCGAGGTTCGAAAACCCCTTGTTTCCTCATAATGCTGTCAGTGTTGGAACATTTAAAGTAAAATGTTCATATTAGCTGCGACACTTAGCAGTGTGTAGACTAAATGGTCCTCAATGAGCTGTGCGAGGTCTGCTCTCAGGAAAGTTAATTTTAGCTGTTCTTATTTTCAGTGTGGTAGCTAGAAAGTTTATGCTTTAGCCTTCATTCCATCATCAGTGTATTAACATTTAAAGTCATAGACTGGTGGTTTCTGAAAGTACACTAAATACAATTAGATAATTCCTTGTCATGGTAGCCAGGTAGTCCCTCCTGGGTTACAAGGAGATGAGGGGACAAGGAAGAATGGATGGACGAAAGGAAGGATGCATTTTTAAGTATTCAATTGCAGCGCTGGGGGTTTAAGGATTAAGCTGATTAAGTTGTTAAGTTTAAGTTAACATTAAACCCTGAGTTGCATTAATATATATGTGCCCGTCCTGCTCAGTGGTCACAATGATGTCAGATGAGTACTTGGTGGATTGCAAAATCGATGACGATGAGGACGACGAAGTAGAGAAGCTGCACCAAACTCCGCCCCCGCCACCAGAGTTTTCAACTGCCACGCCCCAACCCTCACTGTCCCAGCTGGAGTCCCGGGACCCATACAGCATTAATCAACACCTGAAGGTAGGTGTGTAGGTGTGTGTCTGTGTGTCTGTGTGTGTGTGTGTGCGTCTGAGTGAGTGCGTGTGCATGAGTGTGTGTGTATAAGCATGTGAGTGAGTGTGTCTGTGTGTGTGCTTGTGTGTTTGCTTGTGCATGAGTGTGTAAACTGTGACACTATATAAGCCCCTCTTCCTGTATGGTGCAGGAACACACTAACATGCACACACATAAATCATGGAAAATAAAGCACTTCCTAAAACCCGACAGCAGGGGGCACCAGCCCTGGTCCTGGAGAGCCACAGGTTTTCATTTTTACTCGTCACTTAATTAATCAATTAAAGCAGTTGATTGCACAGGTAACTCACCTGACATGGTTTCTTGGGTCTGAACTGTGTTTAAGGTGAAAACACAGTAGAGTGTCAGGTAATCTCAGTGGTTATCTTATCTCATCTTTCCTTTCTCAGGTGGAGTTCAGTGACGTGCTGGCAGAGCCGGCTTCCCCGCACAGCGGTGACCGGGTCTGGGTGTACAGTGGTATCGGGTTTGAGTCTGCACGGATCTGGAGCTACCGCTGCCTGACGCTGGTCCTCGCAGTGCCCTTCTCTCTCCTCTCCGGCTGCCTCTTCGCCTGGCTCGCCTGCCTGCATATCTGGTACCACGCCCTCCTGCCAGTAATAGCAGAGTTGCACCATTATGATATTTTACATTTATATATAACATTTATATATAATTATATATATATAAATAGTGCAGTGTAGTAGTGCAATCCTACTATTATATGTTTTCAAACTTAAATATAATTATATCTTAAGTCCATTAACATGATGAACCCATAATGTCCTTTACGTTTTAGATAGATGGATAGATAGATAAATTGATTGTTTATTAGCTACACGACCAAGGCCGGTGGAATTTGTTTTTGGTACAGTATGTTATACTCTGCAGCACAAATACATAAATGGACAACAGCAGACAATCCACATATTATCACGACACAATCACAATCACGACACAATTAGATTAGATTAGATTAGATTCAAATGTATTGTCATTGTACAGTACAGGTACAGTACAGCGAAAATAAGTGAGTGCAAACATGTCAGTAAGTGCTACAATACAGTAGTATAAGCAGTAGTTATAATGCTAACAGGCACAGTATTGAATTATTACTATAAAAGGTAGTGAAAAGTATACTTGCTATAATTTATATACAGACTAGTGCAGTTATGTACAGGTAAGTATATGCAGGTATGTACATATGGCAATAAGGGTACAGGTGAGTATAAATATATAAATATATGTATAGGTAAGTAGGTAAGTAACAGTGCTGGTGACTATAAGTATAATATACAGTATATTTTACAGGATATGAAGAGCAGGATATAAATATAAGTATGGGATAATATAAGTAGGCTATAGGATGTGGACAGCAGTATTATACAGCAGTATGGTGCAGCAGTATTATACAGCAAAATTATACAGAATTATACAAGGCTATATTACAGTATTGTACATGGATATGTGCAGAATGTAGGTATGACAGAGCTAGTGCGGGTAGTCAGGGGGGTATCCAGAGTCAGTGAACAGAGTTACTACATGAAGAGTAAACCATAGTAATCCAGAGTCAGAGTATCCGGAGTGATCCAGAGTCTAAGGTCAGGATACTACGGGAAGGTGGAGAGGGGCAGTCACTGGAGGGGGATGAGGAGGGGATGAGGAGTTCAGGGAGATGACAGCAGAGGGAAGAAGCTGTTCCTGAGTCTGCTGGACTTGGAACGTAGATTCCTATAGCGCCTCCCGGAGGGGAGGAAGGCAAACAGTCCGTGGTTAGGGTGAGAGGAGTCTCTGATGATGCTGTGAGCCTTCCTCAGGCACCGTCTGTCGTGGATGGACTTGATGGCAGGGAGAGATGAGCCAGTGATGCGTTGGGCAGTTTTCACCACCCTCTGCAGTGTCTTCCGGTCAGAGGCAGTGCAGTTGCCATACCAGGCCGTGATGGAGTTGGTGAGGATGCTTTCAATGGCACACCGGTAGAAGTTCACAAGGATCTGAGGAGATAGGTGGGCTTTCCTCAGTCTCCTCAGAAAGAAGAGACGCTGGTGAGCCTTCTTGACCAGTGATGAGGTGTTGAAGGTCCAGGAGAGGTCCTCGGAGATGTGGACACCCAGGAATTTGAAGCTGGAGACACGTTCGACCTCCACCCCATTGATGTGGACGGGGGCGTGAGCGACAGCCCTAGTCTTCCTGAAGTCCACAATGAGCTCCTTAGTCTTCTTGGTGTTCAGTGCCAGGTTGTTGTCGGCGCACCACGTCGCCAGGTGCTGGATCTCCTCCCTGTAGGCCGTCTCATCGTTGTTTTTGATGAGGCCCACCACCGTTGTGTCGTCTGCAAACTTGATGATGGTGTTGGTATCATGCATAGGAGTGCAGTCGTAGGTGAAGAGGGAGTAGAGAAGGGGGCTCAGCACGCAGCCTTGTGGGTTAGTTCAGGGTTAGGGTGGAGGAGGTGAGGTTGCCTATCCTAACAGACTGGGGTCTGTTGGTCAGGAAGTCGAGGATCCAGTTGCAGACGGAGGGGATGATGTCCAGGTCCTTGGTTACCACAAGGTCACCAAGCTTGGAGATGAGTTTGGAGGGGGATGATGGTGTTGAATGCTGAGCTGAAGTCGATGAACAGCATTCGCATGTGAGTGTTGCTGCTCGTCCAGGTGGGTGAGGGCCGAGTGTAGCGCGGAAGAGATGGCGTCGTCCGTGCTCCTGTTCTCACGGTAGGCAAGTTGATGTTTGTCGAGAGATGGTGAGAGGCCGGATTTGAGGTGAGCCAGACCAGCCTCTTGAAGCACTTCATGATGGTGGAGGTGAGTGCAACAGGGGCGGAAGTCATTGTGGCTCGTCGCGGAGGAGTGTTTCGGCACAGGCACGATGGAGGTGGTCTTGAAGCAAGTTGCCTGGGCTACTTTGAAAATGTCAGTGAACACCTCCGTCAGCTGCTCAGCACAGTTCCTGAGCACCCGGCCGGGGATGCCATCAGGCCCAGCTGCCTTACGTGCATTAGTCCTGCTCAGTGCGACGAACACATCTGTGGGGGAGAGAGTGAGGGGTTGGAGATCAGCAGGGAGAGCAGCCCTGGTGGGAGTCTCCCGGTTGTCTCTATCAAAGCGGGCATAGAAGTTATTGAGTTCATCAGGGAGGGAGGGGTCAGTTGCGGGGGGGGAGTTGTTGGAGGGTTTGTAGTCCGTCATGGCCTGGATGCCCTGCCACATGCGTCGGGGATCATTGGTGTTGAAGTGATCCTCAACCTTGAGCTTGTGGCTGTGCTTTGCCTGCTTGATAGCCCTATTCAGGTCAGCCCTGGCTGAGCAGTAGGCCCGCTTGTCACCAGATCTAAAAGCGGTGTCACGTGCTTTCAGCTGTAAGCGGACCTCTCTGTTCATCCACGGCTTCTGATTGGGGAAAGTGATAATCCGTTTGATGGTGGTGACACTGTCGATGTTGGAGCTGATATGGTCCAAAACAGAGGAGGTGTAGGAGTGAATGTCTATGTGGGAGTCTGTGGTGGCCTGGGTGGCAAACAGGCTCCAGTCCGTGGGTTGTAGCCGGCGCTGTAGCTCAGAGTCTGCCCCCTCAGGCCACATCTTCACAGATCTGGTCAGGGGCTTAATCCGTTTGATGAGTGGGATGTACTTGGGTAGTAGGAACAAAGAGAGGTGATCAGACTGTCCCAGGTGGGGGAGGGGAACAGCTCTGTATGCCTCCTTTATGTTCGTGTAAACATGGTCTAAAGTTTTGTTGCCTCTTGTGGGACAAGAGACATGCTGATAAAACTTGGGGAGCACAGTCTTCAGGCTGGAGTGATTTAAATCTCCTGCAACAATAAAGGCTGCCTCCGGATGCATTGTCTGATACTTGCTAATGGCAGCATGGAGCTCTTTCATTGCTACCTTAGCATTAGCATCTGGGGGTATGTAGGCTGCAATCACTAGGGTAGCTGTGAATTCCCTAGGCTGATAAAAAGGTCTGCATTTAACTACAAGATATTCCAGATTAACAGAGCAGTGACTCTCAACAGTGGAATTGTCTGTGCACCAAGCTTTGTTTACATAAATGCACAAACCTCCTCCCCGTGATTTGCCTGAGTCAGCTGATCTGTCCGTAGCTCGCGTCCTGCTAGCTCAACAGCACTGTTGGGAATTTCACTATTGAGCCAGGATTCCGTCAATATCATGATGTTGCAGTCCTTAATCAAATGGTGGTTGATAATCCACAGTCGTAGATCATCCATCTTGTTCACCAGAGAGCGAACATTGGCGAGAAATAAGCTAGGGAGCGCCTGCCGGTGTGGTGTTAGCTTTAGCTTAGCCCTTAGGCCTCCTCGCTTACCCCGTCTTTGTTTACGTTCCCTGCGCGGTCGAGGAGCACGGCCGGCCGGCCGCACTGCAGTAGTAGTCCTGGGTGTGCGAGCGATCTCGCTGGGGAGCGGAAGAACGCTATAACGTCAGGGATTGCTGTAATCCAAGGTCCAAAAGATGTTCTCGGGTGTACGATATTAGTGCAAGACTTTTGGATAAACAGATTTACAACTAATAGGTAAATAACTGCTAATTTGCACAATCTGGGTAGACGCTGGGCCTCGCGATGTGCACGCGCCGCTCCAATACAGGGATACAGTCAACATATCATCACAAAAACATAATACACACAACCATATACAATAGGTGCATGGTAATGCATGTCAGTAGTATGCGAGGAGGGGGCTAGAGGAAGGAGTCCTGATAGCTAAGGGAAAAAAGCTGTTTGTGAAGCGTTTAGTTCTAGTGGACAATGACCAGCTAATTAAACGCCTCCCTGAGGGAAGGAGCTGGAAGAGGTGATAAGCAGATGTTTTGCAGATGTTAGCATGTCTGCATGTATATGTGTGTGTGTTTATATATTTACATAATGATAAGTTCTGCTCTTTTCCTTTATTGGAACATGCATAATCAAACTGTTCTTTACGATTTGTGTTTAAAAAGCAACACTGACCCCTTGTGGTAGTCCTTGGTAAGCTCTTCTTGAGATTGACCGGAAAGCTCTCTCCAATAATGTACGTGAAACCTGTGTGCAGGTGTGTCAGTCCTGTCTCTCTCTCTCAGGTGTGTGATGCCCTGTGTGCAGGTGTTCCACTCCTGTCTGCCCTGTGTTCGCTCCCTGTGGCTGAGTGTGGTCAACATCTTCATCGAGCCGTTCTGCACTTCCGTCTCCCGTTGCTGTGCCGGACTCTACGTCCAACTCTCCAAGGAGTGAGAGAGAAAGCGAGGGAGGGAGGGAGAGAGGGCCTTCCTCTCCTCCCTCTGTCCAAGAGAACTCCACTGCTGTGGACCCAATCAGAGGCGGCATGACAACGGGCCTCGGCAACCCGATGAGGATACATTGTCTCTCCAAAAATGCACGTAACAGCGGAAAAAATGTCTAAACCAAATATTTCCACATTCTCTCTGTTTTTAATGAACCATCTGTATATCTAAAAGGGCTGTGAAAAAGCAAGAAAACAGAGCCCAGTACACATAATACCACAGAGTCTATGAAATATTAATGAAAAGGCATACCTAAGGACAGAACATGAATTGCCAAAGTATTGTCTTTGGCCATGCCCATTCATTAATGTTTCATAGGAATAGAATAACTAAGAATAGTTCAACTTAACTTAAAAAAATTTAACAAAATTTAAACCTGCCATAATTTATAATGTTCTTATGACTTTATTGGTGTTTTAAATTTGTAGATATTTACATTTTAGGGTTTTTAGAAATATATAACCTGTCGGGTGTTTCCTGACTATGATGTGTGTTTTTAATATTTATCCTGTTATGTAATGGCCATGCAGTTCAGTTTGTAAATGTAAACTTTACGTGGGTAACTCCCAATAAAACAAGTATGTACGAATATTCATAAGATGCATCAAATGTGGATTGTGTGGCTTCAACAGTGGGGAGACAGATCAGCTGATTGGCTGATGATGGAGGGGGTGCTGATAGAGGGGAGGGGGTGCTAATTGGCTGATGATGGAGGGGAGGGGGTGCTGATTGGCTGATGTACTCATGTAGGTGACTTTAAGAGAAACCCGCTTGCAGGTTTCCCAGCTGCTGGCTCTCACAATGAGGGCCAGATTTACTAAGATAGTCGCAGCACAAAGACGGTCGTTATTTTGCGGTCACAAATAGTGACACAACGACCAATTTACGAAGATTGGTTCTAATTACGCAATCATACAAATGAGACGACCTCATTCAAAATTTGCAGTCGGGTACACCAATAAAAAGGGTCCGAAACAACATGGCACGCTCACACGTCCAGATCATGCCAAGAAATGGATACGCAGCAACCAGGCACAAGTAACAAGGGAATGACGAGAAAACTACATTTGTGATTATTTGTAAAATCTCCACTCTGTTTTAGGGCATTCACCTCAGGTGTACATATGCATGAACAGGTAGAACTATTCATCTAAAGGGGAAATTGTAATGGCTTGCAGTTCATGAGAGACTTGTAGTCACTCCTGCATGTTTTGCAATAGAAATTGTAACAATAAAGTAAGTGTTGAGTAGTTTGTTCATGAGAGGAAAATTACATGTACAAAGTTATTTCAGGCTCTGAAATTATTTTAAATCAACCTCTTTCCCTACACTATCAATGTTTGTGTGAATTTACTATATATACAGTGCGTATAGATTAAAATACCTGTTCCCATTGTCTGTGTAGATCTCGATGCTGTGTGTAGGATATCTCCCTGCTGTGTATGTGTGTGGTATATCTCCATATGTGTTTGTAGCATCTCTCTATGTGTGTGTAGGATATCTCCATGTATGCGTGTGTTTGTAGCATCTTTCTATATGTGTGTGTAGTATATCTTGATATGTGTGTGTTTGTAGTACAGTCAGTTCCATAAGTATTTGGACAGTGACACAATCATTTTGGCTCTGTACACCAGCTCAATTGGATTCAGGTCAGGTGACTGACTTGGCCATTGCAGAACATTCCACTTCTTTGCCTTAAAGTCTTGGGTTGCTTTCATAGTATGCTTCGGGTCATTGTCCATCTGCACTGTGAAGCACTGTCCAATGAGTTTTGAAGCATTTGGCTGAATCGGAGCAGACAATATAGCCCTATACACTTCAGAATTCATCCTGCTGCTTTTGTCAGCAGTCACATCATCAATAAATACAAGGGAACCAGTTCCATACAAGGGAGACAAGTTGATCTTTGTCTCATCTGTCCATAAGATGTGGTTCCAGAACTGCACAGGCTTTTTTAGATGTTTTCTGGCAAACTAACCTGGTCTTCCTGTTTTTGAGGCTTACCAATGGTTTACATCTTGTGTACACCCTCTGTATTTACTCTGGTGGTCGATCTTCTCTTGATTGTTGACTTTGACACAGATACGCCTACCTCCTGTAGGGTGTTCTTGATCTGGCCAACTGTTGTGAAGGGGTTTTTCTTTACCAGGGATCTTCAGTCATCCACCACAGTTATTTCCCGTGGTCCTTTGGTGTTCCTGAGCTCAGCAGTGCGTTCTTTCTTTTTAAGAATGTACCAAATAGTTGATTTGGCCACACCTAATGTTTTTGCCATCTCTCTGATGGGCTTGTTCAGATTTTTCAGCCTAATGATGGCTTGCTTCACTGGCAGTGACAGCTCTTTGGACTTCATATTGAGAGTTATATAACAGCAACAGATTCCAAATGCAAATGCCACATTTGAAATCAACTCTAGACCTTTTATCTGCTTACTTGTAAATGAAATAATGAGGGAATAACACACACCTGGCCATGGAACAGCTGAGCAGCCAATTGTCCAATTTCCTTTGGTCCCTTAAAAAGGGGGGACCACATATACAAAGTCCTGCAATTCCTACACCGTTCACTCGATTTGGATGTAAATATCCTCAAATTAAAGTCTGCACTTTGTGCTCACATTCATTATTTAATTTCAACTCCAATATGCTGTGGTAGACAGCTAAAATAACAATAACTTTGTCAATGTCCAAATATTTATGCACCTGACTGTATATCTCCATATGTGTGTGTTTGTAGTATATCTGTGTGTGTGTGTTTTTAGTAGACTTCACAACCACAAAGCTGGCCCTGATGGTAACCATGGCAACATGTTTTAATTGACACCCAAGTGCGAGCATGGTTCCAAATAAGCAGAACCGCAATCATGTTCCAATCAGTCACACACACCCACCCACACACAGACAGACACACAGACACACTAACGCACAAACGCAGACACCCACCCACACGCATACACACACACACACACAAGCACGCATGCGCACACACACGCAGTCTCCATTAGGTCCAGTGTGGTCTTACACACACATCACACTGTCTCCTTCTGAGGGCTATGTCAAGTACACAAGCGCTAAGTCTGTAAAAACACAGGTCAAAAACAAAAATCAAAACAGCCATTTATTGTTTTCTAAAGGAGAAAAAAAAGAAACTTTTTTTCCACATACGCTAAATTAACGGCACTTTCTACATTAAAATCTCTGCCACATTTCACATAAAGTCACAGGGGCCCCAGTCCTGGTCCTGGAGAGCCGCAGGATCTGCTGGATTTCATTGTTACTCAGCACTTAATTGATCAATTAAAGCAGTTGATTGCACAGGTAACTCACCTCACCTGGTTTCTTGGGTCTGAACTGGTTGCTGATTTTAGGTGAAAACAAAAACCAGCAGCAGATCCTGTGGCTCTCCATATGACATATCATATAAACCTCACAGTGAAAAGAGTGTTATGATGATTATAAAGCACAGTATTCAGTCATAATTCATACAATCTTTCTTTCTTTAAAAAAAGTATTTCCATAAGATTAAGAACATAACAGGCTCCGGTACCATGGTGTCCAGTTTCTTCAGCTTCTTCCCATTTTACCTGTTCATTGGTTTGTTTATTTTCTTTTATAGAGAACAAACACAAACGATGAAATGCATAAAGTGAAAGACAAGCCGTTTTTTTTCGATGTTAAATATTTTGTTCTTTGGTGTAAACTGCCCTTCTGTACATGTGAGAGTGTTTATGAAGGACTGTAAAGATCCTATATGGTTCAGAACTGCTGATTAAAATACATAAGGAAGGGACAAAGTAATGGAACAGAAGTTCCTGCATTCTCCTGAAATTAACAAAGAAGAGATGAAAACAAACCAATGAGTATACGGCAGCGTTATATACAGTCATTTCCTTCCAAGGCTAAAGGCCTTTATTAAATGAACAGACGTTTTATTGATCGAGAAATTCTGTGTTTAAAAGTGTTTCTGAATAACTTCACATGTTTTGACTAAATCAGTTTGCAGTGAGCTAGCTAAATCGCCACAGTCTCAAGGGCAGTGTGCCTGCCAAAAAGATACGAGGTTCTCCCAGAGATGGGGAAAATAACTGTCTTGTGACTGGTGCGTGGGCGAGGCTAAAGCATCTGTCTAAGGGTAACTATTGTGTATAAGAAGAACAATCTGCCGGAAATTAGTTGTTCATTGTCTGACAGGGAGGCATTGAACCCCGAATGCATTTGGTTAAATAAACTCTGCTTGATTTTGGTTGAATGTTCTGTTTTCTCATTTGGTGCAAGTATTCTCTATCCTCTTTGAAGGTCTTCTGAATTCGTGAACCTAACATTATCTTTCAAGTAGTCTGGGGGAGGGGCCGAAGACTGAGGCAATCCTCCTCTGATTGTGCGCAAAATAATCTTTCCTTCTCAACCAGCGACGAGCATCTGAGCTTTTGCAGTCTTTTTTTTCTTTTGTTTATTTTCTGTTCGAGCGATTGTGCCGCCACTTGTTTGCAGTTTTGGTCGGTTCCCGCGTTGGCCCCTCCTCACCTGCCCCCCATCTTCTGGGGAGGCCGTCGTTAAGGAACATGCGGCGGGGCTAACTGCTGGGCGGGCTGTCGTTAAGGAAGTAGGTGGTCATCTCGCCCTTCCCCTTCACTTTGACCACGCCCCGGAACTCCAGCTGGTAGCCTTTACCTGCCAGCACCTGGTACAGGTCCGCCGTCACCTGGGATGAACCATAAAAAAAATCACAGAATGAGTCAGTAAAAGACTTGTGTAGTGGAATGGTTAGGGGAACTGGGCTGGTTAGGGAACTGGGCTTGTAACGTAGGTAAGGTTGCAGGTTCGATTCCCAGGTGGGGAGCTGCCATTGTACCAAGGTACTTAATCCAAGTTGCTTCAGTGAATATCCAGCTGTATAAATGTGTTTATGTAAAGAAAAAATTTAAAATGTAAATGTAAATGTAAAAAAACATTGCAGCAGGCTCAGGCAGACTGAACCCTCAGTGTGTAATACACCATCAGAAACGAGTGCAGATGGGCAAGCTACCACTGCTAGCTAGATGTGGTGTGACAGTTATACATATTTTGTGTCGCCACCCTAGTGGCACTTCCGGCCAGAGCCGAACTGGCATGACCTGGTGGAATCGAACCCTGGTCACAGTGGGCAGCGTTAAACGTTCTTACTGCTACACCACCCGGGAGGCACAGTGACAGTTATATTTCTAAAGGGTACCCCTCACAAGCCCCAGAAATGTGTGAGTGTGAGCATGTGGTCTTCTGGATTCTTCTGGATTCTGGATACCTGGATACGGTCGGGCATACCGGTGCTGTCCATGCGGCTCGCCACGTTCACCGTGTTCCCCCAGATATCAGACAGTGACTATTTTACACCCTACAGGTCACACACAGTACTACAGGAGAGAGTCAGTGTCTATTTTACACCCTATAGGCCACACATAGTACTACAGGAGAGCAAGTGAATATTTTACACTCTACAGGCCACACACAGTACTACAGGAGAGCCAGTGATTATTTGACACTCTAACAGGCCACACAGTACTACAGGAGAGTCAGTGACTATTTTACACCCTACAGGTCACACACAGTACTACAGGAGAGAGTCAGTGTCTATTTTACACCCTATAGGCCACACATAGTACTACAGGAGAGCAAGTGAATATTTTACACTCTACAGGCCACACACAGTACTACAGGAGAGCCAGTGATTATTTGACACCCTAACAGGCCACACACAGTACTACAGGAGAGTCAGTGACTATTTTACAACCTTCAGGCCACATACAGTACTACAGGAGAGTTAGTTGTGATTGCAGGAGCCTGTGAGCGCCTGGCGAGTGATTGGGAGGAGCAAAAGTAGCAGTAACCTGGCAGGACGAGACCAACTGTGTCTCGCTGCTACAGACTCCCGGCCACAATGCCTTTAGGTTCATGAAAAGTGTAAAAGAATCTTAAAAAAAAAAAATATATTATTATGATAGCTGACCGATCTTCATCTGGAAGTTGTTGAAGGAATGCTCGTTGATGTACTTCATCTGCTCACGCAGTCTCATGGAGTAGTCTGCCAGTGCCAGGATGTGGGAACGGCCCTCTCTGTCGAAGGTGGAGTCGTTCAGCCCCGACGCCGCCATGTAGGTGCTGCCAATGGTTTTAATCTTCTCCAGCTGCCTGTACTTCTCCTCACTGATGATCTGCAGGGAAAAGGGGCACAACAGAACTTAGCCTGTGCTCCCAAACTTAACCAAGCTACAGCACCCCCAAAACTAGGACATGTGCTCCTAAACTTAACCAAACTACAGGACCCCCCAAACTACATGGAGACCTGTGCTCCCAAACTCAACCAAACTACAGGACCCCCAACACTACAGGGGAACCTGCGCTCCCAAACTCAACCAAGCTACAGGACCCCAACACTACAGTTTTGGGTTCTGGCGGGTAGGGTTGTGATTATTGCTCTCACTTCGTCGAAGTCGGCGATGATCTCGTTGAGCAGTCTCAGGCACTCCACGCCCTCGTTGTTAGCTTCCAACTCTACATAGAACTCTGAGAAGTTGCTGATGGAGGCAAACATGACGGCGACGCACTTGCAGGATTGGTAGTACAGCTCGTCATTCCGCCGCTCCCGTGCCAGGAAATGGGCCGCCACGTCTTTGGGCAGGATGTTGTGGAGGAGGCGACGGTTATAGGCCTGCAGCTCCTCCATCTCCTCCTTGTCCTCTGTGGCCTGGAGCAGGGGGGGAGGTTCCAGGCTTCAGTTTTTTTCTTTACCATAAAATTGTTTTACAACGCTAGCTTTACTGTAACATTGTTCTACAGCACTAGCTTTACTGTAATGTTGTGCTACAACACTAGCTTTATTGTAACGTTGTTCTACAAAGCTAGCTTTACTGTAATGTTGTTCTACAAAGCTAGCTTTACTATAACATTGTTCTACAACACTAGCTTCACTGTAACATTGTTCTACAAAGCTAGCTTTACTATAACATTGTTCTACAACACTAGCTTCACTGTAACGTTGTTCTACAACACTAGCTTTACTGTAACATTGTTCTACAGCACTAGCTTCACTGTAACATTGTTCTACAACACTACCTTTACTGTAATGTTGTTCTACAGCACTAGCTTCACTGTAACATTGTTCTACAGCATCAGCTTCACTGTAACATTGTTCTACAGCACTAGCTTCACTGTAACATTGTTCTACAACACTAGCTTTACTGTAATGTTGTTCTACAGCACTAACTTTACTGTAACATTGTTCTACAACACTAGCTTCACTGTAACGTTGTTCTACAACACTAGCTTCACTGTAACATTGTTCTACAGCACTAGCTTCACTGTAACATTGTTCTACAACACTAGCTTCACTGTAACGTTGTTCTATAGCACTAACTTTACTGTAGCATTGTTCTACAACACTAGCTTTACTACAACATTGTTCTACAAAGCTAGCTTCACTGATTTACTGTAACATTGTTCTACAACACTAGCTTTACTGTAATGTTGTTCTACAACACTAGCTTCACTGTAACATTGTTCTACAAAGCTAGCTTTACTGTAACATTGTTCTACAAAGCTAGCTTTACTACAACATTGTTCTACAAAGCTAGCTTCACTGTAACGTTGTTCTACAACACGAGCTTTACTGTAGCATTGTTCTACAACGCTATCTTTATATTATCATTTATGTTTCCACCATTGCAGTAGCTATTGGCTAGCATTAAGGCATGGCTAGCCAATAGCTACCACAACACTAGCTAACTTTTACATGCCATTATGTATATTGTGCATATTCTACATGCTACTGTATGTGGCTAGCTACTATATTTACTATAAGTAGTACAAGTTTCCCAATGATCCTGACAAAAACGTATTGTAAATGCTGAACAATAGAACATTCACCCCTTCTCCTGCATAACTGCAATAACTTTTTAATTGCAATAGACTCCCAAAAATAAAGTAAATCAATTTGTAAATGCTATTGCTAATTGTCATGCATATGACTTAATGTGACGTTAAAAAACATTTTATTTTATTTGTACATGCAACAAGACATTCTGTACTGCTATGCACCCGTTTCATCAATTTGAATGGATATTTAATTGTGCCAGTAGATGGCGATACGCGATAGTCTAGTCTGGGAAAATTTGTAAAATATGCCACTCAAGTCAGATTCAGTTTTTCCTCAAATAAACTAAAATAATCACTCATGTAATGTTAACGTATACATTTTACCAATTTGCATGAGTAATATGGGCCCATGAGCTTATCTCAGGCTTAGTTTTTTTGTAGTTACATTTTAAACGGAAAAGTAGCACAAAAAAAGTGTGGGAGTTTGGGTGCTGGAACGTTGCATGATACAATTAATATGAAGTATGCTACGTGCTACTGTGTGCAGCTAGCGGCCCTAGCTCCTGTGGTACCTGCAGCTTCCACAGGAAGTCGAGGCGGGCAGTGGACTCCACCTGCTGGGCATGTAGATACAGCGCCAGAACAAAGACTGTGAGAACCACAGGGGTCATGACCTTGAGAGACACTTTGGTCACACTGTGCAGGCTGCAGAGAGAGATATAATTATATTACTATTACACACCGTTCATATACACCATTGAATCAATTTTTACTATTCTGATTGTATTAGAAAGTGTGAGAAATATATGTAGATTGATATGAATGGTATGAAGTTGAATCTTTCATACAAGCATGCTCACACACACACATGCACGCACGCACGCACGTACGCACATACGCTTTGACTTACCACTGCTCAGCAGTTTCATTGAAAGTGGACCTGAAACACACAGTACAGCAAAACAAAACCCCAGTTAGCATGAGTAACCGAGATGTAACACAGACGGGCGTGTGATGTGAACTGGCACTTACCATCCCAGAGTTTCATTGAAGATTCTAGATTCAAGAGAAACAAAGAGTAATTAGAACTCCCGTTGACAGAAAAGCCAAGAGAACTGACGAACAGGCCGCATGCGGCTGCAGTGAAGTACACGACTAAAGAGGTGGTCTTCACAGAGGTGGAGCTGGAGCGCAAGTCATGTGTAGTGACTTCGTATTTGCAAATTCCATATTCTTATTTCGTAATAGTCACTTCAGACCAGGGATAGCCGTTAGTTCACGCGCATTCTTAAAAGAAATAGATCCAATTTATTCAGTAATTTCTCTTTCAAACAAACAAACAAATCAAAGCCATGCATGCCCAGATGGAGTCTGTCAAGACTACATATAACAGGGAAAGCAAGAATAAAGTCTTGAGTAAACAAAATGTTAGCAAGTGTGGCTTGGGATGGAAGGGAGCGAGGGAGCGGGAGAGCAATAGTAGAAACAGTAGTCTGAAATGTCTATGTTTTAATGCTAGAAGTATAAAAAATAAATTTCTGGAAATAGAGGTTGAGATCAATAGCAAAGGCTATGATATCGTAGGGATTACAGAGACGTGGCTGGGAGAAGAGGACGGGGACGAATACAATATAGAAGGGTATAAACTTATTAGGAAGGATAGATCCGATAAGAGAGGTGGGGGTGTGGCACTGTATGTGAAAGATAATCTAAATGTGCAGGAGTTTCCAGAAACTAGCCAACGCATGCCTAGCGAGGATATTTGGATAAAGCTCATAGGGGAACATGAGAAGGGATTAAATATAGGGGTGTGTTATCGACCACCAGCTTCAGACAGCAATATGAATATAATGCTTTTTGAAAATATAAAACAAGCTTGCAGAGGAGGTGAGACTATTATCATGGGTGACTTAAATTACCCTGGTATTAATTGGGAATTGGAGACAGGACAAGGAAATAGGGAGGAAGAATTTCTAGATGTTATTAATGATCTTTTTTTGGCACAGTATGTTAGACAGCCTACAAGAGGAAATTCAATCCTAGATCTGGTGTTATGTAATGACGCTGACAGAATCAGTAGTATAGAGGTAATGGAACCCATTGGGACAAGCGATCATTCCGCAATCGGATTTGATATATTATGGCAAACTAAGAGGGCCCCATCTAACACAAGGATTTTACATTTTAGGCGTGCCAACTTTAAACAGACATCTTCTGGAGTGTAGGACAGTGAATGAAAAGTGGGACAAGTTTAAAAGGGTTATACTTGATGCACAGTGTAAATTTATTCCTACAGTGCGAAAAGTACGTTGAAAAAGCAGTCCCCACCGTGGATAAATAAAGATATGCGACAGAATTTGAGGGAGAAGAAAAACTGTTTAAGATATATAAAAACAACAGTACCGAGAGTAATAAGGCTGAATATTGCCGTGTGCGTGCTAAGGTCAAAAAGAACTAAGGGTAGCCAAAAGGATCTACGAAAGGCAAATCGCAGAAAATGCTAAAAGTAACCCTAAGCGTTTCTTTCATTACTGTAGTAGGAAAAGAAAAGTCAAAGAGGAGATTAAGGGAATTAAAAACAAAGACGGGCACTGCTCTGTAAAAATAAGGATATTGCAGATGCTCTAAATGGCTGTTTTGTAGATAGTTTTACCAGAGAAGAGGCTGCTAATAGGCCGGAAGGCATATTCATTACTCAGAAAGTCTTAGCGGATACAGAGATAGGGGAGATGGAAGTATTGGGTAAATTACAAAAATTAAAGACTAATAAAGCAGCCGCCCGGGATGGCATATACCCCAGGGTACTAAAGGAGTTAAGCGAGATCATTTATAAACCACTGGCAAGTATTTTTAGACTGTCTTTAAAGACTGGTGAAGTACCTAATGACTGGAAACAGGGTATTGTGGTACCAATATATAAGAAAGGGGACCGTACTGATCCAGGAAACTATAGGCCTATTAGTTTAACTTGCATCATATGCAAAATATTAGAATCTATTATTAAAGATAAACTAGAAGTATTTCTAGAAAATTACAACATCCTAAGGGATAGCCAGCATGGTTTTTGCAAGGGTAGGTCATGTCAGACAAATCTGCTGACATTTTTTGAGGAAGCAACCAAGTGTCTGGATGAGAGAAAGGCGTATGATATTATATACTTAGATTTCCAAAAAGCATTTGATAAGGTGCCATATGACAAACTCATTATCAAAATGAGAGCAGTAGGAATTACAGGTGGCATTTTAGAGTGGGTTCGGAACTGGTTACTGGATAGAACACAAAGGATAGTAATAGGCGGGATCTTATCCGAGGAGGGTATAGTGGGAAGTGGAGTTCCGCAGGGATCGGTGCTGGGACCACTGCTCTTTATCATCTACATAAATGACATTGATATGGACATTGAAAGTACATTAGTTAAATTTGCAGATGATACAAAACTGGGAGGCTTAGCAAATAGTCAGGAATCTACTAAAGTAATCCAAGACGATCTGAATAGAATCCAGAAATGGGCAGAAACCTGGCAAATGAAATTTAATATAACTAAATGTAAAGTTCTACATGTGGGGAATAAAAACATAGGACAGGATTATTTTATGGGAGGTAGAAAACTAGAATGTGCACACGTAGAAAAAGACCTAGGAGTCCTAGTTGATCAAAGCTTGTCAGGGACTGGTCAAATGCGGTAGCAGTTAAAAAAGCCAACAGGATGCTGGGATACATAGCCAAGAGTATAGAGTACAAATCGAAGGAGATCATACGCACCCTATACAATGCCCTTGTTAGGCCACACTTGGAATATTGTGTGCAGTTCTGGGGACCGCATTACAAAAAGATATAGATGCGCTGAAAAAGGTCCAAAGACGGGCAACCAGACTGATTCCAGGCATAAAAGACAAGTGTTATGAGGAAAGGCTAGAGATGCTTGAACTGTTCAAGCTTAGTAAAAGGAGACTTAGGGGAGATTTGATTGAGGCTTTTACATTTATTAAAGGAATTAACAAAGTGAATTTTAGGAAATTATTCAAGTTGAGTTCGGTTAGCAGAACGAGGGGGCATAAATGGAAACTGACAAAGGGTAAATTTCACACGGACACTAGGAAATATTTTTTCACACAGAGAGTGATCAATGCGTGGAATAGCTTGCCTGGACATGTAGTAGAGGCTGAGACACTAGGGGTATTCAAGGCTAGGCTCGATCCAGTGTTAGACACTCTAGCCTTTGGATAAACTAAGCATGTGAGCAGATTAGTGGTAGGAACGGACGAGCAGTGTTGGGCTGAATGGCCTGTTCTCGTCTCCCCCTTATGTTATGCTATGTTATGTTATGCTCTATCCAGGCGTGCACAATGCGGCTATGCGGTGGAAAATAAATCTAATATTTCTAGTAATTTAAATGTGAATATTTGAATATTCTGTAAACATTTTCATAATTCATTTCCACACAAACCCGCAAGTCCATAAATGGCTCCTACATCATGCATAAGAAAAACAAACAGAATGAGCTTGTCCCTGCTCAAAGCAATGAGGCTCCACCCCCAAAAAAAAAAAAGGAGGACTTCAAGACTCACAGGGCATTGGCGGTGACGAAGAGGTCAGCGTTGTCGAAGAGCGCCCCCTGTGGCCACTCCACCAGCAGCAAGAACGTGAGCTGGATGGAGACCATGAGGCCCAGCTTCCCGATGCTGCTGATCTGCAGGAACACCGAGCAGGCCAGCAACGTGAGCAGCACACTATAGCTGAAATACTGCAGAGAGAGCACACACACAAGCGCCTGTCAGACCACAACATGACCACAACACAACCGTCCGTCAGACTGCAACACAACCAGAGAAAGAATTGCTCATTAAATAGAGACAGAACCCACCATCAATATGCAAAATCCATTTTCCTAAATTTTTTGAGTGACAATGCTGCGCTGGTGCACTTTATGATCTTACTGCTAGCGCACCGTAGTCAGACTACACAGCGGCCATTTCACTAAAATCCAATCAGGTGCAGCAAGAATGTGACTATGACCGCAATGGACTGAAACACTGGGCTGCAGATGAGCCGATCCTACCCTCTAGTGGTGAGATGTTGTTACTGCTCCTCTTAGATGTGGCCAGAGACCAAGCCAAATGCAAATATTTTCAGATTACTTGAATAATAAAACGTTTTGAAGAATATTCAACATATATGCTTGTTCTGCTACCTGAATCTGTTTATTTCTTGTTAACACTTAACCAAATAATCAAAGGTTAAACAATTCAACACAGTACAGCACAGCACATTCAACATAACATCCAAATCGGGTTCAGAGTAATGAGCACAATACAAACCAAGCTTTAGTGATGTTTCTTTATTTCTATGAAATGGGGAACTCTTCTTGGGCAGTTGTGAGGTGCTAGTTCAGGGTTGGGGCCCCTGCGCTCACCTCGGGGAAGGGGCAGGGCAGAGCGGGGCTTGGGCACAGTGCCAGGCCCTGATTGGCAGACAGCGCTGGGTGGCGGAGCAGGCAGGGGGTCACCTGGCTGCTGGAGGTGTTGAGCTCACAAGCGACACACTCTGTCAAGCTCTCCGTGTCACAGGCAAACTGGGGGAGAGACGGTTACATAGCGGAGAGGAACACACACACACACACACACATACATGCTTGTGCAGGCACACACATGCACGCACAAACACACACACACACACACACACACACACATACAAACACACACTCATACCCGCGCAGGCACACACACACACACACACATGCTTAAACACACACACACACATGCACACGCACACACACACACACACACACACACACACACACACACACAACACACACACACACACATGCATGCGCACACACACACACACACACACACACACACACACACACACACAGACACACAGACACACAGACACAGACAGTCTCCATTAGGCCATGGAGATGAAGGTATCTCTCACCATATTGATGAAGGCAGCGATGAAGACGAGGATGATGGTGAAGACTCCCACCAGGGTGCTGTTGGTTCGAGATTGTACAATCTTCTTCGACACCGTCTGCATGGCAACCGGGAAGAGCTACACAAAACACACACAGGAGATGAGAGTGAGAGTTACCCTAAAAGCCCAAGGGGAGACAGAGAAAGGGAGTGAGGGGGGCAAGAGAAAGAGGGAGGGATAGAGAGACGAGTATGGGAAATGAGGCACTGCTGGCATGTCCTGCTGTAGTGACTCTTACCTTACAGTTTTTTTCAGTTGCTAACAAGCATCGGTCAATACTGAAGACACTTTTTCAAAACTCTTCATACAGTCTGCATTTCCAACATGCATTTTGGCCAAACAGTTCATCTCACTTCCAAAACTCACTCAAACCACCAAAACACTTCATACATGTCTCAAAATAAGGCAACAATTCTCACTCAGAAAGCATACATTGTCACTCACAACACACTGACCTAAAAAAAAAAAAACACTAACAACAGGGAGCATTACATAAATTATGAACTTTTATCTTTGAAGTTTGAATGATTTTTCACATAAATCAGTATTTCATTATAGAATAAAGAATAACACCTTTTCACTTTTTTGACTGTACTAAAGTATATGTAACAAGAATGAATTAGAAATGCAGAAATTTGCTTCAATATCGTTTATTTTTTCTATATCTCTGCATATAGTAATTTACTGAAATTACTACAAAAAACTAAACAAAAAACAAAAAATTGCAATTTCCTGAAATTCTAGGGCTGCAATAATAATCACAAAAAAACAACATGTATAGTATAATCACTCATACTGTACAGTACTGTAAGGGTTCTAGTTCTCCCTCTCTCCTGCATTTGGCCACAAGTTCTCATCAACATCACATCTTATGTCTTCTCTGGCGATGCATCTTGGAAAGTATCTTTTGGAATGTCTAATCCAACCCTGGCAGTTTTTAGGATAAATGTCTCTACACCCCACATTCATGGCATCCAGTAAGGACATCTGGTCATGTGGACGGTGGTCATACACCTTCCACCTCCACGCAGAGAAAAACTATTCGAAGGGGTTTACACTGCAAAAAAGGAATTTCAAGAAAGTAAAAAAGCCTTGTTTCTGGGGAAATTAGTCTTATTTTTTGTCTAAAAAGAAAATTAATCTTGTCAAGCATGTTTTGCCTTAGAAAAGTGATCTTATTTTAAGAAAATATATCCAACTTTTTCTTAATTAGACATTCCAGCTAATATTGAGCTAGATTTAACCAATAACAAGCTACCACAATGGTTTGGATGATATCCCAGCAGAGGAACAATATTTTTTTCCTTGTTTTAAGAGTAAGACCATTTGCACAACTTCTTAATTTAAGAATTTCATGAAATGACACCAAATTAAGTTTGTTCATCTATTTTTATTAAAGATGTGTGGCTATCACAGTAGTGGAATCATTATGTTGACAGAAAACAGAACCTGCCGCTTCACATTTCATCAATCAATCAACATTCCATATTATTACTATTAAGAGAATTGTAGTCTTGTAACAGCAAAATACAAATGACTGTGCTGAACAACAACTGCACACAATGGAAAAATACAGTTTAACATGACCCTTAACACAGCAAATGACAGACAGACAGACAGACAGACAGACACACACACACACACACACACACACACACACACACACACACACACACACACACACACACAGGCGGATAGCAGAAAGTCAGTTCAGGTCCTCTAAGGAGGCCTATTAAGCAACTGATGAACTGTTTTAACATTTTTTTTTTTTTTGATTTAGGTTATTTTCTCTGCATGATGATAGAAAATCATGCATGAGCCATTAACACTCATGTATCAGCTCTTGTCGGCCAATGATTAACAAGAAATTGCAACGCAAAAGTGTCAAAAACACAGCTATATCTATAAACAATATTTAAATCACAGTTTGTCCACCAAAAGGCACCATGTGAAAGTGAACCTTTTACAATACATCAGATGACGCTTTGTGTAGTCCAATCACATCACCCAGGTAATATTTCATAGGGACATATTCCATATCCTTGTGAGTAAAACTGTAATATGGAGTGAAATCTACAAGGTTATCGGCAGATATCAGTTCAGTTGCTTGTGCCATGTTTGGGATTTCTATTTTATATGCCATGTAATCTCTATCATAACAAATAGTATTGTGCTGCTGGAACTCAAAGCAATATAATGATGAATTTATTACATAGATATTTCTTACCAGTCCAAATTCAGGCAAATTATTAGAATTAACAGCACTCACAAGTAATGACTTCTCCCGAATATATTTGTTTCCATTTAGATTAATCCATTTAACAGATACTGCATTATTTACTTCATCATTTCCAAGGAAGGCCCTCATTTTTTCTTTTAAGTATGACATGTTGCTTATTTCTGATGTTGGTCCCAAATTACACTCATTTGCAAAAATAGGGTGTTCAGAACTACTTGCATTCTGACAACATTCATACATTTGATTATGCCTTATCAAAGACTTGCAAACATTTTTAAAATTAATTTTTAAGGCCCATTGTTTAAAAAAGCAATGTTTTGATTCGAATCTCATGCACATGTGACGGACCATTGGTCCCAGTAGTTTAATCTGGGATGGAGCATGAATCAAATAGTGTTGTTTGGGAGTGATGTTGTTATCTGGGAAAAGGTTCTTCATATGGTTTAAATGCTGTTCAATGAGTGTTTTCAATTTGTCAATAGTCTGTAGACCAATAACAGGAGCAAACAAAATTTGAACAATCTCTACAAGTTCAAGAATGATTGTGTAGATGACAGAGGGGTGGTCATTCTGTTTCGCAACAGCAGGAATAACCAGCCATGTATTATCACATACACGCGACTTATTATAAACTATTGTGTAATTCAATAATGTTATTTATAGAAATTAATTTGGGCAAATGCGAAATAAACGTATTACGATCAGCCACTCCCCCTCCTCCCTGGAAGAGATGGTACGATCCAAATGTGTCTACGCAGTTTACCCTACGCCAAAACGACCAGCCGTTGCATTTGAAATGCACACACCTGCCGCTGTGACTATTCTGTAGTAGTTTGTGGACGTCAGTGAAGACAAATTATGGATGGACTGGACGACATTGCAATTGGCACACTCAGAGGTAAGCTATTATGTGTTGTATTAACGTTATGTCAAAGTTATGTTGTGTTTTACGTAGCTAACCTAGCTTGGCAAGTTAGGGGAGGGGTCGTCTTTTTGAGCTGACGTTAACTTACTCCTACAATATTTATTTCTTTTATATTTGGTATGTTTGTTGGCGCAAGGAGCTATGATAATAATTAGAATAAACCCATCCCTCATTTTTCCGGCGTTTTTATGAAGTTTAAAGCAGCATTTTAATGGAAGTTGTTACCTCACGTAAGTGCCTTAAAACAGGGTTCCGCGCTGGTCTTAAAAAGCCTTAAAGTCTAAAATCCAACAAATCCGATTTTTAAGGCCTAAAAAGTCTTAAATTTTAGTTATTAGGTCTAAAAATGAGATGCTAGGTCTTAAAAGTGAGATTAGCTCTCTATTGTGTTAAAAATGTTTTGAGTGTCCTGCAAAGAAATCAGTCCTATCTATTTACACGGAAATTAATCAAGCTGGAACCAAAAAAATGTAAATTCGCTGCCCCGGGAGAAATTATTGGCGAACGAAAGCCACGATCGCTCGAGTTGGTTGAACGTAGACAAGAGCTAGCTAGCTAACTACTCGTGTTTTGTTTTGAGTTTCCTCGCTATGTAATTTGATAAGCCATGGGCAAGTGTAGGTTTAACTTTAACTTCACTTTCACTGTCTTTATCCATTTTCTTCACTGCTCGGCTCAACCGTGCTCAACGTGCTTGCTAAGTGCAACTGCAAAACAGTCCCCTCTCAAACAATATCCAGCGGTGCTACTTTCCGCCGCTGGCGTTCCCGACCTTGCTACATATTCACCGGTATTGCGGTATTATGAAAAATTCATATCATAAAAAATAACACCGGTATGGTGCACCGCTCAGCACTACTGCAGACCCTATATTTGAGTAGAAGTATCAATACCACATCGTTAAATACTTCATTACAGATAAAAAATCTTGCATTTAAAATCCTCCATAAAGCATTCAAGTTAACCCCCTGAGGTCGGCTGGATCGGCGCGCGATCCAAGCAGCAATACAAGTATATTACTATTTCTAACTTCGCGATATTTTATCATACACACGCTGCAAAAACATTGACAGAAACCTTAGAATCGCGACTTTCCGATTTGAGCACTGGCAAATCAAATGGGATTTTAAAATTAGCTTAATTAGACCAAAAGTAAACCTTGCTTTTTACTCTGTTTTTTACCTTTTAGTAACGTCCCCTTCTATTGACATGTTAACGAGGTGCTAATTTCGGGAGGTGCGTCGGGCCATGTGTGAAAACGCCGGCATAAACAACACAAACTGAAGAGGACAGTCTATGCTGATATTTATTTTATTTCGCTTGTTTTCAAATACTCGTGAAAATATATATAAATTCCGCGTCTTGTGACTACATATTCCGCATGTCGCAATGTAACAAATTGCAATAGGCACAGAAAATACTTTTCAAACAGCCTAAAATGTTATAAAATATATCGTATGTCTGTGTTTACGCTTGCAATCTGCCAGCAACAGTATATTCACGAGTATATTTTCAAATACTCGTGAAAATATATGAATTCCTTTGTGACTACATATTCCGTGATGTCGCAATGTAACAAATTGCAATAGGCACACAAAATACTTTTCAAACAGCGTAAAATGTTATAAAATATATCGTATGTCTGTGTTTACGCTTGCAATCTGCCAGCAACAGTCTATGCTATTGATTTTATTTCGCTTGTTTTTTTATTTTTTTACATCTTGTCTGTGTTTACGCTTGCAATCTGCCAGCAACAGTCTATGCTGATATTAATTTTATTTCGCTTGTTTTCAAATACTCGTGAAAAATATAGCCTATGAATATCGCGTGTTGTGACGCCAAACATTCCGCGTGTTGCAACGTAACAAAGAGCCAAAATGAATATTCAGGTATTTAGCATTTAGCCCTCCCACAGCCTGAAATAAATGTGACCAGTTCTGATAAAAACAGGTTTTTAGCTATTTAGATCTCAGATGTGCTAAACTATTTTCACACCCTTACATAACCAAGACCTTGGTGAACAAACGCACATTGGCAAAACAATTCGTCACTATAGTTTAGTGTGTGCTTTCACATCTTTTGTGACAGCAGAAAAATTTACTATTTTTAACTTGTGTGTTTGTAGATCTATTTACAAGCTGCATATGATACTGACCAAACTATTGATGGCATACAAATGTAGCTGTGATTGTCCTTCAAATAAAAATATCAAACACTTTGGAGTAAGTGTGTGTTAAATTGATGAAATTGAGATAAATATCAGACCATGCCAAAATCTAAAAACATTAAAAGCTTAGCACGGACCTCAGGGGGTTAAAGCACAATTTTATTCTGCAAAATGTGTCAGTTTTCTTCAAGTAAATTTAGCTGGTAATGCTTAAGTGGGTTCTAAATGCAGGATTTTTACTTGGGATATTTGTATTTTGTGGCAGGGCTCTAGACTAACTTTTGATACCAGTGAAAGAGTTATAAAGTTATAACCCGAAACACAGGAAATGTCACAATGTAAAAATGAATCGGTAAAATATTCTCACTTGTAATGTACACAAGGTTGAGTGAATTCAGTGATAAGTTCAGTGTCTTGGCACTAAATGTAACTTCTCTATGTTCCAGCTGCTAATATTGGAGAGGAGTTACTGCCTTCACTCTCCCGGGATGACATCAAAGATCTGTTTCCCGGTCCTGAAAATTTCCTGAGGCGCCGGGCTATATGGCTTGTTGTGAATAAAGAAGAAGAGGTCAGTTGTATATCTATTACAGTATAACAAACCTCAGTACACCCCTGTACAATATCACTAAAATGTAAAATAAGTATACATCCGGTCCATTTAATAACATTTTATTTATCTTTAGCCAAAGCCCAAGAGGAATGAAGCTAATTCATTTGAAAAAGAGAAATGTTTGATCAATTAAAAATTATGAAAGGTCCACATTAAGAACCAACTGCAACAGCTTTGTTCTTCTTGGGCTTTGGCTAGAAACAAATACAATTGTATTAAATTGGCAGGATTTGTAATTATTTAACATTTTAGTTATATTGCACAGGGGTGTACTCACTTCTGTTGCTTTGAGATCTATTCAACAATAAATGTAAAATTAAGTGCTTATGCAACTTTTTAAAAATCCTTTAAATCATAATGCATGTTCATTTAACTGACAAGTAAAGGCACATATTGATATTCATATATGAAGTTATCCTATGAAATGTCTAAGTGTAAATGTATTTTAGGCAGAGACTGCTGCTGAACTACAACAACCATTAACCACTGGAGGCACTGACATTTCGAAAGAGGAGCCCAACACTTCAAAGTTTGTGACTATGTCCAACCCAGAATACATAGTCTTCACGGACAGTGAGCTTGAACATGTGCGACGCTCCTACTTCGAGCAGAAGCGGCTGGGGACTGAGCACAGCGTGGCCTTATCCAAGGAGCTCCTTTGCCGACTCATAAGAAACACAATGACTAATATGATTTCAATCGCAAGGGCCACAGAGGACTCCAGATACCCCAGCAAACATGAGGTCAATGCCATGGCGAAGCGATTGGTGGAGTACTACCCAATGATAAAAGACAGGTCATCATCATCAAACACTGAGTGGGTAAGTAGTAGCTTTTTCTCACTATTGCTCATATTTGATGTTTACGGTAAAAACTTGAATCTTTTAATGCTTACTATTTGTACCCTTCAGGAACATGTTTCTAAAAAGCTCATGAAGAGACTCTCAAATGTCAGAAGTCCAAGGAAGGCCAAGGTTCCTCCTTCAAAGAAACCGCGACAGGATGGGGATATCTATGCAGATGTTTCAACAAGTGACTATGATGGAGATTCCAGTGCATCAACCATTATTCTGGAAAAGTCACCTGTTAGAGCCAGCACCCCAGTGCAACACCAGGATAGCAGTGATGAAGCATGTATGTATTTAATACGATCTGTATGCATCTGTGTCTTTGGTAGAGAAAACCTTTTTAAGAAAACATACGCCACCAGCAAGTGGAGATGCAACAGCTTTAGTGTCTGTCCAGCGATTCGAGTATTTCATTGTTCAATATTGCAATATAATAAGTGCATAAATGAATAAATCCTGTTACTTCCTGAGTTGCTCCCTAACAGTCTAACACCCCCTCTCTTTTATGCCTTCAGCTGGTTCAGTTGACCTCTTGGACAGCCAGAGAACCCAGGCAAGACACTACAAGACTCTTCAAATATTATACAAGTCCAAGAAGCCAAACAAAGCTGCGGTAACTCATTTGCTGAACCTGGAGTTTGAGTCTAGAAGACGCTTCATCACCTACGATGTTTTAAAGGAGCAAGACAGACCGACAAAGATTCTAGAGGCTTACCCATGTTTCAGAGAAATGGATCATGTAAGTAATTTGAGTAGAATATAAATCCTTTATTGTTATTGTATTAGATATAAAGGAAATTAAGTAAATGCTCACCCCCTGTAAACAGTTCATTATCAAACTGTTTAACCAGGACTCGCAATAGAGATTATTTTGTATTTATCTGTATTTGAATGTATTTTTCAGGTCCTGGATGAGCTGCGGAGAATTATTCAACCTACCAATTCCCAGTACATCTCTGAGATGAAGGACAGATGGGAAATCTTCTACTCAAAGGTCCAGTTTTATGGTATCATGAAGAAAGCCATGAAGCCTCCAAAACTTTGAATGGAGGTGAGTTCACAATGCCTTGATTTGTCCAAGTTTATATTTTGTGATCTCATGAGTGGTTATTTATGGTACTGCTTGTATTGTGCCTTTTCTGTCAAACCAATGGAGCATGCTGCAGCTGTGTTCAGAGCCCTGCCACTGCTCTTCCCATCCAGCACCATGCCACCTAGAAAGCTGGGCAAACAGCGAGGCTCTTTTCCATGTCCTTACGGTGAGACTTGCTGTATTGTATTTTATACTGTATGTTGCAGTTATTCATACATACATTATATGTTCTGTTTGGTTATTCTTTGTGATAGGTGTTTGTCATTTTCACAATGACAAAAGTTGAAGTGTTGTCCATGCTGTAATTTTGGAGGAGTAGCTTTATTGAAACTAGCGGTGGTGTTTTCAGTATTTGCAATGTTCAGCAAAGAATATATATACAAAATATTTTCCCTCAGATATCAGGGGTTAATGCGGCTAGATGTAGTTTTTTATGGATGTAGAATTATCATTTGACCATTCAGTGTCCTAGTCCAGGTCAAGGTGTGTGTTACTTGTGTTTTTCTAATCTTCTACATTGACTTTTGTCATCTAGACTTCAGAAGACCCTGATGGTTTCCTGCACCAACGACCCTGTCTTGTCCAGTTGTGGTCGTTTCTGAAGACAACTGCATGATCGCCATTGGGAGCACGCCAGTGGCCACCTTCGACAGTGAGAGGTTTCACGAGGGACTGCTCTACCTCATGGCATATTATTATGCCCTTCACCTCACTTACCCGAAGTGTATTTCCACACTGCTCTCAGTATTGCAAACTGAAATTCTCCAAGATTCCATCCATGAAGGAGATTCAACCCCCTCCTACAAAAAAGCCATTGGCGAGTGGAAGTCCTTCATTGAGTGAGTGAGAGTGAGTGAGTGAGTGAGTGAGTGAGTGAGTGAGTGAGTGAGTGAGTGAGTGAGTGAGTGAGTGAGTGAGTGAGTGAGTGAGTGAGTGAGTGAGTGAATCTCTTTTCTTTCTGTTCTCCTTTGTGACAAAAATCTGTTTCAGTTAGTCTTGCCACATGTTTATTGGTGTTATTTCTAAAAAATATATATTGTTCCTCTGGGATATTTTGCAATTTTGTGTTTTTATTTTCTAATAGGGCCGCAACTAACGATTATTTTCATTATCCATCAATCTGTTGATTATTTTCTCGATTAATCGGTTAGTTCTTTAAAAGGTCAGAAACATTTTCAGTTATTGTTTCCCAAAGCACAAGATGCAATTTAAAATGTCTTGTCTTTTCTCGACCAACAATCCACATCCCAAAGATACTGTATGCAGTTTACTTTCATAGAAGACTGAAGGAACTAGGACCAGGAACCATGTTCATGTAGAGTTATAATGCAGTCTGCCGATGGAGAAAGTGGTTGAATGTTGTCAAATGCTTTGCAGCAGTTGGGATTTTGTCTTAATAAAAAAAAGAAGCTAAAAATAAGAATGCCTCTGGTGCCTTAATTTAAGACAATGTCACTTATTTTTACTATGCTGTTTGAAGAAATTGTCTTATTGTAAGATTTTTTTGCTAATTATTAATCTTGATTTAAGGTATACATTCTTAAAGTCAGCTCAATTAAGAGACCAATGTATCTAGTTTGAAGAAATTGTGACTTATTGTAAGCTTTTCTGGCTAATTATTAATCTTGATTTAAGGTATAAATTCTTAAAGTCAGCTCAATTAAGACCAATGTATCTTGTTTGAAGAAATTGTGTCTTATTGTAAGCTTTTTTTGGTAATTATTTATCTTATATTACAGTTTTTTTCAACTGCTAACATGCATTGGTCAAAACTGAAGTCACATTTTCAAAACTCTTCACACAGTCAGCGAACCAGAAGTCTATGTGGACCAAACAATTAATCATTTTTCATTGCTTTCACACAAAATGCATTCAATGACCACATTTTCCAAAATCCATGAACTCTTTTCTCATTCATACTCCACCACCCACAAAACACTATATATTTGCAGCACATTTTTCAAATGCTAACACACTGTTTTCAAAACTGTTAAAAACACATTCAAAACAGAATTACGTCACAATGTGTGCAGCACTGTCCAATGATGGTTTGCTGTTACACAAACCACTCATTGGCCCCTACAATACAGAGAGGCTCATTTCTTTTCTGGATGACCTGCATAAATGACTTGTGCCAGCGCTACCTTCATTGTTGTGTGGGATAATGTGGCATTCCACCACTCTGCTGCAGTCACAGACTGGTTTGCTGCACATCCCAGGATGTTAGTACTATTCCTGCCTCCATACTCCCCCTTCCTAAACCCCATAGAATAGTTTTTCTCTGCGTGGAGGTGGAAGGTGTATGACCACCGTCCACATGACCAGATGTCCTTACTGGATGCCATGAATGTAGGGTGTGGAGACATTTATCCTAAAGACTGCCAGGGTTGGATTAGACATTCCAAAAGATACTTTCCAAGATGCATCGCCAGAGAAGACATAAGATGTGATGTTGATGAGAACTTGTGGCCAAATGCAGGAGAGAGGGAGAAGTAGAACCCTCACAGTACTGTACAGTATGAGTGATTATACTATACATGTTGTTTTTTCGTGATTATTATTGCAGCCCTGGAATTTCAGGAAATTGCTATTTTTTGTTTCAACTTTTTATTTTTCACAAGTAAATTACTATATGCAGAGATATAGAAAAATAAACGATATTGAAGCAAATTTCTGCATTTCTGATTCATTGTTGTTACATATACTTTAGTACAGTCAATAAAGTGAAAAGGTGTTATTCTTATTCTATAATGAAATACTGATTTATGTGAAAAATCATTCAAACTTCAAAGATAAAAGTTCATAATTTATGTAATGCTCCCTGTTGTTAGTGTTTTTAGGTCAGTGTGTTATGAGTGACAATGTATGCTTTCTGAGTGAGAATTGTTGCCTTATTTTGAGACATGTATGAAGTGTTTTGGTGGTTTGAGTGAGTTTTGGAAGTGAGATGAACTGTTTGGCCAAGATGCATGTTGGCAATGCAGACTGTATGAAGAGTTTTGAAAAAGTGTCTTCAGTATTGACCGATGCTTGTTAGCAATTGAAAAAAACTGTAAGGTATAAATGCTTAAAGGCAGCTCAAACAAGAGAAAAAAATACTAATTTTAAGTTAATCTATCTTAAATGACTAACTTTGTATTGCTTGTTATAAGCACAACTTACTTAAATTTGGTCTCTCAGTGGCTAGATTTATGTCCTAGTTTTAAGAATTCTAGTCAAGCAAAATTGGCTTACCCCATTGGCAGATTTTTTTGCTTGATATAAGACAATTTGATTAGATTTAAGAATATTTGGCTTATTTCTAGTGGGGGTGTTTTTGCAGTGTAGGAAGGGGGAGTATGGAGGCAGGAATAGTACTAACATCCTGGGATGTGCAGCAAACCAGTCTGTGACTGCAGCAGAGTGGTGGAATGCCACATTATCCCACACAACAATGAAGGTAGGGGAGTTTCCTGCCCCTCTCTCCTCCGCTGGCACAAGTCATTTCTGCAGGTCATCCAGAAAAGAAATGAGCCTCTCTGTATTGTAGGGGCCAATGAGTGGTTTGTGTAACAGCAAACCATCATTGGACAGTGCTGCACACATTGTGACGTAATTCTGTTTTGAATGTGTTTTTAACAGTTTTGAAAACAGTGTGTTAGCATTTGAAAAATGTGCTGCAAATATATAGTGTTTTGTGGGTGGTGGAGTATGAATGAGAAAAGAGTTCATGGATTTTGGAAAATGTGGTCATTGAATGCATTTTGTGTGAAAGCAATGAAAAATGATTAATTGTTTGGTCCACATAGACTTCTGGTTCGCTGACTGTGTGAAGAGTTTTGAAAATGTGACTTCAGTTTTGACCAATGCATGTTAGCAGTTGAAAAAAACTGTAATACAGGAGTAGATGGCACAGATGAAGAGTATGTTGGTGAGGATGATGAAGATGCTGACATAGATGCCAAGCATCAGGGGGGTACTGGAGGAAAGAATATAAAAAAAGCAATAATTATACATCATAATTACACATATAAATCAATAAGTATAATACAGTCATTATACATCAATATTACACATAATAATAAATAATCATGTACATGAATTATATGTAATAATAATAATTACCCACTGGGTACAAGCTGCTTGTACCCTTTTTGGTAAATCCTTAAATCCTGTAGTGCTGGTAGGGTACAATTTATTGATCAAACAGTGCTGAACACTGAGGAATTTCCACCATAACTATAACTATAATATATAACTATAACTACAGACTACTCTGTCCACACCAGAGAAAATCTTATCATTGTAATACATTTCGATCAACACACTTGAACTTCCAGCGGGTACAGACAAGTGGAGAGCAGTGATTGGTGTTTTATCATTGGAGACACCTCTGACAGTGGGATCTGAACAATGTCTATGATCACAGTTCTGGCTCATTTTTATAGTTATTGTAAAATGGACCCTTACATTCATTTGAATTGGAACGATCTTTATAATTGTAGTTTATGGTTATTATTCCCGGTGGGAACAGGCTGTAACCCATAACAGTTTGTATGGAAAGTGTGTTGAGAGGGGCAGGGACTCACTGTGGGAAAACCAGGACCTGGATGAAGCAGATTAAGCAGAAAACCAGGAGTGTACAGGCCATGTAGCCCCCGAAGCCATCGTCCACCTTCCTGGAATACTGAGAACAAGAACGAAAGAGAACATCCGTGTCATTTTCCCTTTTCTTCCAGTTTAGAATGCCGAATCATAATGTAGGGCCCAACCCACCGCCCAATCATATCTTTATGGTAGCACTTGGCATTCAGGCCAAAAAGTTCAATTTGTGTCTCATCAGACCGGATAATCTTTTTCCTGATGCTCTTAGAGTCCTTTAAGTGCCATTTGGCGAACTCCAGGTGGGCTGTCATATGCCTTTCACTCAGCAGTAGCTTCCATCTAGCCACTACCAACAAGGCCTGATTGATGGAGTGGTGCAGAGATGGTTGTCCTTCTGCCAGGTTCTCCCATCGCTGCAGAGGAACTCTGAAGCTCTCTTAGAGTGGCCATTGGGTTCTTGGTCACCTCCCTGACCTTCTTGCCCGGTTACTGAGTTTGGCCGGACGGCCAGCTCTAAGAAGAGTTGTGGTGGTTCCAAACTTCTTCCATTTCACAATGATGGAGCCCATTGTTCTCCTGGGTGCTTTCAATGCTTTAGCAATGTTTTTATACCCTTCCCCAGATCTATGCCTCAACACAATTCTATCTCAGAGGTCTATGGAGAGTTCCTAGGACTTCATGGCTTGGTTTTTACTCTGACATGCACTGTCAACAGTGGGACCTTATATAGACAGGTGTGTGCCTTTCCAAATCATGTTCAATCAATTGAATTTACCACAGGTGGACTAGAATCAAGTTGTAGAAACATCTCAAGCAGTATCAGTGGAAACAAAATGCACCTCAGCTCACTTTTGGGTGTCATATCAAAGGGTGTGTACACTTGTGTACATATGATATTTTACATTTAGATTTGTAATAAATTAGCACAAATGTCTAAAAACCTGTTTTCACTTTGTCATTATGGGCTATTTTGTGTAGAATTTTGAGACAAAAAATGTACTTAATCTATTGTACATAAGAACATAAGAACATAAAGAATACATAATGATGAGAACGGGCCGTTCAGCCCATCTTGGCTCATCATGTCCTAATCTAAAGAACATCTAGTACTACATCTAGCCTGGCCTTGAATAGCCCGAGCGTTTCTGCCTCTACTACCTGACCTGGCAAGCTGTTCCAGGCATTGACAACTCTCTGTGTAAAGAAAAACTTCCTAATATCTGTGCGGAATTTGCCTTTAACTAATTTCCACCTGTGGCCTCTTGTTCTGCTGACCCCACTTATCTTAAAAATCTTTGGTATTTTACTTTGTTAATCCCTTTTAGGAATTTAAAACCTCAATCAAATCCCCCTAAGTCTGCGTTTGCTAAATTTAAATAGATTGAGTGCCTTAAGTCTATCATCATAACTTTTACCTTTCATACCAGGTATCAGTTTAGTTGCCCTTCTTTGGACTTTTTCAAGAGCTTCAATATCTTTCTTGTAGTGCGGTGCCCAGAACTGCACACAGTATTCTAAGTGCGGTCTGACAAAGGCGTTATATAACATTAATATAACCTCCTTTGATTTATACTCAATACCTTTTGCTATGTATCCCAGCATCCTGTTGGCTTTTTTCACTGCTGTAGCACACTGCTTTGATGCAGATAGGCTTTGATCAACTACAACTCCTAAATCCTTTTCAAATTGAACATCTACTAACTTTTCTCCTCCCATAAAATACTCCTGTCTAATGTTTTTATTTCCCACATGCATAACTTTACATTTAGCAATATTGAACGTCATCTGCCATGTATCTGCCCATTTTTGGATTTTGTATAAATCATCTTGGATTACTTTAGTCGATTCCAAACTGTTTGCCAAACCCCCAAGTTTAGTATCATCTGCAAATTTAACTATTTTGCTACTAATGTCCATATCCAGATCCATCCATCCATCCATCCATTATCTAAGCCGCTTATTCCTGGTCAGGGTCGCGGGGCTGGAGCCTATCCCAGCATGCGTTCCGGCGAGAGGCAGGAATACACCCTGGACAGGTCGCCAATCCATCGCAGGGCACACACACCATTCACTCACACACTCATACCTACGGGCAATTTAGACTCTCCAATTAGCCTAACGTGCATGTCTTTGGACTGTGGGAGGAAACCGGAGTACCCGGAGAAAACCCACGCGGACACGGGGAGAACATGCAAACTCCGCACAGAAAGGCCCCCGGCCTGGATTCGAACCCGAGACCTTCTTGCTGTGAGGCGACAGCGCTATCCACTGCACCACCGTGCCGCCCCATATCCAGATCATTTATGTAAATAAGGAAGAGCAGAGGTCCCAGCACCGATCCCTGCGGGACACCACAGCCCACAGCACCGAGGTCAGATTCGGCCCCACCTACTGTTACTCTTTGTATTCGCCCTTGCAGCCAATTTTTAACCCACTGTGAAACTACTCCTACAATTCCTACTGATTTCATTTTAGCAATGAGCCTCTCATGTGGTACCTTGTCAAATGCTTTCTGAAAGTCCAAATATATAACATCATAAGCCTGGTTCAGGTCAACACACTTTGTAGCCTCTTCGAAAAAGTCCAGGAGGTTTGTTAGGCATGACCTCCCTTTGAGAAATCCATGCTGGCTCTCCCTTAAAATACTATTATTTTTCAAGAATGATTCCAACTTATCCCTAATAATACATTCCAGCATTTTACATGCGATGCAAGTTAAACTGACAGGCCTATAGTTCCCTGGGTCAGTACGGTGCCACTTCTTATATATTGGAATTATACTACCCTGCTTCCAGTCATCTGGTATTTCTCCAGTGATTATGGATTGACTGAAAATATCTGTCAATGGTTTATATATAATTTCCCCAAGTTATTTGAGTACTCTGGGATATATGCCATCCGGGCCTGCTGCCTTATTTGTCTTAAGTTTTTGTAGTTTTTGTAGTACTTCTACATCCCTTATCTCAAAGTCCTCCAAAACATTCCATACCTTGTCTATACATTTAGGCATATTTATAACCTCTTCTCTAGTAAAGCTCTCCACAAAGTAACTGTTTAGTGTGTTTGCAATGTCCTTATTATTATAAACCAAAGTTCCTTCCTTATCCTTAATGTACTTAACCTTATCCTTAACTTTCCTTTTTCTACTACAATATTGAAAAAACTTCTTAGGGTTACTTTTTGCATTTTGGGAAATTTTAATTTCAAACCGCCTTTTAGCTGCTCTTATTTCCTTTTTAGCCTTAGCCCGCATATTACAATAATCTAACTTGTTTCTCTCCGAGTTATCCTTTTTATATACTCTATACAGTCGTTTCTTTTGCCTCAAAATCACCCGTAAAGATTTAGTCATCCACTGCGGAGACTGTTTTTCATCCTATTTTCCTTACTTTGGGGATGAATTTAAACTGTACATCTACAATAACCCTTTTAAATATAGTCCATTTTTCATTCACAGTTCTGCAATCTAGAAGTTTTATCCAATCTATATTACTTAGATTCTCTCTCATTTTATTAAAGTCAGCTCGTCTAAAATTTAAAATTCGAGAGTTAGAGGAGGCTGTCTTAACTTGCCAAAAAATATCAAAAATAACTGCACTGTGGTCACTTGCCCCTATTGGTTCTCCTACCTCTGTGCTGCAAATTCTATCAGGATTGTTACACAAAACCAGATCCAGTATTGATTTCCCTCTCGTAGGCTGAGTAACAGACTGTACCAAAAAGCAGTCATTGACCATATCTAAAAACTCCTCTTCACATTTGCCCTGACCTGTCACTATCTCCCAATTGATAGAGGGTAATTGAAGTCGCCCATTATTATCGTCTCTCCTTCAGCACAGATTTGTTTTATGTTATCAAAGAGCGTACTATTTATGTTACTGTCTGAAGCTGGAGGTCTATAACATACTCCTATATTAAGGCCCTTCTCACGATCTCCCAATAATCTAATCCAGACATCCTCACAAGAAACTAATGGGTTTATACCTGGAATTTCCTGCACATTAAGATAGTCTTTCACATAAAGGGCACTCCCCTCCTCTTTTATTAGTTCTATCCTTCCTAAACAATTTGTACCCCTCTACATTATATTCCTCCCCATCCGCTGCGCCAAGCCATGTCCCTGTAATCCCAACAATGTCATAACCCCCATTCAACATGACAGTCTCCACTTCCAAAAATTTAGAATGTAGAATAAGTCTGTAACGCAATGAAACGTGGAGAGGGTGAAATGGGGTGTGCAGACTTTCCGGCTTGACTGTACATGTTTGAGGCCTAACCAATCATAGTCAGGTCCTGACCCACCACCCAATCATATCGCAGGCCCAACTCTACATATGTATCAGAGACACTAACACATAGATGGTATGTGTTAGCATAGCTGGTATGTGTTAATGTAGCTGGTACATGTGTTAGCGTACCTGGCATGTACAGTATGTAGCTGGTATATGTGTTAGTGTAGCTGGTATGTACAGTGGGGAAAATAAGTATTTAGTCAGCCACCAATTGTGCAAGTTCTCCCACTTAAAAAGATGAGAGAGGCCTGTAATTTTCATCATAGGTATACCTCAACTATGAGAGACAAAATGAGAAAAAGAAATCCAGAAAATCACATTGTCTGATTTTTAAAGAATTTATTTGCAAATTATGGTGGAAAATAAGTATTTGGTCACCTACAAACAAGCAAGATTTCTGGCTCTCACAGACCTGTAACTTCTTCTTTAAGAGGCTCCTCTGTCCTCCACTCGTTACCGGTATTAATGGAACCTGTTTGAACTCGTTATCAGTATAAAAGACACCTGTCCACAACCTCAAACAGTCACACTCCAAACTCCACTATGGCCAAGACCAAAGAACTGTCAAAGGACACCAGAAACAAAATTGTAGACCTGCACCGGGCTGGGAAGACTGAATCTGCAATAGGTAAGCAGCTTGTTGTGAAGAAATCAACTGTGGGAGCAATTATTAGAAAATGGAAGACATACAAGACCACTGGTAATCTCCCTCGATCTGGGGCTCCACGCAAGATCTCACCCCGTGGGGTCAAAATGATCAGAGGAACGGTGAGCAAAAATCCCAGAACCACACGGGGGGACCTAGTGAATGACCTGCAGAGAGCTGGGACCAAAGTAACAAAGGCTACCATCAGTAACACTACGCCGCCAGGGACTCAAATCCTGCAGTGCCCGACGTGTCCCCCTGCTTAAGCCAGTACATGTCCAGGCCCGTCTGAGGTTTGCTAGAGAGCATTTGGATGATCCAGAAGAGGATTGGGAGAATGTCATGTGGTCAGATGAAACCAAAATAGAACTTTTTGGTAGAAACTCAACTTCGTGTTTGGAGGAGAAAGAATGCTGAGTTGCATCCAAAGAACACCATACCTACTGTGAAGCATGGGGGTGGAAACATCATGCTTTGGGGCTGTTTTTCCATCAGCAAGGGCATTGAAGATGAAACGTGGCTGGGTCTTTCAGCATGACAATGATCCCAAACACACCGCCGGGCAAAGAAGGTGGCTTCGTAAGAAGCATTTCAAGGTCCTGGAGTGGCCTAGCCAGTCTCAGATCTCAACCCCATAGAAAATCTTTGGAGGGAGTTGAAAGTCCGTGTTGCCCAGCGACAGCCCCAAAACATCACTGCTCTAGAGGAGATCTGCATGGAGGAATGGGCCAACATACCAGCAACAGTGTGTGGAAACCTTGTGAAGACTTACAGAAAACGTTTGACCTCTGTCATTGCCAACAAAGGGTATATAACAAAGTATTGAGATGAACTTTTGTTATTAACCAAATACTTATTTTCCACCATAATTTGCAAATAAATTCTTTAAAAATCAAACAATGTGATTTTCATTTTGTCTCTCATAGTTGAGGTATACCTATGATGAAAATTACAGGTCTCTCTCATCTTTTTAAGTGGGAGAACTTGCACAATTGGTGGCTGACTAAATACTTATTTTCCCCACTGTATATAGCTAGTATGTGTTAGCGCAGCTGGTATATGTTAAGGTGACCAGATTTCTTGGAGCTATCTGGGGACATTTTCATTCGGTGTAACTGTGCGACAGTTGAGCATGTGCCTTAAGAAAAAAAAAGTGCATTTTCTTTTCTTGGAATAAGCCATAAGGATAGACTATGCTAATTTGTTGGCTAGTTGCCAATTTTATGCTTATAAATTTCAGCACTCACGCCATGGTCACAAGCTATCTTTATTGTTTATCTTTTGTGACAGGCCAGTCAAAAGGATTCGGCGGGTATTGACGCATGGCTTGGGTACAACAATACATTTTTCAATACATTACTCTTTTTTAAATCCGGGGACATTTTCGGGGATGATGCCAGCCACGAGACACCCAATTCGGGGACTGTCCCCAGAAAACGGGGATGTCTGGTCACCCTAGTATATAGCTGGTATGTGTATAGCTGGTATGTGTTAGCGTAGCTGATATGTGTATAGCTGGTATGTGTTAATGTAGCTGGTATGTATATAGCTGGTATGTGTTGGTGTAGCTGGTATGTGCTAGTATAGCTGGTATGTGTTAGCGTAGCTGGTATGTGTATAGCTGGTATGTGTTAGCATAGCTGGTATGTGTATAGCTGGTATGTGTTGGCGTAGCTGGTATGTGTTAGTGTAGCTGGTGTGTGTATAGCTGGTATGTGTTAGCATAGCTGGTATGTGTGTTAGCGTAGCTGGTATTTGTATAGCTGGTATGTGTTGGCGTAGCTGGTATGTGTTAGCGTAGCTGGTGTGTGTATAGCTGGTATGTGTTAGCATAGCTGGTATGTGTGTTAGCGTAGCTGGTACGTGTATAGCTGGTATGTGTTAGCGTAGCTGGTATGTGTATAGCTACACCATGCTGCAGTAGCCCTGGCAGGGTACAGACCTTCTTCTCCAGTCCCGAGGTCTGGAACGTCAGCAGGAACTTCTTGACATGGTCCTTGCGGAGCTGGTCGATGCTTCGGGCATCGATGGCACGCACCAAAAACTCATCCACCTCATCCTCGGGGTTCATGGCCTCCTGTGCACTCCGGCTGTGAGGTGTAAGGTCCAGTGAGAGGGACACTGGACTAAAGGATGTTTCCTTACCTACAGCTGGCTCTGATAGGCATTTTGTCTCACCTGCCACTTGCTCATATGTATTTTTATTTTTATCTATCTACCTGGACAGAGAAACAAACAAGCCAAAAACATACCTGTCCTTGGTGGAGGACTCATCAATTCCCTGAAGAAAGAGTAAAAGAGGGAGATTACTAAGAGAGAGAGAGGGGGGAAGAGAGAGAGAGAGAGAGAGAGGGGACAGAGAGAGAGAAAGGGAAGAGAGAGAGAAAGAGGGGAGAGAGAGAGAGAGAGAGAGAGAGGATTGGATGGAGTGACAGAATAAACATGTTAAGGTTCTAAGTGAAAGAGAAAAATATGAATGGAAGTGCTTTGATGAGCAAAAAAGGAAAGGCCAAAAGGAAAGGTAGTGGATTTAGTGTTTATGCAAATAGACTCAAGATGCTTTTCAGGGATTTATGCACTACTTCTGGAAGAGATGTTAAATCAAGGTCCTGACTGTGGTCATTAAAGTTCCCATGGCACTCGTTGAAAGAGTAAGGGTGTTAATCCGGGGGCCTCATTTATAGAAAGTTGCGTAGAAACCATCCTACATTTGATCTAAGATCATTTCTGAAATGTGCGTAAGTGTGATTCAGAGAAGCTGAACGTACGCACAAAAAAACGTGCGTACGCCACTCCCCCAGATGTGAAATCTCTAAATCACAAATGATCTTTAAAGTGTGCGTAGCTGAATGGTTTTAGATCTCCGCCTTGTAAACACCCCCTAATTAATATCATTAGCATATAAAGGAGCACGAATCAAAACACAAATCATCTACTTGATAATGGCGAGCTGCAAGAAAAATAATTTTAGCGAGGCCGAAATCGAGGTCCTGTTGGCGGAGGTGCAGATGCGTGCAGGGACGCTGTTTGGGAGCCTTTCCAGTAGCTTTACCAGTAAAACCAAGTACGTGGCCTGGCAGTCTGTATAACTCATTCCCTTCTTATTGCATGGTTGGCGATATCTTCGAGAAGTGACAATGCTGCCATTCTTCCTCTTGCAAACCACAACATTATTGGACATTTTATAGCCTACAGATTGACCGAAATGTTTTACACGTGTGGAATCATAATATGTATATTAAATACATTTCCTTCAAGGATGTGTCAATTATGCTAATATGGGTAGTTTTGGAAAACCAATGGGTGTTTTTGTTTTGTTTTCCACAAGTTGCCTAGCTTATGTTGTTTTAATGTATTAATAACTTTATTGTGCAAACCATTACGTATAGCCTAAGCAATGTGTTCAATCTGGTAATACTACTACTACTAATAATAATAATAATCATAATGAGGAAACAATTAGGCAGCAGATGACATGTTGGCGCTCTTAGATTTCCGAATACATTTTACATTACATTTACATTTTAAGCATTTAGCAGACGCTCTTATCCAGAGCGACTTACAATATGTACATTAATACATGGTAGGAACAATCATAGTACGCGCAAGAGATCAGTGCAGTAATACAGCGATAAACATTATTGCAGGCAGCTGCGTACCATACCTGTAGCACTGGGAAGGAAAAGGTTAGTACATTTTTTTAAATGGAGTAAGCAGGGGAATATAGTGTTGAGCAAGTAGGCAGTGGTGATGACAATTAGCTAGATCAGGGGTGTCAAACATACGGCCCGCGGGCCGTATCCGGCCCGACAGGTGGTTTAATCCGACACAGTCGTGAAGAGAAAAATGATAACGATATAAAAGCATATTTCTAGTCCATTCCTGTGGGGAGTTATGTTTTTTAAAGAAATAACCAGAAAGCGCATTTCCAACACTAGGGGCAGCAAAGGAAAAGCAAGATTGGCATGACAAGAGATCAAGAAATAAAGAGCATATCTTTGCAAGCGCGTGCCAGGTCTGGGAAGATGCAGTTTGGTTCCCCGCAAGTCTTACTGCCGTTAAGTTGCTAGCAAAATATCAAGAGTGACACCCCAATTACCAAAATGTCGTTGTCAAAGAGAAGAAAGGTTGACGTAGAGTGCCCGAGCTTTCCAGGAAAAATGGACAGAGTATTATTTATTCACAGAGGTGAATGCAAAACCAGTGTGCTTGTTATGTAATCAACAGGTTGCAGTGCTCAAAGAATATAACATTCGGCGCCACTATGAGACTCACCATAAAGAAAAGTTTCACCATTTGCAGGGGCAGTTAATAAAAGAGAAGATAAAATAATTATTAGCTGGACTGAAAAAACAGCAGTCTGTATTTACTCGTAGCCGTGATGTCAGTGATAGAGCAGTGAAAGCTAGCTACCTTATTGCAAACGAGTTGGTGCGAGCATCAAGCCATTTTCGGATGGCGAACTTGTGAAAAAATGCATGCTGAAGGCTGCAGAAGTCGTGTGCCCCGAAAAGCAGCAGGCCTTTGTCAACATAGGTCTGTCAAGGAATACAATTGCAGACAGGGTACAAGATCTCTCGAGACTTGGGCAGCCAAATGAAGGACAGAATCCGGTCATTTATTGTATTTTCGGTCGCTATTGATGAAAGCACCGACATCACAGATGTTGCACAACTGTGCATATTTATTAGAGGTGTTGATGAGACTTTGACCGTCACCGAGGAGTTTCTTGAGTTGGTTCCCATGATGGACACAACAACAGCTGATGACATATTCAGCGCTCTCGTTACCGCGCTGGACAATGTCGGAGTGGACTGGTCCCGTGCTGTTAGTCTGGCCACTGATGGTGCCCCATCAATGGTCGGGAGAAAGGCAGGTGTTGCCACAAAATTCAGGGAGAAGGTGCAGGCAGCCAACGGAGGAAAAGATTTTGGACATTTCATTGTATTTTGCACCAGGAAGCATTGTGCTGTAAAACACTAAAAATGGATCACGTTATGAGTATGGTTGTCAAAACCGTGAATTATATCCGAGCGAGGTCAGAATCACCGTCAGTTTGACTGCTTTCTCAATGATAATCACATCCTGGCTGGCTTACCATACCACACTGAAGTGCGATGGTTAAGCCGAGTGCCGTACTCAAGCGCTTCTTTGAACTACGAGAGGAAATTGGGGAGTTCATGGAGAAAAAGGGGAGGCCAGTAGGCGAATTGAAATGCTCAGAATGTGTGAGAGATCTGGCCTTCATGGTGGATATTACACAGCACCTGAATAATCTTAACAAAATGATGCAAGGTCGCCAAAGAGTCGTCACGCAGTTTTGCGATAGCATATGCGCCTTCAAGTTGAAACTGTCACTTTGGGAGAAGCAGCTCTCGAATGGTGACACCGCGCATTTCCCAATTCTCGCAGCTATGCGCGCAAGCCAACCCAATGCTGATTTAGATAAATACAAAGATAAAATAACAGAATTGCTGCAGGGGTTCGAGTGCAGATTTCAGGTCTTCGGGGAACTTGAGAAGGAATTTGCCTTTTTTTGCTCGCCATTTATAGTCAATGCACCCGATATGCCCGCAGACATCCAACTTGAGACAATTGACTTGCAAAGTGATTCTAATTTGAAGCAGAAATTTGCATCGGTAGATTTAGGCACGTTTTACCAATATCTCTTGCCAGATTACCCCAGATTAACACACCTGGCTGCAAAGATTTTGTCCATGTTTGGAACTACCTATCTTTGTGAACAGGCATTCTCTGTTATGAACCTCAACAAAACAAAGCACAGGTCAAGATTATCAAACACACACCTGAATGCCATCTTGAAATGTGTTGCTACACAGGGATTTGAAACCTGATATTGATGGCCTGGTGAAGGCCAAACGATGCCAAGTTTCAGGATCCAGCAGTAGTCGATAGAAGAAGCCTGTGGGAAAGGGAGCTTAATTAAATTCTTGTTATGTTCACAAATGTTTGCAGTCTGAAGAATGCAGTTCTTTGAAAATAATTTACTTTTGTTTTTAGCTTGAAAAGAATATTCTGCAGTATATCCCTATCAGCAAGCCAGGTTAAGTAGGCCTGAGCTACAAAATATTTTGATCTGAAGTAGCCATATCATATGGTTCAGTACTGCTATAACTTTTATGTTTTTAAATTTAATTCAATTTTTCATTACTTCATTCATATTTTTCACATTTACATTTTAGGCGGGGTGTTTAATTTTTTTCCATAGCACCCTCTTGAGTTTACTATAAGGATTGCTTCAGTATCAGATGCAAAATATTCACTCTGTATAAAATTAAATAAACCAGTTTTTTGAAAGCAAAATGCATTTTATTTGAAATCCATTGGCCTCTCTGTAAATGAGTAAATAATAATGATAAGTGATTAGGCTACTATGTTGGTTGAGGCATTTTTTCCCAACTAAGAAAAAAACAAAATAAAAAACAAAGCAACTGATTTGGAGTTGACCATAGGTTATTTTGCTATTATGTTACTGGTCCGGCCCACTTGAGATCAGATGAGTTGTATGTGGCCCCTGAACCAAAATGAGTTTGACACCCTTGAGCTAGATGTACAGAATTCAGTGGTAGTGGAGTCTGAAAAGGTGGGTTTTGAGTCTCTTGCGGAAATCGCAAGTGATTCCGCGGTCCTGACCGATTGCGGAAGGTAGTTCCACAAGCGAGGGGTCAGAGAAGAGACGAGACTGCGAATACCTGCAGTACTCCAACATTGCCACAAGGAAACATGCGTACGCCAAGTTGAAACCTGACGTGGAGCTGAGTACTTTTCCACGTCAAAGACCGTTTTTATAAATCTGAACTTTGGCGTGGATTTGAGCGTACGCACGTTGTAAGATCAAATCTGTGCGTAAGCATGTTTTATAAATGAGGCCCCTGGTGTTCTGGTCAAATTCCCACAAAACTGTCTCTCTACATCTGGCAACCTAATCATCTCCCTACATCTGATTGGCTACACAATCCCCTGCATGTCCTACCCACTGATTCCCCAAGCTGTCATTGCGAGTTCTCATCTGACCTACCTGCTTAAATAAAGGTATCCGAATCCCTGACCCCTGCAGGGTGACTCACCATCTGTCTGAAGACTTTGGAGTCCTTGGTCCTGGAGAAGGAGCAATCAGGGACCCAGCGTGGCATCAGTCCCTCTGTGGAGTTTGCCCGTGTGCGCTGTAGCTTTGCCATGACGGCCTTCTCCTCCTTCTGCAGAGCAACCACACAGGACCATATGCGAACACACATAACCATACATGACCACACATGACCGTACATAGTCACAGACAACCATACATGACCACACAGAACCACAGACAACCATACATGACCACACACAACTGTACATAACCACACACACAACCATACATGACCACACACAACTGTACATGACCGCACACAACCGTGCATGGGTGAAGCTGAAACACTCCCTGCGCAGCCTGACTGCATCTCTAAATCAGACCCACAGCCACAACCAATAAAACAGCAGAAAAACCAGTAACGCAGATATTTAGCTGTGACCGGAAGTTGCTCGTGCATCACGTGACTGACCCTTTTTTGGCTGCAGCCCAGCACAAGGAATGTCTCGATGCTGTTGTCCTTCAGGTAGGTGTTGCGCTCCCCTCCGAACCCGGGCTCCACCTCGTAGTCTCCATTCAGGTACTGCAGTGTGGCTTTAGTGATGTGGATCCTCCTGCATCATAGACACGAGGAGAGAATGAGTGCGTGTATGTGTGTGTCCGTCCCTCCCAGATGGTGTCAGAGTGTCACTCACCCGGCCTTGCCTCCTGCCTCCATGTGATTGGCCAGCGTCACGTCATTAGACCAGACGTCGAACTGCCACTTGCGCAGCCCCAGCACCCCGCAGTGGACGCGGCCGCTGTGGATTCCCACGCGCATGTTCACGTTCACCCCTGTGACCTCGCGCACCAGCCTGCAGGAGCAGCACTCAGGACCTGGCTACGCATTTACACAAACACTTACCAATTTACACCAACACATTTACCAATTTACACTAACACTCACCAATTTACACCAACACACTCACCAATTTACGCCAACACACTCACCAATTTACGCCAACACACTTACCAATTTACACCAACACTCACTAATTTACACCAACACACTCACCAATTTACACCAGGAAGAGGAAGGAGGGCGTGTGAGGTGAGAGAGAAACAGAGAGAGGGAAGTAGGAGAGGGGGAGAGATGTGGATAGAGAGAGGCAGGGAGAAGAAGGAGGGAGTGTGAGAGAAACGTAGAAACGTACGAGATGGCCTCAATCATGTCCACGCCCATCTCCACGCAGCAGTGGGCATGGTCAGCCCGGGGTTCTGGCAGGCCTGACACGCAGTAGAAGCAGTCCCCCAAAATCTTAATCCACAGGCAGTGGTTCTCCTGCAGGAGCAAAGTGTCACTGATCTGAGATCAGGAGTGTCCTGCCAGGTGTACAGTACAGCATTGTGTGTAGCTTTACTGAGCTAAGGTCAGGAAGCTGGTGCCACGGGCTGCTGAGAACCGTGTAAAACAGCACAGCAGCTAGTGTCCGCAGAAATAAGAAAAACAACAGAAACAATTGTGTTTGCATTGAAAAAGTGAAGCTTGCACTTATTCATGAAACGAAGGCAATGGGATGCTTTGCATTTGCTCACCGAAGCCAGTTTGTCGGAGCGAGCAAAGAGCTCGTTCAGAGTCATGACCAGCTCCTGCGCAGTGCACTGGGAGGCCAGGCTGGTGAAACCCTCAATGTCTGCAAATAGGATGCTTTGGGAAAGAAAGAGAGACACCAACAAAATGATACATTCATTCAGAATCCACAGTATCTCTCTTGATGGAGGGAGTATTTGTTTTCTGGGGAGAGGGGGGAGCTCTTTCGGAACAGTTTTTCTAATGAGATTGATTAGACTGATGATTCACAGCATACCAGATGGTTGTTAAAGGAATCAAATGGGAAACGACATAATTCTAACTGCAGTGTCTCCCACCAGCACAAAAAAAATGAAGGTCTGGCCTCCTGGGTGGTTACAACGTTTGACGCTGGCCACTGTGACCGGGATTCGATTCCACTGGCCGCACCAGTCAGCTCTGACTAGCGGGCGGCAATTGGCTGTCCGCCCCAGGGAGGGGGGAGGGAAGCCGATACTAGTTTGTTGCGTATAGGAGTGGCTCTCGAGTTACAGTCGACGGCTTGGCGAGTGCCGGCTCAGAGGAGACAATACTTCGCCTTTGTCACTGCCGGTCTCAAGAATACAGCAGCGAACTAACAATATGAGGGGAGCATTGACATGAAAAACAGAGGGGAGAGAGATTAGCTACTAAATTGGGAGAAAAATGGGAGAAAATCTGAAACAAATTCTTTAAAAAAAGCTTTTAAAAAACGAAGGCCTGATTTTCACAATCATGGAAAACAATATATATTAAAAGAGGAAAAGAAAAATATTTTTATTATCAGTTTGGACAGCAGTGGGAGTTTGGCTGGGTAGGGGGACCAGAGATTATGAGAAGTGAAGGTCAAAGACCCTCATTGCACCCTGTTAGCCTGTACATACTGTCTGTTAATTTACTGCATCTTCATTTAAGCATGCGGGCCAGCGGAGAACTCAATTGTCATTGGCAGTGAGGGCCTGGGGAATCACAGAGGGCAGAGAGCGCAATGGTACTCGACGTACAGGAAGCCTGCGGGGAAAGGCCATCTGCTACCCGTCAATAATAGAGCCCTCTGCGTGGGGCGAGGGGGGAGGGTGCTTTTTTCCATCGCAGGCGGGAATAAACTGACTGGCGGAGTGAGAGAGGCCGATCTGCTGCTGCTCCTTGTTGCTGCTATGACAGGCAAGTTAAGATTAGATTAGGAAACTTTATTGTCCATCACATTGTCTTGGACATGACATAAAACATAAACATAAAAACAGCAGCAGTTCAGACAACAGCGCAGACTGCTAAAAAATAGAAAAAGAAAAGATGTGCAAAAGAAGTAAAGTGCATATGATATTATGTTTAGCTTAAGAGGGTTACTGCAGTGGGAATTAATTATTTTTTGTGAATGAGTTTCCTGGCCATGGGACTCTGATTGGACGGTCTGATGGGAGTAATTGGAAGGAGTTGTGGAGGGAGTGTGAGGGGTCCTGTGTGATGAGTGGCATTTTTCACGACTGACTGAGTGTACAGTTCTGATAGTTGTTGCTGGGTGGTTACCAGATACTTGAGAGTTTATTTTTGCTTTCGACAGTTAGGGAGTTGTACCAGGGTGTGATATTGAAGCACAGATTCTACAAGGGACTTGTATACAGCTGTTAAAAACAGCTGTTAAGTGAGTCTCCCTGAGCCCGGGAGACCTGCAGCCAGTGCGTGCCTGTGCGCTTAGCTCTGTCAGGTCAGGTCTTCCAGTGGAAATCACACGTTACTTATCGGTCATCTCTGCCTCTTATTTGATGGGCGCTGTTTTGGGCGACATACACATGTCCGGTAAAAACACAACCAAACAAGGATAAATTATGTGTTATGTAGCAGCACAGTTCCACTTGCTACCATTTATTGACAATCTCTTGTTGTTGTTGTCACCATTTTTTGTTGTTCGCATGTTGATGCCTGTTCCTTTTCTTTTTTCATTTTGTTTGTTTTCTGCACCAAGCTTTGGCAATGACAATAGAGCATATTGAATTTAATTTAATTTAATTTAATTGAGAGAGAGAGTTACTTTAACATTATTCATGTATGGTTGCTCTTACATTCAGGGCCTCTCTGAATTTGCCTGTGTTTTTGCCGTAATGATTGGGGCTGGGGGGTGAGGACACCTCTGTGGTGCTACCTGACATTGTCGTGCTTCTGGATGTAGATCTTGTGGAACATCATGTCTTCTTTCTTGGCATTGATTTCAGCTTTCATCTCCATGGCAACGTGCGTTGGCAATACTGACAGCAGCAGACGTTCCTGAGAGGAGAAGGGAGAGAGAGAGAGAGACAGAAAGAGATGGAGAGAAAGAGAGTGAGCGAGAGAGATGGAGAGAAAGGGAACAAGTGAGCAAAAGAGAGCTTTATTTTTAGCTAATTAATTAAAGTGTATTTAAAATAACTGTACCGTTAAATATGTCTTAAAGGTTTTAAATATAAGAACATAAGAATACATAATGACAAGAACGGGCCGTTCAGCCCATCTAGGCTCATCATGTCCTAATCTAAAGAATATCGAGTACTGCATCTAGCCTGGACTTGAATAGCCCAAGTATTTCTGCCTCTACTACCCGACCTGGCAAGCTGTTCCAGGCATTGACAACTCTCTGTGTAAAGAAAAACTTACTAATATCTGTGCGGAATTTGCCTTTAACTAATTTCCATCTGTGGCCTCTTGTTCTGCTGGCCCCACTTATCTTAAAAAAACTTTGGTATTTCACTTTGTAATCCCTTTTAGGAATTTAAAAACCTCAATCAAATCCCCCCAAGTCTCCGTTTGCTAAGCTTAAATAGATTGAGCGCCTTAAGTCTATCCTCATAACTTTTACCTTTCATACCAGGTATCAGTTTAGTTGCCCTTCTTTGATCTTTTTCAAGAGCTTCTATATGTTTCTTGTAGTGCGGTGCCCAGAACTGCACACAGTATTCTAAGTGAGGTCTGACAAAGGCATTATATAACATTAATATAACCTACTTTGATTTATACTCAATACTTTTTGCTATGCTGGCATCCTGTTGGCCTTTTTCACTGCTGTAGCACACTGCTTTGATGCAGATAGGCTTTGATCAACTACAATTCCTAAGTCTTTTTCAAATTGAACAGCAACTAACTTTTCTCCTCCCATAAAATACTCCTGTCTTATGTTTTTATTTCCCACATGCATAAATTTACATTTAGCAATATTGAATGTCATCTGCCACGTATCTGTCCATTCCTGGATTTTGTTTAAATCAGCTTGGATTACTTTAGTCAATTCCAAATTGTTTGCCAAACCCCCAAGTTTAGTATCATCTGCAAATTTAACTATTTTGCTACTAACGTCCATATCAAGATCATTTATGTAAATAAGGAAGAGCAGAGGTCCCAGCACCGATCCCTGCGGGACACCACTGCCCACAGCACCAAGGTCAGATACGGCCCCACCTACTGTTACTCTTTGTATTCGCCCTTGCAGCCAATCATGAACCCACTCTGAAACAACTCCTGCAAATCCTACTGAATTATTTTTAGCAATGAGCCTCCCTTTGAGAAAACCATGTTATTTTTCAAGAATGATTCCAACTTATCCCTAATAATACATTCCAGCATTTTACATGCGATGCAAGTTAAACTAACAGGCCTATAGTTCCCTGGGTCAGTACGGTCCCCTTTCTTATATATTGGAATTATACTACCAGTCATCTGGTATTTCTCCAGTGATTATGGATTGCATAACAATATCTGTCAGTGGTTTATATATAATTTCCCCAAGTTCTTTGAGTACTCTGGGGTATATACCATCAGGGCCTGCTGCCTTATTTGTCTTACGTTTTTGTAGTACTTCTATGTCCCTTATCTCAAAAGTCCTCCAAAACATTCTGTTCCTTGGCTATACATTTAGGCATATTTATAACCTCTTCTCTAGTAAAGCTCTCAACAAAGTAACTGTTTAGTGTGTTAGCAATATCCTTATTATTATATACCAATATTCCTTCCTTATTCTTAATGCACTTAACCTCATCATTAACTTTCCTTTTTCTATTACAATATTGAAAAAACTTCTTAGGATTACTTTTTGCATCTTGGGAAATTTTAATTTCAAACCGCCTTTTAGCTGATCTTATTTTCTTTTTAGCCTTAGTGTTACGTGCGGTAAATGCAGACCTGGACCCAAAAGCGGACTCGACACGGAGATGGTATTTGCGCTCCGCTCAGGAGGCGTTTAATCAAGGAACAAATAAAAGTGACGGAAACAAGCCGTCCAAAAACAAACAGGCAAAACAGGATTAGCCGTGCGGCTAAATAAACAAGAAACAGGGAATCCAAAAACAACCGGCAAAAAACAGGAAAGCCGTGCGGCTACTAAACAAGAAACAAAATAAACACAGGCAGATTCAGGAATATTCGCGAAGTCAGGAACAGGTAACCAAATGAAAGCAGTGCTAGAAAAACTAGTACGCAAAGGCAATGGGCTAAACGAGTGCCGGGTTTAAATAGGCAAAAGCATTAACTAATAAGGGCAGCGTGCAGAATGTGTAGGGGAAAACAAATGTGACAGGCTGAAACGAAAACGAGGGAACAAGAAACAGATTGGGGCAGCGTGCAGAATGTGCAGGGAAAAACAAATGTGACAGGCTAAACGAAACGAGGAAACAAGAGACAGATTGCGGCGGCCGCGCCCATAACACAGACAACACAGGGAGAACGCAAAAACCAGACATGACACGCAAGGAACAAAGTGGCAGAAAAACACAAGGAAAGTGAACAGGGCGGACAGCGATGTAACACTTAGCCCGCATATTACAATAATCTAACTTGTTTCTCTCAGAGTTATCCTTTTTATATACTCTGTACAGTCGCTTCTTTTGCCTCAAAATCTCCCGTAAAGATTTAGTCATCCACTGCAGAGACTGTTTTTTCATCCTATTTTTCCTTACTTTTGGGACAAATTTACACTGTACATCTACAATAACCCTTTTAAATATAGTCCATTTTTCATTCACAGTTCTGCAATCTAGAAGTTTTACCCAGTCTATATTACTTAAATTCTCTCTCATTAAAGTCAGCTCGTCTGAAATTAAAAATTCTAGAGTTGGAGGAGGCTGTCTTAACTTGCCAAAAAATATACAAAATAACTGCACTGTGATCACTTGCCCCTAGTGGTTCTACTACCTCTGTGCTGCAAATTCTATCACGATTTTTACACAAAACCAGATCCAGTATTGATTTCCCTCTCGTAGGCTGAGTAACAGACTGTACCAAAAAGCAGTCATTGACTACATCTAAAAACTCACATTTCACATTTACCCTGACCTGTCACTACCTCCCAAATAATAGAGGGGTAATTGAAGTCACCCATTATTATCGTCTCTCCTTCAGCACAGGTTTGTTTTATGTTACCAAACAGCATACTATTTATGTTCCTGTCTGAAGGTGGAGGTCTATAGCATACTCCTATATTAAGGCCCTTCTCATGATCTCCCAGTAATCTAATCCAGATGTCTTCACAAGGAATGAATGAGCTAATACCTGGAATTTCATGCACATTAAGATCGTCTTTCACATAAAGGGTCACTCCCCCTCCTCTTTTATTAGTTCTATCCTTCCTTAACAATTTGTACCCCTCTACATTATATTCATCCCCATCCGCTGCGCCAAGCCATGTTTCAGTAATCCCAATGATGTCATAGCCTCCAGTTCCAAAAAATTATTGTCACACGCCACGTGACACACCCTGGACGGGGACAGAGCAGTCCAGACACGGAGTGGAGTTTTTTCGGTCTACGGACCGGACTTTTATTTATTTTCTTTTCGGCGGGTTCTGTGTTCCCACACTGGGCCGAGAACGAGCACCGGGAGCGTAAAATAATAAACACTAATAAACACAACCCAACACAAACAAACCCGTTACCCTAGATGCCGCGAAGCTTTCGGGTAACTAAATGAAAATACCAAAACTAAATTAAACAATATCGAACCGGCTCTTTTTAGTCCGTTCGATATTTGCTTTCACTTTTCTTTCACTTTTCTTTCACTTTTCTTTCGCTTTTCTTTCGTTGTTCTTTTCTCGCTCCTCGGTCTCAAACGCCTCTCCTCTGGTTCCAGCCACCTACTGAAGGGAACAAAGCAGTCTTAAAGCACACAGTTGTAATTATTATAGACAGGACCGGTGTGTGCGCTTACTGCTCTGCCAGTAGGCGTGGCCGCTAATCGTCCTGATTAGCTGCTGAGACCGACGCCTTCCACAATTATTTTTTATGCTTCTCGCATTTAAACACATGAACTTCATAGCCTTACTCACACTTACGTTGTCCTTCCTCTCTACACATAACTGTGCCGAACCACCTCCATTCACATTATGATCTAAAAAATCTTTACTAATTATATCCTATTATACTCCGCCCTGGTATCTTCCATCGGGGCAGTCTGTACCTCCCTATCCTTAATACTACTACTAATTTACCTTCCTGTCCCCCCAGTCCCTAGTTTCAATATTCCTCCGCTACCCTAAGCATATGCTGGCCCAATGCAGCTGTACCCCTCCGGTTCAAGTGTAGCCCGTCCCACTTGTACAGGTCACCCCTGTTCCAAAAGGAGTCCCAGTGCCCCGTAAACCTGTACCTCTCTTTCCTGCACCAGGTTTGTAGCCACGTGTTAAATCTCCATAAGAAATTCTGCTTGCCTTTGCTAGCATGTGGTACTGGCAGAAGAAGACCAGAGAAGACCACCGTGGAGGTTCTGCTCCTTAACTTTAATCCTAATTCTATAAATTTGTCCTGCAGAACCTCAAACCCACCCTTACCTATGGATCCACCCCTGGTCTGGCCAGGAGCTTGTCTGCGTGTTCCAGGATGTCTCCGACCTGAGCACCATGCAGGCAACATGCCATGCGAAACTCCTTTTCCCGAGTCTCTGTGCACGTCTCTGTGTGCGTCTGTGTCTCTGTGTGTGTCTTGGTGTGTGTCTATGTGCGTCTTTGTGTGTCTGTGTGCGTCTCTGTGTGCATCTCCGTGTGCGTCTCCATGTGCGTCTCTGTGTGTGCGTCTGTGTGCATCTCTTTGTGCGTCTTTGTGTGTGTCTGTATGTGTCTTTGTGTGTGTCTCTCTGTGTCTTTCCTCTAACCTCTCCTCTATCTTCTGCCTCTAATCCTCGTAAACTCTACTCTACGTTCTCCTCTCTCCTCACCCCTCCTCCTCCACCACCCCCCTCCTCTCTAACCGCAGATGACTTCGCATCCTTCTTTTGCGAGAAGGTCAATGACATTCGCAACTCCTTCCCCTCATCCTCTCCCTCACCCACCTCGCTACCTAAAACTCTCATCCCTCTGTCCTCCTTCTCGCCCCTCCCTGACTCGGACATTCTCCAACTTGTTCACTCCCACCGTCCCACCACCTGCCCTCTCAATCCCATTCCTTCCCCCCTCTTCCAGTCCATTGCTATGGACATCCTCCCCTTTGTCTCCAATGTTATCAACTCCTCTCTTTCCTCTGGCTCTGTCCCCTCTTCCCTCAAAAGCACCCATGCCGTCCCCCTCAAAAAACACTCTCTGAATCCTGCTGTCATTTTGAACTACCGACCTGTCTCTCTCCTCCCTTTCCTCTCCAAAACACTAGAATGGGCTGTATATAACCAACTGTCTGCTCATCTCCTACAGAATGACCTGCTTGATCCTAACCAATCTGGGTTCAAGGCAGGCCACTCCACAGAGACTGCTCTCCTTGTGATCATTGAGGCTCTTCAAACGGCTAAGTCCCAATCCCTTAGCTCCGTCGTCCTACTCCTCGACCTGTCAGCTGCATTTGACACCGTGGACCACCAGATCCTGCTCTCATCCCTCGTTGAGATGGGAATCTTTGGATCTGCACTGACATGGTTCAAGTCCTACCTGGCTGACCGGTCCTACCAGGTGGCCTGGAGAGGATCCCTCTCCTCTCCCCACACCCTCTCTACCGGAGTCCCGCAGGGCTCGGTGCTAGGCCCAGTCCTATTTTCCATGTACACTAAGTCACTTGGTTCTGTTATCTCTGCTCATGGTTTTTCTTACCACTGTTATGCTGATGACACTCAACTCTTTCTCTCCTTCTCTCCATCTAAGATGCAGGTCCCGGCACGGATCTCTGCATACCTGGCTGACATCTCTGCCTGGATGTCCACCTGAAGCTGAACCTGGGGAAGACTAAGCTGCTCTTCCTCCCAGCAAAGGGCTCCCCGATGATTGATGCTTCAATCTCCGTGGAAGGCTCCATAGTGTCTCCGTCCCAGTCTGCTAGGAGTTTTGGTGTGACCCTGGATGACCAGCTGTGCTTCTTGGGCCACATAGCAGCAATCACCTGCCGATTCTCCCTCCACAACATCCGGAGGATCTGACCGTTCCTCACCCAAGAGGCCACACAACTCCTGGTCCAGGCCCTGGTGATCTCGCGTCTGGACTACTGCAATTCCTTGCTAGCAGGCCTACCGGCCTGCGCCATCAAGCCGTTGCAACTCATCCAGAATGCTGCCGCACGTCTGGTGTTCAATCAACCCAAGTTCACCCACATCACCCCTCTACTCTCCTTTCTGCGCTGACTCCCCATCGCAGCACGCATCAGATTCAAATCACTGGTGATTGCCTTTCAGGCGGCTAGAGGAACTGCTCCCCCTTACCTCCAGACACTCATCACATCCTACACCCCAGCCAGACCCCTCCACTCAGCCTCCTCTGGCAAACTGACCATCCCATCCCTCCGGGCGCCCAGCAGCTGCTCCTCGTGGTCTCACCTCTTCTCTGTCCTGACCCCTCGGTGGTGGAACAACCCTCCGCAATCGGTCAGGACCGCGGAATCACTCGCGATCTTCCGCAAGAGACTTTTCAGACTCCACTACCACTGAATTCTGTACATCTAGCCTATTGTCATCACCACTGCCAACTTGGTGTGCGTCTTTGTGTGTCTCTGTGTGTGTGTCTGTGTGCGTCTGTCTGTGTTTGTCTGTGTGTGTGCGTGTCTATGTGTCTGTGTGCGTCTCCATCACGCTTCCTCCTCCATGTTTGACAGTTGGTGTCACACATTGAGGAATCAACCAGCCTACAAAAACCTTTCAAAATTTCAAGATTTCAAGTTTTGATTTATCGGTCCATAAAACCTTCTTCCAGTCTTCAGTAGTCCACTGGTGGTGCTTCATGGCCCAGGCAAGCCTCTTTTTCTATTTTGCCATCTTAGCAATGGCTTTCTTACTGCCACTCGACCTGTCAAACCTGCAGCTCGAAGTCTTCTCTTCACAGTTGAAACTGAGACTTCCTTACTTTGACCAGTGTTAAGCTGTGCTTAGTCCTGTGTGAGTTGTCATGCAAGCTGTTGACTCTCAGAAACTTGTCTTCTGATTTTGTTGTGGCTTTGTGTAGGGCCTTTTTTTATTACCTCTGGCAGTTTGCCGCTTACCTTTGTACCATTTCAGGTTATTCACTGGACTTGAACTGCTTAAATTTCAGTGAAAACTGGAAAATGGGGGTGTTCTAAAACTTTTGACCGGTAGTATATGTACACACACAACATTCCACCTGTGTGTCTCACTACTGTGTATGCACCTTGGCTGTGCAGCTCTGCGTCCAGCTCACCTGCTGCTGGTTCTCCCTCTGCAGGTGCAGCCGGGCCTGGATGTAACCGCGCGTCTCCTGGAAGGTCTGACGCTGGGACACCTCCGCTGGGTAGTGAGTGCAGATCCCAATGAGGTTAGTGCACAGGAAGATCAGCATGTTAGCACTCAGCTAGGGGGAGAGAGAGAGACAGGGGAGAGGGGGATGAGGGGAGGGGGGAGGAGAGAGAGGGGGAGGGGAGAGAGAGAGAGAGGGGGGAGACAGAGAGGGGGAGAGAGAGAGAAGAGAGAGAGGGGGAGGGGAGGGAGAGAGAGAGTGGGGGAAAGGGGAGAGGCGGGGAGGGCGGGGAAGTGAGAGAGAGAGGGGGTGAGTGGGGGGAGAGAGAGAGAGAGTGGGTGGAGGGGGAGAGGGAGGAAGAGAGGAGGGAGAGAAAGAGGGGGAGAAAGGTGAAGAGAATGAAGGAGAGGGAGAGACAGAGAATTTGGATTAGATAAAACACCATGAGCTCAGTGATCAACACAATAAGATTGCAATGGTTCTTCGTGGAAAGTGTGAGATTTAAACCATTCACCAGCGTCCAAATGCTCACACAAACAACGGCAAGAAACCCTGGGTCTGGCAGTAGTGAGTGTGTGTGTGTGTGTGTGTGAGTGAGTGAGTGTGTATGAATGAGGCAGCAGCAGCAGCATAAAGATGAGCTCCTAAAATGTATTAACATTTTAAAGTATTTTTGCAGGAAGATGTTTGATTTGTGATCTCCATTTTTACATAAATATCTATAAACAATTAGGGAAGACAATGAAGACATTTTAAAGAAAAAAACAAACAAACAGTAAATCAGTAAACAAAGGATGTGAGACAAGAGGACTTGAAACAAACAGGAAAGACAGAGGTAGCCAAGGTAAGACTGGAGAACATAAAGGAGGATTTGGGATTTTTATTGATCCACTGTTTTAAATGTATAATAAATAATAATTAAGAAGCCTTAGCCTTTAGCTTAGTAATGAACCAGGTCAGTAAAGTGACAGTTGGAATGACAGTTGGGCCTTAGCCAGCAGCAGCAGCAACTGCCACACAGAATGATACAAATGTATCAATCTCAGCACCAGCCTGCCAATCAGAGCCCATAGCCCAGCCAGAGCAGGGATTTCAAATTCAATACCCTGAGACTATTCACTGAGCGAAAGCCAGGAAACAACACAAAGATAAAGTCCTGAGGAGTCGCCCTGAGATGCTGGTGTCAGATTACTGTGGGCCAGAGGACAGCAGGGTCAGGTGCAATATAGTGTTCTACACACAGCACCCCACTGCCTGGCACACAGCCCTCTGTCAAACCCATACCAACATAAAAAAGAATGGCATCAGCAAAAGCAGGCAGATCTCAATATTTGAGGACACACAGCAGCAGGGCCATGCTAACTATTAACATCTACCACAGTGGCACAGTCATGGTACAGGGCACTGAGAGCAGTCTGGCCCAGTTTGAGCCCAGCTTCCAGCCCCTCAAAGAGCAGGCAGAGGAACACAAACAAGAGCCAGAGCTCAAGACCTTGGAGAGTGAACCCCAAAATAGCACTATACTTGTCAATGAACCAACCCCTGTTTTACCTGTTCATTGTGTCCCCAACTCCCCAAAATTGTACAGCAGCATCAGAACCCTGAGAGCCAGCCTGGCAGTGCTGGAACGTGAGTTCACAGAGTCCAGGGAGGAAACTCTGGCTAACAGCAGCCCCAGCAGCCACACAGAGCAGGCGAACTGTGAGATAGCCAGCCTTCTCAGTCAGCACAGGACTGAGATACAGGAGCTGCGAGCTGCCACGAGACATCTGGAGGAGGACAACCAGGCCTTAAGAACAGAGCTCCACAGGGTGACACAGGAGCTGGCCAAGAGTGACCCGCAGAGCCAAAGTCTGCATAGAGACATAAAGGGACTGAAACATATCCTGAACAACATCCTCCCACCCACAGACACACACCCAGATTCATCCATCATTCACACACACACACCAGCACCCCCTGCACTGGCACACAGACCACTACTACCACAAACACTCCAACTACACCCCCCAAAACTGACACAAACTCCCCTGCCCCCATCACAGAGATATGCATTTCCCCTCTTAACGCACACACACAGCCCCTCCTAACACACACACACACACACAGCCCCTCATAACTCACACACACAGACACTGGCACCCCCAGCAGTGATATTCCCAACACTACCAGCACCAGTAGACCGGTGCTGATGTCATAATTCTGTGTGACTCAAATGGGAAATACCTTAATAAAAAGCGCCTATTCCCTGGGAGAAAAGTCACAAAGATTCGCTGCCCAACAAAACAGACTGCCCTGGGACTGCTGTCAGAGCAGAGACTGAGCGATGCCACGCACATCCTGATACACACAGGGACCAATGACCTGAGCACACGCAGGATAGATGTAGCCAAGGCCCTGAGACAGGTTGCAGCAAAGGCCAGACAGAAGTACCCAGCAGCGAAAGTCACCATCTCCACCCTGCTGCCCAGATTAGACGTGCCACAGCGTGTAATCCACAGCATTAACGTAGAGGTGTCCCGAGGCTGTGCCCTGCTGCCAAATGTCAACCTGGCTCACCACCACGACATCCGCCATCACCATCTCCACGACCAGGTGCATCTTAACAAGGAGGGGGTGAAGATGTTCGCTAAGGTCCTAAAGGACGCTGCACTGAGCAGGTCCTCCACCAGCATTCACAGCGAGATGAGGAAACCAGGCATCCACCTACAACCTCCATGGAGCCCCCGGCCCCCTCCACCACACGCAGCCCCCAGCCCCCGTCCTCCATGGAGCCCTCGGCCCCCTCCACCACACGCAGCCCCCAGCCTCCGTCCTCCATGGAGCCGCCAGCTGATTCCTCCACGTGGCCCCCAGCCCCCCATTCAGCGCACCAGTGGCAGCGTGCTCAGCCTGCAGCAGCACCCAGCTCAGCCAGACAGCTACGCTACAGTAGCATCAAGAGCAGGGAACACAGTTGGAATATCCAGGGCCTGTGCTCTTCAACCTTTGGAATGAAGAGCACGGACCCTGACTTTGTACATTCTGTAAATACTTCTGATGTTATAATTCTTCAGGAATCATGGTGTCGTGGAGACATACCAACACCCACTCCAAATAATTATAGGGAGCTGATAGAACATAAGAACATAAGAATACATAATGATGAGAACGGGCCGTTCGGCCCATCTAGGCTCATCATGTCCTAATCTAAAGAGTATCTAGTACTAAATCTAGCCTGGACTTGAATAGCCCAAGTGTTTCTGCCTCTACTACCCGACCTGGCAAGCTGTTCCAGGCATTGACAACTCTCTGTGTAAAGAAAAACGTCCTAATATCTGTGCGGAATTTGCCTTTAACTAATTTCCACCTGTGGCCTTTTGTTCTGCTGACCCCACTTATCTTAAAAAAATCTTTGGTATTTTACTTTGTTAATCCCTTTTAGGAATTTAAAACCTCAATCAAATCCCCCTAAGTCTCCGTTTACTAAGTTTAAATAGATTGAGTGCCTTAAGTCTATCATCATAACTTTTACCTTTCATACCAGGTATCAGTTTAGTTGCCCTTCTTTGGACTTTTTCAAGAGCACAAAAATTTGGGGGACCTTCACAAGGAGTGGACTGAGGCTGGAGTCAGTGCATCAAGAGCCACCACGCACAGACATATCCAGGACATGGGCTACAACTGTCGCATTCCTCGTGTCAAGCCACTCCTGAACCATAGACAATGTCAGAAGCGTCTTACCTGGGCTAAGGAGAAAAAGAACTGGACTGTTGCTCAGTGGTCCAAAGTCCTCTTTTCAGATTAAAGTAAATTTTGCATTTCATTTGGAAATCAAGGTCCCAGAGTCTGGAGGAAGAGTGGAGAGGCACAGAATCCAAGTTGCTTGAAGGGCAGTGTGAAGTTTCCACAGTCAGTGATGATTTGGGGTGCCATGTCATCTGCTGGTGTTGGTCCACTGTGTTTTCTCAAGTCCAAAGTCAACGCAGCTGTCTACCAGGAAATTTTAGAGCACTTCATGCTTCCTTCTGCTGACAAGCTTTATGGAGATGCTGATTTCATTTTCCAGCAGGACTTGGCACCTGCGCACACTGCCAAAAGTACCAATACCTGATTTAATGACCATGGTATTACTGTGCTTGATTGGCCAGCAAACTCGCTGACCTCGCTGGTATTGTCAAGAGGAAGATGAGAGACACCAGACCCAACAATGCAGATGAGCTGAAGGCCGCTATCAAAGCAACCTGGGCTTCCATAACACCTCAGCAGTGCCACAGGCTGATCGCCTCCATGCCATTTTATTGGTCTTATGTAATATTATAATTTTCTGAGATACTGAATTTTGGGTTTTTATTAGCTCTAAGCCATAAAAATCAAAATTAAAACAAATAAAGGCTTGAAATATTTCACTCTGTGTGTAATGAATCTATATAATATATGAGTTTCACTTTTGAATTGAATTACTGAAATAAATTAACTTTTCCACGATATTCTAATTTATTGAGATGCACCTGTATATACCTCCATATGATTCCCCATATTACGTAGAAGATAGTTTTCAAATTCTTCAGCAGGAAATTCTCCATTCCCAGTCATTGGGCTCTGCACTGATGATAGGAGATCTCAATGCCAGGGCTGACAGAGAGATAGACTTCGGTACAGAAGGAAATACCCATCTCTGTGGTGAAACCCTTTGTGCCACACACAGGTCACCACACAAAGGCAGAGCTATGACAGTGTGGTGAATAAAAATGGGAAACAGATACTGCAGCTCTGCAAAGGCCTGGGTCTTTACATCATCAATGGCAGGACCAGGGGGGACTCTCTGGTCAGATACACATATAGCTCAGTGTGGTAGATTATGCCATCACAGACATGGACCCAGAATATATTAATGCATTTATTGTCATGCCACAAACACCGCTGTCAGACCACAGCCAGGTAACTCTATACCTGAGTAAATCAGAGTGGGCCCTGAAAGATCAACATCCTGCAGCAAAGCTCTCCAACCTGGAGCTCAAATACAAGTCGAGCCAGACCAGTGCTCAGTGGCTGTCCTGGCTCACTTAGTGCCCTAGGCGAGATCAGTCATGCCCCCCCACGCCCCCAGGAGGCCTTGCAAAACAAGTACCTATGTTGTAACAAGGTGCAATAGGCAGCCTTTTATTTGAAGAAAATATACTAATAGACAAAGAAATACTGAAAAATATAGGAGGGAGTATGTTTAGGCGAACAGTGAACTGATTCGTCGGTCTCTGAATCGGTCTTGTGACTTTTGGACCAACCGAAACCGGACGATGACGAAATGAAAGGTAAGCACCCAAGCGAGCATTGATCCCCCCATTGAACAATAGGGTTTTTATGACTGCCCCAGTTCACTTGTGGTTTATGTTTAATTAACCATGAGTGTCCAAGAACTAACGAGTACGTGGGAGAATCGACCAAAAAGAATTTTATTTGTTCGGTGTGTTCTCCGTGCGCGATCCGCATCATCACAGTCTCCGTCGACTCCTTAATGCGACCGAACCCAGAGGACGCCCGTCAAGAGCTGTGACACCACAAGGTTGTGAAAGAACCCGAACCGGTAATTTAATTCTTTTGGCCCACCCGAATCCACAAAACACTCTACCGCCCTGAATCAAGAAAATCGTTTATTTTAGTGTTTTGTTTTTTCCAGGATAGCTCTACCGGAATAAAGGTTCGGAAGATAGATGACTGATATCTCGCTACCGGCTTCCGACCCGATAGTGAGGCTATTCGCTTTCCCTTCGATTTGGGACAATTCCTCAGGGTGTGACCCGTCCGCCGGCAGTACCGACACCAGTCCACATCCTCCGGCCGGAGCCCGAAAACTAGCACTGTCTACCTCCATGGATTCGTCAGGCTTGTCCAAGCGCTTAGGATATGGAGATTTAAACCCTTTCATAGGAACCAGTCGCTCTCTATCCTTCCTCTCACGCTGACGCCTCCCTAATACGGTTATCAATCCGTATAGCAGTGGTTACTAATTGCCTAAAGAATCCGGTATGCCAATAGTTGCCAGAGCATCTCTCACCGGATCGGATAGGGCGTTTGTGAAAACGTAATGAGAGGACTCTCAGGCCAACCTGTAACTCCCGCGAGAGTTCGGAAAGAAATCGAGAATTCCGCCACGCTTTGGTTACCCTGGCGCATGTGCGTCAACTTAGTAGCAGACTCGCTGTCGTGAAGCTCGTGGTCAAAACCAACTCCATCCTGTTCATTAACCCCAGAGAGTCGGCCAATACCGGTGCTTGAGAGCGTATAAGAGGCACTGCCCACTCGAGAGCTGCCCCGATAACAATGACAACACGAGTGCCACTCGCGACTCCTCTGAGCTATATCTAGAAGGCTGAGTCCGAAATACAATTTGGCACTGTGCTAAAAACCCCCGACATTTACCGGACTCGCCGCTAAAACGGGGAGGAAGCTGAATTTTTGCCTCCCGTGATACATCCACAACCGGTTTGCCCAATCGAGGGTTTACGACCGGATTCTGGCCGAAGAATCCCGCCGCTGATTGGGAACGGCTGTCAACCATTGCTTTAATCATGCCCTCCAAACTTTGTAGGGAAGAGACCATACCAGTCTGAATATCCTGCATGACTCTTTGTTGATGTATTAAATAATCAATGGTCGCTTTCTGACTCTCCAGTTCACTACTTTGCTCGATACCGCGGGGATTCGCTGACGCCGTTTTCATGGTGAAATCGTACTGTGAGGGAGGGTTAAGTGATTGGAGTCAATCGCAGAACCCCGGAGGTATCGATAAGTTAAGCTGTAAGCCTACAGCCTAACCACAAACTCTGAATAACAGAGAATAGGATAAATAATAACAAAAAGGGGGAAACAGAAAATATCACCCAACGGGTGATTAAGTGCCACAAAGACACAAACAAAACGAATAAATGATCCACCGACACCGGGTGTCTGAATGAAATGATAAACGGCTAGAAGAGCCAAATAACCAATGAAAGAAATGAAACCCGAAACACAGTCCACAGACTGCCTAACCGGAAACCAAACGAACTCAGGGGGAGCGAGTAAGTTTCCTAAATCAGGTAACATAAAAGAATTCCTACATTATTAAATGAGATTTCTTGATTCCTAAAGTAAGTGCTTACAGTAGTATCTTTAAAAAGACGCTACCACCTTACCGGCTAAATCGTAATGAAGGCTTACGATTTCGCACAGAACGAAACCAGGTGCGAGAATTTATAGGGAGGTGATTACTAAACGAAACCAGCTGCACACACCTCTCAAGATGGCGCAACACCGCCATCTGGTGGTGGTTCAGGGGAACAACCGTGACAATAGGCTGACAGACCATGCCTGCCCGATGCTAGCGTAGCACTGTAGCGCATCGCTGAGCGCAGATAAGCGAGACTGAAGTGAGCGTACGTCTGTGTCTATATATGGAGAGCTGTGTGTGTGCGCCCCTTGACGGCGTACCGCCCTAGGTGACTGCCTATGTCGCCCATGCCAGGATCCGCCACTGCCAGTGCTGCAGAATACCAGGCAGCACTGAGCAGGGCTGAAATAGAGAGCATGCTGAATAACTTTCAGCATACACAATACCGAGGCAACAAGGAAGGTTTAAACTTGGCTACAAAACAATTAAATAGTGTATTTGTTGAATTGGCAACACATGTAATTCCAATCAGACCTCAATATTCCAAAAAGTAAAAGACCTAGAGACAAAAATTTAAGACAATCAAAACCCTTTGGACACCCCAATAACTTTACAAGAATTAAAACACCAACTGAAAACTCTGAAGACCAATAAAGCATGTGGACTTGATGGTATCAGAAAGCATTTGACAAGGTACCACATGAGAGGCTCATTGCTAAAATGAATTCAGTAGGAATTGCAGGAGTAGTTTCAGAGTGGGTTCATAATTGGCTGCAAGGGCGAATACAAAGAGTAACAGTAGGTGGGGCCGGTCCTACCAGGTGGCCTGGAGAGGATCCCTCTCCTCTCCCCGCACCCTCTCTACCGGTGTCCCGCAGGGCTCGGTGCTAGGCCCTGTCCTATTTTCTCTGTACACCAAGTCACTTGGCTCTGTTATTTCTGCTCATGGTTTTTCCTATCACTGTTATGCTGATGACACTCAACTGTTTCTCTCCTTCCCTCCATCTGATACCCAGGTCCCGGCACGGATCTCTGCATGCCTGGCTGACATCTCCGCATGGATGTCCACCCACCACCTGAAGCTGAACCTGGGGAAGACAGAGCTGCTCTTCCTCCCAGCGAAGGGCTCCCCGATGATTGATGCGTCAATTACCGTGGAAGGCTCCATAGTGTCTCCGTCCCAGTCTGCCAGGAGTCTTGGGGTAACCCTGGACAACCAGCTGTGCTTCTCGAGCCATATTGCAGCGATCTCTCGGACCTGCCGTTTCTCCCTCCACAACATCCGGAGGATCAGACCGTTCCTCACCCAAGAGGCCACTCAACTCCTGGTCCAGGCCCTGGTGATCTCACGTCTGGACTACTGCAATTCCTTGCTGGCAGGCCTTCCGGCCTGTGCCATCAAGCCACTGCAACTAGTCCAGAATGCTGCTGCTCGCCTGGTGTTCAACCAGCCGAAGTTCACCCACGCTCACCTCTACTCTCCTCTCTGCATTGGCTCCCCATCGCAGCACGCATCAGATTCAAGTCACTGGTGCTTGCTTTTCAAGCGGCCAGAGGTACTGCTCCCCATACCTCAGTCACTCATCACGCCCTACACCCCGTCCAGACCCCTCCGCTCCGCCTCCGCTGGCAGACTGACTGCCCCATCCCTCCGGGTGCCTGGCAGCCGCTCCGCAGTCTCGCCTCTTCTCTGTCCTGGTCCCTCGTTGGTGGAACGACCTCCCGCAATCGGTCAGGACTGCGGAATCACTCCCAATCTTCCGCAAGAGACTCAAAACCCACCTCTTCAGACTCCACTACCACTGAACACTGTCCATCTAGTCAATCTGTCGTCACCACTGTTTACTTGTTGTTAAAAAAAAAACCACTAACCTTTTCTTTCCCAATGTTACAGGTATGATACGCAGACGCCTGCAATGATGTCTTTTGCCGTTTTACTGCACTGATCTTGTACGCTAACTTTGATTGTTCTCACCTTGTATTAATGCACATCTTGTAAGTCGCTCTGGATAAGAGCGTCTGCTAAATGTAAAATGTAAAAATGGGCCGTATCTGACCTCGGTGCTGTGGGCAGTGGTGTCCCGCAGGGATCGGTGCTGGGACCTCTGCTCTTCCTTATTTACATAAATGATCTTGATATGGACGTTAGTAGCAAAATAGTTACATTTGCAGATGATACTAAACTTTTGGCAAACAGTTTGGAATCGACTAAAGTAATCCAAGATGATTTAAACAAAATCCAAAAATGGGCAGATACATGGCAGATGACATTCAATATTGCTAAATGTAAAGTTATGCATGTGGGAAATAAAAACATTAGACAGGAGTATTTTATGGGAGGAGAAAAGTTAGTCAATTTATTATTATTAGTAGGTGTTCAATTTGAAAACTACAAGAAAGATATAGAAGCTATTGAAAAAGTCCAAAGAAGGGCAACTAAACTGATACCTGGTATGAAAGGTAAAAGTTATGATGATAGACTTAAGGCACTCAATCTATTTAAACTTAGTAAACGGAGACTTAGGGGGGATTTGATTGAGGTTTTTAAATTCCTAAAAGGGATTAACAAAGTAAAATACCAAAGATTTTTTAAGATAAGTGGGGTCAGCAGAACAAGAGGCCACAGGTGGAAATTAGTTAAAGGCAAATTCCGCACAGATATTAGGAAGTTTTTCTTAACACAGAGAGTTGTCAATGCCTGGAAGAGCTTGCCAGGTCGGGTAGTAGATGCAGAAACACTTGGGCTATTGAAGTCTATGCTAGATGCAGTATTAGATACTCTTTAGATCAGGACATGACACGGCCCATTCTCGTCATTATGTATTCTTATGTTCTTATGTATGTATGCGTGAGTGAGAGAGAGAGAGTGTGTGTGTGTGTGTGTGTGTGTGTGTGTGTGTGTGTGAGAGAGAGAGTGAGTGAGCACAGCACAGGGTACCCAGGTTGAACTGAGAGATACGGACAAAGGAAACTGTTTCAAACCGGGTGCCTTTATGATGATCAACAGGAACTCTGACTGGATTAGAAAATCATCTAAACATTGACTTTTATAGTAAGGACCTTCACAAGGTGTCTTTACACTCAGAGGTGAGTTTATTTTGGCAGAAATGGGGGGGGCAGGCAGAGAGAGAGAAAGTGAAATAATGAGACAGGGAAAGAACAAGTGAAAGAGAGAGAGAGCCAGACAAACAGAGAGACAGAGAGAGAGAGGGAGGGGAGGGGTATATATTGGCAAACAAGGTGCAAAAATGTCCTTGGCTGGGAAAAAAACAGTGCATGACTTAACAGTTTTACCTGTTCCAACCAATGCACTCAAACAAAAGCGGCAGTGTGGTGTAACGGTTACGGAACTGGGCTGGTAGCACAAAGGTTGCTGGTTTGATTCCCAGGTGGGACATTGCCATTGTACCCTTGAGCAAGGTACTTAGCCTGAACTGCTTCAGTAAATATCTAGCTGTATAAATGGATTGTATGTAAAGTAAACTGTATTTTTGTCTTAAATAATAAGGAAACCTGCTTTAATGCAGTAACCAACAGACACTTTGCTCCTCTCAGCCCCAGCTGTGTCACTGTAAAGGCTGGTGTGCGATCGGAGAAAAGAGAGAGAGACCTTCTCCCTGCAGAGAGAGGCCTCCACCAGCATTCAGGTCTAGACCACTTATAATAAATATAAACCTTGTTTACTCTTTTTTGCTCTTCCTGAGAATGATTTTTGTGGACCCACAAGTGTTTGCGTGACACAGACGCTGATCACAGCAGTACAGACAGACCCTGATCACAGCAGTACAGACAGACCCTGATCACAGCAGTACAGACAGACCATGCAGTACAGGCAGACCCTGATCACAGCAGTACAGACAGACCCTGATCACATCAGTACAGACAGACCCTGATCACATCAGTACAGACTGACCCTGATCACAGCAGTACAGACACACCCTGATCACTGCAGTACACACAGATCCTGATCACTGCAGTACACACAGACCCTGATCACATCAGTACAGACTGACCCTGATCACAGCAGTACAGACAGACCCTGATCACTGCAGTACAGACAGACCATGATCACAGCAGTACAGACAGACCATGCAGTACAGACAGACCTTGATCACAGCAGTAGACAGACCCTGATCACAGCGGTACACACAAACCCTGATCACTGCAGTACACACAGACCCTGATCACTGCAGACTGACCATTCAGTACAGACAGACCCTGATCACTGCAGTACAGACAGACCATGATCACAGTGGTACACACAAACCCTGATCACTGCAGTACACACAGACCATGATCACAGCAGTACAGACAGACCATGCAGTACAGACAGACCTTGATCACTGCAGTACAGACAGACCCTGATCACTGCAGTACAGACTGACCCTGATCACTGCAGTACAGACAGACCATGCAGTACAGACAGACCCTGGCCACTGCAGTACAGACTGACCCAGGTCACTACAGTACAGACTGACCTTGATCACAGCAGTAGACTGACCCTGATCACTGCAGTACAGACACACCCTGATCACTGCAGTACAGACTGACCCTGATCACTGCAGTACAGACAGACCATGCAGTACAGACAGACCCTGGTCACTGCAGTACAGACTGACCTTGATCACAGCAGTAGACTGACCCTGATCACTGCAGTACAGACACACCCTGATCACTGCAGTACAGACTGACCCTGATCACTGCAGTACAGACAGACCATGCAGTACAGACAGACCCTGGTCACTGCAGTACAGACTGACCCAGGTCACTACAGTACAGACTGACCTTGATCACAGCAGTAGACTGACCCTGATCACTGCAGTACACACAAACCCTGATCACTGCAGTACACACAGACCCTGATCACTGTAGTACAGACAGACCATTCAGTACAGACTGACCCTGATCACTGCAGTACAGACAGACCCTGGTCACTGCAGTACAGACTGACCCTGATCACTACAGTAGACTGACCCTGATCATTGAGCAGCAGTACAGTACAGACTGACTCTGAGTGGCGGTTTGACCGTGTGTGATTGCTCTAAATCAAGGGTCTCCAATCCTGGCCCTGGAGAGCCGCAGGGTCTTTTGCTGGTTTTTGTTTTCATCTTAAAATCAGCAACCAGCTCAGACCAAAGAAACCAGGTGAGGTGAGTTACCTGTGCAATCAACTGCTTTAATTGATCAATTAAATGCTGAGTAACCATAAATACCAGCAGACCCAATGGCTCTCCAGGACCAGGGCTGGGGCCCCTGAACCATATGATTTCACTACAGTGGTTCTGTGTGGCTCAGTAGGTAGAGCATGGTGTTAACAATGCTTAGATTGTGGGTTTCGATTCCCATTGGGGCGACATATACTGAAAAATGTATGCATTCACTATTGTAAGTCGCTTTGGACAAAAGCGTCTGCTAAATGGCATATTTTTGACGTAGAGCCTTGAGATTCAGTGGCAGCATACAGAGTGTGTTGAACCACAGCAGTCTCAGTTCGCCGGCAGGGGGGCTCGGTCCTGGTGATGCTCAGCCCCTTAAAAAGGTGATCACAGCATCCAGGTTATCCTGTATCCTTTTCCCCTACGCAGCATCTATTCACCACAGGCACCTTTAAACAACATAAAACTTCGCAAATACTCAGAATAAAGAACATTACAGTTATATCCTCTGGAATGGCCCTGTTCAACATCACTCACAGTTTCCTGGAAAGCAAACAACAAATGCAAGTATTTTTGGTTCTTTTACATTTCAATCACACAAATGGAACTTCCCTTCAGAAATGTAGGTTCTGTATTTCTGACTGCTTGCACCATTTAGCGACAAACTGCAACTGTTCTAGCTTTTCTGTTTATCAGGCGGTCAGCAGCAGGGGGAGGAATTTCTGATAGCGGATAGAAACTAGACAATGCTCTCTCTGCTGGGAACAGCAAGCTGGCGAGGAAGCAGATTTTCTTTTGCTGGGTCTGCAGCTGTTCCGCACGCATGCACAGTCTGTGCAGTTTAACCACCACAACAACCCCATAGTGCGCGTGCACACACACACCAGCAGAGACAGACTCGCACGCGCACGTGCACAGACACAGACACAGACACAGCACAGACACACACACAATCCTACAGCGTGCACACACACGCACTGACACACACCCAGAAGCAGACTCTCACACTCACCACACACACGCACACACAACCACACAAACCCACAGCACAAGCACACACACACACTACCCCATAGCGCGCACACGCACACACCCAGAGACAGACTCGCTCTGTACAAAGCCATTCTGAGTGATCACCTTCATCCTATGGCGAAGCATTAGCACTGCCTACAGTAATGCATTGCATTGATTTTATTACGTAGAGTGAGACAGGTGCTAATAATAAAATGTGTTATTTTGTATTACTGTTTAAAATGACTGGGAGGTGGTCTTAAAGGAGCACTTTTGCCTGAAGTGTTTAGAAAACCTGTCAGACTCAGCAGAGAGAGAGAGAGAGAGAGAGAGAGAGAGAGAGAGAGAGAGAGAGAGAGAGAGAGAGAGAGAGAGAGAGAGAGAGAGAGAGAGAGAGAGAGAGCTACAGAGCTACAGAGCTACCAGCACAAAACACAGATACATTAACAATAATGGAACAGTGAGAACAAAAACGCAGTTTCTGGTGTCTAATATGTTCACACACAAAAAAAGATAATGCCATTGTTAATACATTTAAAATATATATATTTTGTTTACAGAAGGGTCAAAGAAAGCCCAATAATCCTGAGCTCTCCATATATTCATGCAGATCTGCAGATCTAGTCTTCCACCAATGGTGGAGCTAATTTCCTGGCTTAGTCATGATATTGCACGTTGATCTAAATTGGGGGGGTGTCCGATCCAAGAAGGATTGGTGTGGGCATGGCAATAAAACACCCGATTCATGGTCTTCAATAAACAATCAGGTGCGAGTGTGTGTGTGTGTGTGCATGTGTGAGAGAGAGAAATAGTGTGAAACAAGAGTGTGTGCAAGAGAGAGTGTGTTTATGTGTGTGTATGTGTGTGTGTGAGAGATAGAGTGTGAAAGAGAGAGTGTGTTTATATGTGTGCGTGAGAGTGTGTGTTTATATGCGTGAGTGTGTGTGTCTCAGAGTATGAGATTGTGAGTGTGTGTGAGAGAGAAAGAGTGAAATAGAGTGTGTGTAAGAGAGTGTGCTTATGTGTGTGTGTGTGTGTGTGTGTGTGTGTGTGTGTGTGTGTGTGTGTGTGTGTGAGAAAGAGTGTGAAAAAGTGTGTTTATATGTGTGTGTGAGAGAGAAAGAGTGTGTTTATGTGTGTGAGTGTGTATGTGTCAGAGTATGAGTATGAGTGTGAGAGTGTGTGTGAAAGAGAAAGAGTGTGAGATACAGTGTGTGTTTATGTGTGTGTGAGAGAGAGTGTGTTTATATGCGTGTATCTCAGAGTATGAGATTGTGAGAGTGTGTGTGTATATGTGTGTGTGAGAGAAAGAGTGAAATAGAGTGTAAGAGAGAGTGTGTTTATATGTGTGCATGAGAATGTGTGTTTATATGCGTGTATGTGTGTGTCTCAGAGTATGAGATTGTGAGAGTGTGTGTGTATATGTGTGTGTGAGAGAGAAAGAGTGAAATAGAGTGTGTTAGAGAGAGTGTGTTTATGTATGTGCGTGTGTGTATGTGTGTGTGTGAGAGAGAAAGTGTGAAAAATAGAGTGTGTGTAAGAGAATGTGTGTTTATGTGTTTGTGTGTATGTGTGTGAGAGAAAGTGTGAAAAAGAGTGTGTGTTTATATGTGTGTGAGAGAGAAAGAGTGCGAAAAATAGTGCGTGTGTGTGAGAGTGTGAAAGAGAGTGTGCTTATGTGTGTGTGTGTGTGTGTGTGTGTGTGTGTGTGTGTGTGTGTGTGTGTGTGTGTGTGTGCGTGTGTTTACAGTGAGGAAATGATTTTCATTGACTGGGTTTCCTTCCCGTATTCTTCCCCCCCACGGAGCAGCTGCATGAGGAGAGGGACCAGTCTCTTCTACTCTGACACCCCACCCTCCCCTCTCCTCCCCTCCTCCCCCCCTGATGGAGGAAGTAGGACAATAACTACAACAACAACAAGAGTGTTTGCACACCAGTCACCCCCACCTGCCCTCCAAAGGCCTGAAGATTCATCACAAATACAAGAGTCACTCACAAAATCACACACTCACAAACCCTCCAAAAAGCATTGCAAATTGGGATAAATATATGCATGTACAAATTATTATGATTTTTAAAAATGGGGTTAATAATATCCTGTTTCCTAAGGCCCAACAGAATAATGTGCTAAATCACTGTACATAGATACTCCATCTCTACCTGTGTTGACTTCAAGTCATTTCTGTTGTAATTTGTTATGTTTCAGGCATTTCGTTAAATGTAACTTTTATTGTGAAAGACACTTCTCGCTGACGGACTCTTATTTTGAAACGCCCCTCTCCCGGAATGAGAGGAAGTGCCTTTGCTAGAAAGGAAGTGCTTGGTTAGAGAGAAGGTTTGTTCTAGAAGGGAGAAGACACATGTTTGTTAGCGTCCAGCTTTTATCGTTTCCATCCTCTTACAAACTCCAAGCAGGCAATGCCGTAAGTTTATAATTTAACGTTATAAAATAAGACAATGTTAAAAGAGTGTTTGATAAATGTCACGCTTGGTTTGTATTAAAGAGAAAACGTTTTGTGTTATGAGTTATTACAATGAGAAAGGACAGGACAGCAATTGATATTGTTGTATTTATTTTTATTGCAGTTTTTACTCCATGTCCATGTACAAAGTGAAGAGCCTACAGTAAATGGTCAATCTTACTACACGACTCAGTCATTTTTGGAGTGGAGTTTAGCTCGCTGTTGAGCTGAAGTACAGTACGCTTTAGTAGGAACAGCACAGTAAAAAGGCATACTTCGACTGGCGTTTGCTAGTGAGGAAGCATACTTCGACTGGTGTTTGCAAGTAAAAAAGCATACTTCGACTGGCGTTTGCTAGTAGAAAGGCACACTTCCTCTGGTGTTAACACGGTGAAGGAAAATGGCGGAAAGGCAAAGCGACACATCTTCAACGACAAGCAGGAGAAGCTTGCGGTCATCAGGCTCATCGGCTAGCGCAGCGGCACTCGCCCGTGCCAAAGCAGAGGCTGCCAAGGTAAGAGCCGCGTATGCAACCCGAGGAGCTCAACTTAAAATGGAAAAGGCTGCTAGAGAAGCAGAATTACAAATGGAAAAGGCTGCTAAGGAAGCAGAATTACAAAAGGAAAGGGCTGCCGCGCAACTAGCTCAAGCTAAATTAGACGCCGAAATAGAAGCACTGACCTTTGAGCGTGAAGCAGAAGCAGCTGTTGCAGAGGCAGTAGCCTTAGAGGCTGCCGAAGTTTTAGAAAACCCTAAGGTGTTAGACACCATCTCAGAAACGGATAAAATGGAACGCACGAGTGAGTTTGTTAAATCTCAAAAACAATTATACCCATGTCGAAGTCAGCCAGCCACACCCGTCGCTTCTCCACCACGAACATGGGTCGATGCTAGCTGTCCGACACGGCGGTCCCCGGTAAGAGACATCGAACCACTACATGTTAACCTGGTTAGCAAACCTGTATTAGCCGACCATCAAATTGACAATACATGCACACCGTGTCCTATTAAAGTTGAATACAAGTTTCCCTACGGAGAACACAATTATCGACGGGATTTAAACAACGCTCACTCCGAATTAAATGTTTCGGCCCACCCTTTCACTCCGCAAGGCACACCAGCAGCTTATGTCAACCCGCTCGCCACCGAACCACTTGCAAAGTTCCTAGCTCGACGAGACTTGGTGCGTTCTAGCCTATATCAGTTTGACGATAGGCCTGAAAACTACCGCGCATGGCACTCATCCTACACCAGCGCTATCAGAGGGTTAGACCTCACAGCAACAGAGGAATTGGACTTAATGACAAAATGGCTTGGTAAGGAATCTGGCGAGCATGTCAAACGAATGCGCTCTGTGCATGTAACTAATCCAGCAGCAGCTCTTGAAAGGGCATGGGAAAGACTCCGTGAATGTTATGCAGCTCCCGAAATAATAGAGAAATCTCTGTTCCAGCGGCTGAGCGACTTCCCAAAAGTGTCAGCGAAAGACCACACAAAGCTACGAGAGCTAGGCGACCTGCTCATGGAGATCCAGTGTGCCAAGGAGGACGGCTACCTCCGGGGTTTGTCGTATCTGGACACCGCACGGGGCATAAACCCTATCGTCGAGAGGCTACCGTATGGCCTGCAAGAGAAATGGCTTTCCACCGGCTCCAGGTGGAAGGAAGAAAATGGCGGTTATTTTCCACCATTTGAATATTTTACCAGGTTTATCTGCTATGAAGCAAGGAAGCGTAACGATCCAAGTTTCGTTTTTCTCAATAGTGGCACTGCATCTACAAAACCAGACAGACCTACCTTTAAAGGTCACGGCTCTAGGAATCCTATCTCGGTTCACAAGACCGACATCGCTTCAGCGGACTCTGATGCAGACAACTCTGCGAAAAGCGACAATGACCCAGGTAAAACATGCCCAATCCACAACAAACCACACCCGCTTAAAAAGTGCAGGACATTCAGAAACAAAACACTCACTGACAGGAGGGCCTTTCTCAAGGAGAAAGGAATATGTTTTAAATGTGTAGCCTCAGCCACTCATCTAGCGAAGGACTGCAAAACAGCAGTAAAGTGTACCGAGTGCGACAGCAGCATTCACGAAACAGCCATGCATCCCGGGTCGGTGTTAACAACATTCAAGGCTTCTTCATCCTCAGCAGAGAATGGCGGGGAGGGGGAAGGAGACCGTGCCAGCAAAGCCATCGTCAGTTCCAGCTGCACAGAGGTATGTGATCTGGGCCAAGCAGGCAGATCGTGCGCCAAGATCTGTCTTGCAAAGCTGTACCCAAAGGGCTCTCAGGACAAAGCTGTCAACGCCTACGTGGTACTAGATGACCAAAGCAATCGGTCGTTAGCAAGATCTGACGTATTTGAGCTGTTCGATGTAAAGGCTGAACCATTCTCGTACTATCTGAAAACGTGTTCCGGCATGGTTGAAACATTCGGCAGAAGAGCCGAGGGGTTTCAGATTGAGTCGCTTGATGGCAAAATTAGCATTCCCCTACCACCACTCATCGAGTGTGACGAGATCGTTGACAATAGGTCCGAAATCCCGACACCAAACGCAGCCTTGCACCACCCACACCTAAGACAGGTAGCAGAATACCTCCCAGAGCTAGACCCTCAAGCGGAGATCCTACTGTTGCTAGGCAGAGATGTCATACAAGTGCACCAAGTAAGGCAACAAGTCAGTGGGCCGCGCAATGCCCCCTTCGCTCAACGTCTGGACTTAGGCTGGGTGCTTGTAGGAGAAGTGTGCCTAGGCAACGCGCACAAGCCGTCGGTCGCAACATCCAGGACCAATGTGCTGGAGAACGGTCGTCCTTCAATCCTCGATCCGTGCACAAGCTTCATGTACGTTAAAGAGAAAATCCATCAGGGCGGGGAGTCACATAACACTCTCTCCAGGTCCGGCAAGGTTACAGAGAAGACGCTGGGACAAACAGTATTCAACAGAACTGAATCAGACAATAAGCCTGCTCCATCTATTGAAGACACAATCTTTGTAAGAACAATGGGCAAGGAAGTCTATAGGGACGAAGCAAACAGCTGGACTGCTCCTCTGCCTTTCAGAGAGCCACGTCAACGTTTACCTAACAACAGGGAGCAAGCAGTCAATCGCTTCACGTCTCTCCAGCGAACTCTGAGAAGGAAACCAGAAATGCAGGATCAATACATCGCCTTCATGGGGAAGATCCTCGAGAACCACCACGCCGAGGTGGCACCACCATTGGGAAAAGATGAGGAATGCTGGTACCTGCCGACGTTTGGAGTGTACCACCCTCAAAAGCCTCGGCAGATCCGTGTGGTTTTGATTCCAGCGCCCAGCACTCCAACGTCTCTCTCAACGACGTGCTTCTCACAGGGCCTGACCTCAACAACTCCCTCCTCGGTGTTCTGATTCGGTTCCGCAAGGAAAAGGTCGCTGTAATGGCGGATATACAACAGATGTTTTACTGTTTCCAGGTAAGAGAGGACCACAGGAACTTTTTGCGCTTCTTATGGTACAAAGACAATGACACGACTAAAGAAGTGATCGAGTACAGGATGAGAGTCCACGCTCGGCAACAGCCCGTCTCCTGCTGTGGCTATCTATGGCCTTAGACGAGCCATCAGAGAGGGTGCACAAAAACATGGAGCTGACACTGTCCAATTCGTAGAAAGACATTTCTATGTCGACGACGGACTCATGTCTGTACCAACCGAGGCTGAAGCCATCGACCTCCTGAAGAGGACGCAAGCCTCATTTGCTGAGTCAAACCTCCGTCTCCACAAGTTCGCCTCAAACAGTCAAGCCGTCATGGAGGCTTTTGCACCCGAAGACTGTGCCAAAGCCGTGAAAGACTTTGACTTCAGCGGCGAAGCCATGCCTACTCAACGCAGTTTAGGGCTTTTATGGGAGATAACTACAGACACATTCACCTTTGCCGTGTCTACCGCAAACAAGCCATTCACCCGCCGTGGTGTGCTCTCCATGGTGAACAGTGTTTTTGACCCCTTGGGCATGCTGGCTCCGGTCACGATCCAAGGAAGAGCTCTCCTCCGAGAACTCACAGCTGACCAGTCCGACTGGGACACGCCAATTCCTGACGAGAAACTCACGAAGTGGGAGGCCTGGCGAGACGCGCTCCAGGACCTGAAGCACCTGCATGTGCCACGCACGTACACAACAACCTCCCTCATCAAGGCAGTACACACAGAGTTGTGTGTGTTTTCCGATGCTTCCACGAAGGCCATCGGTGCTGTGGCGTACCTGAAAGCAATACAACAAGATGGTCAAGTTGACATAGGCGTTGTGATGGGAAAGTCTAAGTTAGCACCTCAGTCCGAGCCTACCATCCCAAGGCTCGAGCTGTGTGCAGCCGTCTTAGCCGTAGAGATGGCGGAGCTCATCCAAGATGAAGCCGAACGAAACCAAGTTCTACTCTGACAGTAAAGTGGTCTTAGGTTACATATACAATGAGACCAAGAGATTCTATGTCTATGTCCACAATAGAGTGCAGCGTATCCGCCAGTCCACAAAACCAGCACAATGGCATTATGTACGGACAGAAGACAATCCAGCCGACCATGCATCTCGCTCAGTACCTGCATCGCGCTTGGGGCAGACGACATGGTTCTCCGGACCCACCTTCTTGCGGAAACCACCCGTGGGGAAAACAGAAAATGGTCAGTCATTTGAGTTAGTTGAACCTGAAAAGGACAACGAAATCCGTCCACAAGTCAACACCTGCGCCACACTGCTGAAAGAGAACGGTCTTACCACACAGCGGTTTCGGCGTTTCTCCACTTTCAGTTCTCTGGTAAGGGGTGTAGCACTCCTGATTCACATCGCACGATCCTGCAAACAGAACAATGTCAGCGGATGCAAAGGTGGCACAAATGTAGCTTACCTCGCACACCGGACGAGCTGTCCCAAGCGGAAGATGTCCTCATCAAAGCTACACAAAAAGCAGCCTTCCCAAAAGAATTCGCAGCCCTCCAACAAAACAAACAGATCCTCAAAAGCAGCAGTCTTCAGCGGCTGAGTCCAATCCTCGAGGGTGATCTAATCTGCGTTGGAGGCCGGTTGAAACATGCACACTTGAACACAGGAGAGAAGAACCCAACAATCCTACCCAAAGACAGCCACATCTCCTTACTGCTAGCAAGGCACTATCACAACCAGGTGAAACACCAAGGCCGCCACCTAACAGAAGGAGCGGTAAGAGCAGCAGGCCTGTGGATCTTGGGTGGAAAGACGCTGATCAACTCGGTGATACACAAATGTGTCACCTGTAGAAAGCTCCGTGGAAAACTCCAGGAGCAACGTATGGCAGACTTACCCCCAGAGCGCCTCCAATCCTGCCCCCCTTTCACCTACGTGGGGTTAGATGTTTTTGGGCCCTGGTCCGTCACAACCAGACGCACACGGGGAGGACAAGCAGAGAGCAAACGGTGGGCAATAATGTTCAGCTGCATGAGTTCAAGAGCTGTCCATGTAGAAGTGATCGAGTCGCTGAGCACGTCAAGCTGCATCAACGCTCTCAGACGCTTCTTCTCAATCAGAGGACCAGCAAAGCAGCTGAGATCAGACTGCGGTACTAACTTCATAGGAGCCTGCAAGGAGTTAGGGCTGAGCACAGACCAGGGGGACATTAGCATACAGAGGTACCTTAGCCAGCGAGGGTGCTCTTGGGAGTTCAACCCCCCTCACAGCTCTCCCATGGGCGGCCCCTGGGAGCGTATGATCGGCGTGGCCCGAAGGATCCTCGATTCTATGTTGCTCCAAGGGAATATTCACCTGACCCACGAAGTTCTGTGCACGCTTATGGCCGAAGTGACAGCAATTATGAACTCGAGACCACTCATCCCAGTATCCACCGACCCAGACTCTCCATTCATACTTTCGCCCTCCATGATCCTCACCCAGAAGGCTGGAGTCCCACCTCCTCTAGGAGACTTCACAGAGAGGGATCTCTACACCAAACAATGGAGGCAAGTTCAGGCCCTAGCCGACAAGTTCTGGACACGTTGGAGTCGCGAATATTTACCAACCCTGCAAAATAGACACAAGTGGACAGTGTCCAAAAGAAACCTTCAAGAAGGAGATGTCGTCTTGCTGAAGGACAACCAAGCTGCTCGCAACAATTGGCCAATGGCTATGGTCACTGCCACTTTCCCTGGAAAAGACGAGAGAGTGCGTAAGGTGGAAGTGAAGACCATGGACCAAGGTTGTACAAAGACTTTTCGTAGACCAGTTACCGAATTGGTTCTGCTTCTACCCAAAGAGGACTGATATTCAGAACCCGCATAGTAATAAGGGTAGTGACCTCACAAAGGTGTGTTGACTTCAAGTCATTTCTGTTGTAATTTGTTATGTTTCAGGCATTTCGTTAAATGTAACTTTTATTGTGAAAGACACGTCTCGCTGACGGACTCTTATTTTGAAACACCCCTCTCCCGGAATGAGAGGAAGTGCCTTTGCTAGAAAGGAAGTGCTTGGTTAGAGAGAAGGTTTGTTATAGAAGGGAGAAGACACATGTTTGTTAGCGTCCAGCTTTTATCGTTTCCATCCTCTTACAAACTCCAAGCAGGCAATGCCGTAAGTTTATAATTTAACGTTATAAAATAAGACAATGTTAAAAGAGTGTTTGATAAATGTCACGCTTGGTTTGTATTAAAGAGAAAACGTTTTGTGTTATGAGTTATTACAATGAGAAAGGACAGGACAGCAATTGATATTGTTGTATTTATTTTTATTGCAGTTTTTACTCCATGTCCATGTACAAAGTGAAGAGCCTACAGTAAATGGTCAATCTTACTACACGACTCAGTCATTTTTGGAGTGGAGTTTAGCTCGCTGTTGAGCTGAAGTACAGTACGCTTTAGTAGGAACAGCACACTACCATTCAGGGAATAAGTAATCTATATACAAATAAGTTACTTTGGCCCAAGCCTTGTTCCTTTCAAATAAAGCCTCCCCAAGATCAGGGGTAAACCAAGGGCTAGCCTTATTTTTAATCCTGTACTTCCCATATAGGAAGTACTGGCTCTGGAATTATTAGAGAAATTGTAAGCGATTCAATGAACAGGCTTTCTTACACGATCTTACACAAGAGCTTACAATTTCTCTTAATTATTCCAGAGCCAGGTTTAGTCATTTTGGTGTCCCTAATGCAGGCAATAGGGGAATGATCACTGATGTCCTGCAGGAAAACGCCACTGGATTTATACTTCTGGGCCCGTATTCACAAATAATTGTAAGGGTAAAAGTTGGTCGTAACTCCGGAATTTAGGAGCAAGTCCCAAAAATAATGGGCGTGTCACTCATAAATGTAGGAGTCCTACATTTTTGGGATAAGAGCATTTCACAAAGGGTTTGAGAGCTAAAAACAGCTCCTAAGTCCAGGAGAAGTTAGAAGCAGCCAAGAGGACTTCTAAATCGCTAAAGACCTACTCACGGCAATCCGAAAATCTGCTGCGGCCGGCAATCGTTGTCGCAATCGCGTCAACACTGGAGATATTGAATGATATAGAGCTCATAAAAGGTACCGCCTCAATCGCGAGGGGTATTATATATATAATATTATATATATTATATATAGATACCCTCAGATTGTTTACGAGATGCAGACATGTAACCAATTGACTAGTCAGTATTCTTGGTTTCATGTTAAATCAGTGACACGTAGCCTACATTTGTATTTTAGAATCTTTATTAGAATATAATAGGGGTGCATCGGATAATTTTTCGGATCAGCAAAAAATAATAACGGGACCAAAGGCGCGTTTCAATGAATGATAATTTCAGTTTTTCAATGTAAATTATTTCACTAAATCTTTATTCGAAAATTTCACAAAATAAATTTTTAGATTCAGTACGCCTTAGGCAATGTAACTAGGGTGGTCTTATGCCTGAATTAATTTAATTAAAAAATAAAAGATCGCTAATGTTTCAATTCTATTTAATTCGGTCGTGTTTCTAAAAACATGCCTCCCAGAAAGGCATTTAGTATGAAAAACAAAGCAAACCAAAACATACATGGTTGTCTATCTCCACCCATGGGAGGGGCCAAAGGGGTCGGGTGCAGTGTGAGATGGGCGGCGGCCGAAGGCAGGGGCCTTGGCGGTCCGATCCTCGGCTGCAGAAGCTAGCTCTAGGGACGTGGAATGTCACCTCTCTGGCGGGGAAGGAGCCTGAGCTGGTGCGGGAGGTCGAGAGGTTCCGGCTAGATATAGTCGGCCTCGCCTCGACGCACGGCATGGGCTCCGGAACCAGTCTCCTTGAGAGGGGTTGGACTCTCTTCCACTCTGGAGTTGCCCCTGGTGGGAGGCGCGAGCAGGGGTGGGAATACTTATTGCCCCCGGCTCGGTGCCTGTACGTTGGGGTTCACCCCGGTAGACGAGAGGGTAGCCTCCCTCCGCCTTCGGGTGGGGGACGGGTCCTGACTGTTGTTTGTGCCTATGCTCCAAACAGCAGCTCAGAATACCCACCCTTTTGGAGTCCTTGGAGGGGGTGTTTGAGAACACTCCTTCCGGGGACTCCCTCGTTTTGCTGGGAGACTTCAATGCTCACGTGGGCAATGATAGTGAGACCTGGAGGGGTGATTGGGAGGAACGGCCGCGCCCCCGATCTGAACCAGAATGGTGCTTTGTTGTTGGACTTCTGTGCTTGTCACAGATTGTCCATAACGAACACCATGTTCAAGCACAAGCGTGTCCATATATGCACCTGGCACCAGGACACCCTGGGCCGCAGTTCAATGATCGACTTTGTGGTCGTGTCGTCGGACTTGCGGCCGCATGTCTTGGACACTCGGGTGAAGAGAGGGGCGGAGCTGTCAACTGATCACTACCTGGTGGTGAGTTGGCTCCGATGGTGGGGGAGGATGCCGGTCAGGCCTGGCAGGCCCAAACGTATTGTGAGGGTCTGCTGGGAACGTCTGGCAGAGTCTCCTGTCAGAAGGAGCTTCAACTCCCACCTCCGGGAGAGCTTCAACCATGTCCCGGGGGAGGCGGGGGACATTGAGTCCGAATGGGCCATGTTCCGTGCCTCTATTGTCGAGGCGGCTGACCGGAGCTGTGGCCGCAAGGTCGTCGGTGCCTGTCGCGGCGGTAATCCCGAACCCGCTGGTGGACACCGGCAGTGAAGAATGCCGTCAAGCTGAAGAAGGAGTCCTATCAGACCTTTTTGGCCTGTGGGACTCCGGAGGCAGCAGATAGGTATCGGCGAGCCAAGCGGAGCGCGGCCGCCGGTCGCTGAGGCAAAAACTCGGGCATGGGAGGAGCTCGGTGAGGCCATGGAGAACGACTTCCGAGCGGCCGGAGGTTCTGGACCACCATCCGGCGTCTCAGGAGGGGGAAGCAGTGCACTGTCAACACTCTGTACAGTGGGGATGGGGCGCTGCTGACCTCGACTCGGGACGTCGTGGGTCGGTGGAGGGAATACTTCGAAGACCTCCTCAATCCCACCGACACGCCTTCTAGCGAGGAAGCAGAGTCTGGGGACTCGGGGGTGGGCTCTCCTATCTCTGGGGCTGAGGTCGCCACGGTGGTTAAAAAGCTCCGTGGTGGCAGGGCCTCGGGGGGTGGATGAGATCCGCCCGGAGTCCCTCAAGGCTCTGGATGTTGTGGGGCTGTCTTGGTTGACACGACTCTGCAGCATCGCGTGGACATCGGGGCAGTGCCTCTGGACTGGCAGACCGGGGTGGTGGTCCCCCTCTTCAAGAAAGGGGACCGGAGGGTGTGTTCCAACTACAGGGGGATCACACTCCTCAGCCTCCCTGGTAAGGTCTATTCAGGGGTTCTGGAGAGGAGGGTCCGTCGGATGGTTGAACCTCGGATTCAAGAGGAGCAATGTGGTTTTCGTCCTGGTCGCGGAACTGTGGACCAGCTCTACACCCTCCGTGGGGTCCTGGAGGGTGCATGGGAGTTGCCCAACCAGTCTACACATGCTTTGTGGACTTGGAGAAGGCTTTCGACCGTGTCCCTCGGGGAGTCTTGTGGGGGGTGCTCCGGGAGTATGGGGTACCGGACCCCTTGATACGGGCCATTCGGTCCCTGTACGACCGGTGCCAGAGCTTGGTCCGCATTGCTGGCAGTAAGTCGGACTTGTTCCCGGTGAGGGTTGGACTCCGCCAGGGCTGCCCTTTGTCACCGGTTCTGTTCATAACCTTTATGGACAGAATATCTAGGCGCAGCCGGGGCGTTGAGGGGTCGGTTCGGTGGCCTGAGGATTGGGTCACTGCTCTTTGCAGATGATGTGGTCCTGTTGGCTTCATCGGGCCGTGACCTCCAGCTCTCGCTGGAGCGGTTCGCAGCCGAGTGTGAAGCGGCTGGTATGAGAATCAGCACCTCCAAATCCGAGACCATGGTTCTCAGCCGGAAAAGGGTGGAGTGCACTCTCCAGGTCGGGGAGGAGATCCTGCCCCAAGTGGAGGAGTTTAAATACCTCGGGGTCTTGTTCACGAGTGATGGAAGGACGGAGCGGGAGATCGACAGGCGGATTGGTGCGGCGTCGGCAGTGATGCAGACGCTGCATCGGTCTGTCGTGGTAAAGAGGGAGCTGAGCCTAAAGGCAAAGCTCTCGATTTACCGGTCGATCTATGTTCCTACCCTCACCTATGGTCACGAGTTGTGGGTAGTGACCGAAAGAACGAGATCGCGAATACAAGCGGCTGAAATGAGTTTCCTCCGCAGGGTGTCTGGGCTCTCCCTTAGAGATAGGGTGAGGAGCTCGGTCATCCGGGAGGGGGCTCAGAGTAGAACCGCTGCTCCTCCGCGTCGAGAGGAGCCAGATGAGGTGGCTGGGGCATCTGGTTAGGATGCCTCCTGGGCGCCTCCCGGGTGAGGTGTTCCGGGCACGTCCCACCGGGAGGAGGCCCAGGGAAGACCCAGGACACGCTGGAGAGACTATGTCTCTCGGCTGGCCTGGGAACGCCTCGGGATTCCCCGGGAAGAGCTGGACGAAGTGGCCGGGAGAGGGAAGTCTGGGTCTCCTGCTTAGGACGCTGCCCCGCGACCCAACATGGACAAGCGGTAGAAGATGGATGGATGGATGGGTTGTCTATCTCTTCACTGTAACTCTGCATCGAGATTTAGGGAATTGTTACTGTAAAAACAGCCATACTACCAAAAACAGAACAGAAACCAAAAACAGAAAAACTACCATATTGACCCGAATATAAGACGATGCGACTTTATATTCGGGTCAATACGGTATTTCTCTATGATGACCCATCCCCTATATCAGCCAATCACTGTGGGCATTCTGAGTAAGCTCGTTCATGAGAAACAACGTCATCCCTAGCAACGACGTCAACCCCGCCCTCACTCTTAGGCCGTGTCCGAAACCACTCCCTATTCCCTATTTAGTACACTATTTTGTGTGGACGCCATTTTGTAGAGTGCGACGAATTCTAAAATGTGAATTTCGTACACTAAATAGGGAACGAGAAAATACCCACAATTCACCGTGATTTGTAGTGTACATCGACTGTACCCTACTTTACCCTAGAATTGATCCCGTCTACCACAATGCAATGCGGTCGTGTCATACCGAAGGAGAGAAGGGAAAGAATGGCGACAGAAAGAAATACAGCGACGGCGACAGAAATGACCGGAATGTCTACCGCCGCAAATTTTGTGTATAAATGTAAGTAACGTTAACCCCCTGAGGTCGACGGGAGCGGCGCCGCTCCCAGCAGCAATAAAAGTATATTACTATTTCTAACTTCGCGATATTTTATCATACACACGCGACAAAAACATTGACAGAAACCTTAGAATCGCGACTTTCCGATTTGAGCACTGGCAAATCAAATGGGATTTTTTAAATTAGGTTAATTAGACCAAAAGTAAACCTTGTTTTTTACTCTGTTTTTTACCTTTTAGTACCGTCCCCCTTCTATTGACATGGTAACTAGGTGCGAGTTTTGGGGAGGTGTGGGGAGGGGCGTGGGGCCATGTGTGAAAACGCCGGGCGTAAACAAACACAAACTGTCCCGACAATTTGAAGCAAGATTTTATACAGACATACAATTTTATTCAAGATGGAAAGATTTTCTGCGCTGCAGTGTTTGAGAGCATCGATGGAAAGCGACGAAGACAATAACTGACGAAGAGTAAGTAACTATATTTGATCTGCCATGTTATCAAATACTCGTATATATATTCAATATATGAATTCCGTGTGTTAAATTGCAGCGTAAACAATGTCCCGACATTATATCGGATCTTGTCTGTGTTTACGGTTGCGAGCTGCCAGCAACAGACGGTGTATGCTGATATTTATTTTATTTACCATATTTTCAAATACTCGTGAAAATATATGAATTCCGCGTCTTGTGACGCTATACGAAAAAAATCTGAATCATTGCGGACTGCTGCGAATAATTAACGGGAGGATATTTAACCAGCTGGCATTCTGTTTCGGCGCTTGGACATTATCTAGCTTAGCTTGATAATACCTATTGTGATTAATGTTTCTTGCCTCTCGAGAACTTGTTTGTGTGCTTATTGTGGTTTAGATTCCCAGCGTTTAGTTTATTCCGAGATTTTTGATACGTATTGTTTGTTCCTGATCGTTGGTTATTTTGTTTTGTCTTGTTTATGTCTTTCCGTGTCTTCGTAGACACGGACTTTGCTTTAGTTTTCCTACAGACGTAAAGATGAATATCTTAAACTTTTGATCATGTGCCTGTGCCCAATGCCAAACAGACTTTGGATGTTGTCAAACTGGCTTCTGTTAGTCGCAAGAAATGCGTAGGCTACTCTGCAAGATGTCTTTGTCTGATGGCCTTTGACCATGATCTTTCAGGTGTGGATCATGAATATTCAGTAAATTAGCATATAGCCCTCCCACAGCCTGAAATAAATGTGACCAGTTCTGATAAAAACAGGTTTTTAGCTATTTAGATCTCATATGTGCTAAAACATTTTCACACCCTTACATAACCAAGACCTTGATGAACAAACGCACATTGGCAAAACAATTCGTCACTATAGTTTAGTGTGTGCTTTCACAACTTTTGTGACAGCAGAAAAAATAACTATTTTTAACTTGTGTGTTTGTAGATCTATTTACAAGCTGCATATGATACTGACCAAACTATTGATGGCATACAAATGTAGCTGTGATTGTCCTTCAAATAAAAATATTAAACACTTTGGAGTAAGTGCGTGTTAAATTGATGAAATTGAGATAAATATCAGACCATGCCAAAATCAAAAAACATCTAAAAGCTTAGCACGGACCTCAGAGGGTTAAGCTAGCTACCTTTTCTGTATTTAACACGTTAATAGCCTGGCTTTTGTACAAAAGCCAGGCTATTCCTGAGGTAACTTACGTACAAAAGCCAGGCTATTAACGTGTTAAATACAGAAAAGGTAGCTAGCTTAACGTTACTTACATTTATTTACATTTACACAAAATTTTGCCCGTCTTTGAAAATCAAAACTTTAGCACATTTAAACCTGCCGCCATGAGTGCTCGGTTTGTTTATGATACTGAGCACATCCGCTTGCGTCACCTGAATATCCTGCACTTTTTTTTTTTTTTGGACGCAAATGACGTTCAGTTGTAGTCTCCGAAAACACTACTTTCGTTCTCTAAATAGTACACTATATAGTATATACTATATAGGGAATAGAGAACGAGTGAGCGGTTTCGGACACGGCCTTAGTTTCACAATTCTAGGAATTCCTTAGTAAGAGTTTGACTTAGGAGCTTTGTGAATAGGTTTTAAGGTGGGACTCCTAACTAAAAGGTTTTAGTGCGATTTAGAAGTACTCCTAGTGGTAAGATAAAATTATTTGTGAATACGGGCCCTGAGGTCTATTTGTAAGTATTATGTCAAGCAGCGTGGAGTTTCTTACATTTAGACGAGTAGGTTTGGTTATTAAATGAGACAAATTCAAATCTGCACATAAATCCTTATGTAGGCCACGCATATTCAGGTGAAGAAACCCAAGTCCACAACATGCCTTGAAATCATTAACTGGCTCTACTAACTGGCCACTATTAGTAGAGTCATTTATGCAATTGACTGTTTTCAGGATAAGGCTCAGGGAGCCAGGGTTAACACGTCTTGCTGTAAACGACACATTGAACAATGCTGCTTTTATTATCATTACGCCATAAAATGTATTACCTTTAACCCTTTCATTTATCTGCAGTAAAGGGCTTGGTATGAAATGCACTCTCATTGAAAGACAATCTTCCGGAAAGTTATTTTTATTATATTGATTACTGAAGTCTATACAAATGCAATTTCATTATAGAGCCCAGACTGACCTGACCTCTTTCATATAACCTGTCATATTTAGAGTTGGGCATGCAAGTTTGACCCGTTGACATTAATTATTTGTAATATTTAGGCAATTTAACCGAATGGTTATGCATGTTGTTCGTTTTATTTAAAATAATTTAATAAAAAATTGTTCACAAAAAATAAATGCTTATGTGTCATGATTTACAATGTAATAATAATCTAATTTCATCGGTGGATTTGAATCAGAACGCTAAAGGGGTCCCGAATGCTAAATGTATTAGCACAATCGTCAGTGAAATTCTCGTCTTTCATCTTGTGTTTCCAAAACAAAGACAATCCTTTCTGCTTTTATTCCTCCACAGTTTGGAATCTCCAATGGTGCATTTGGAATCATCTTTGCACCCATGGAGAGAGGCCTACAGAATCACCTCTACACCCATGGAGAGAGACCTACAGAATCATCTCTGTGCCCCCTGAAGAGACCTACAGAATCACCTCTACACCCATGGAGAGAGGCCTACAGAATCACCTCTACACCCATGGAGAGAGACCTACAGAATCATCTCTGTGCCCCCTGAAGAGACCTACAGAATCACCTCTACACCCATGGAGAGAAACCTACAGAATCACCTCTGTGCCCCATGGAGAGGCCTACAAAGTCACCCCTACACCCATGGAGAGAGGCCTACAGAATAATCTCTGCACCCATGGAGAGAGATCTACAGAATCTCCTCAGTGCCCCCTGGAGAGACCTACAGAATCATCTCTACACCCATGGACAGGGTATCTGCAGGTTTAGCCAAGTCAGATTTAAGGCTTTTTAATACTTTTTTAATGCCACTCAGAATTAAATTTAATACCAATTTCACGATAACAAAATGGCAAAAATCACGCAACGACACCAATTAGTTTAAGTTTAGGGACAAATTTGTCCAAAGATGTTTATTAAAACATAAAGGGGTAACTGGATTGGATGAAACAAAGGGGTGACACAAACATAAATAGCAAAAATAGAAAATAATAAATTCAAACATCCAAATACATTCAGTGTCATCCAGGGCAGGAATTTCACCAGTGTCTGGCCTGCTGCCCCTGCAAAAAAATTAAGCGTAATGTGACCTCACTGGTCTTGGTGCCTCCACTGGCTGTGGTCTCTTCCCTGATTCTATTCTTTATTGTAAAAATGAAACAGCAGCCTATTGCGATTCAGATTTTTTTTTTGCCTTATGGACCACTGCATAGGGACCTTTTTGAGTTCTACCATCTTTTCTCTGTGGCGCTTCCTCAGGGTGTTCAATTTTGTGATAAGCTGGGCCATTAAGGTCCCAGCCTTCCCTTCTGCCTTCTCAGCCGGTTGGTCTGCATCCTGGCTGAGGCTGTTTGTGACAGCTATGAGGGTTGCCTTGCTCTTTTTCAGCTCTTCCATTTCCTCTTTTGCTGCTTTCCTTTTTTGGCCCTGTACGTCAGACATCTTCTTCCTCTTCTCCTGCTCTAAGTGCATTCGGTACCTTGACCTTGCTGATACAGCAGATGCCAGCATCTCCTTGGACAAAGGCACCTTGAGGACCCCCCCACAGACTGTGACGTAGTCGCAAATGAGGCGCTGTGCAATGACTATCTTCCTGCATATTACAGGTCTCCACCTCCTTATTTACAGAGAAGCCCCTCTCGACTGTCGCTTGCCCATGTGACAGGAGAAGGAGCTTCCTGCAAAAGACCCACAGCTCAGGGTAGCGGTTGATCACTCCCTGGAGAAACACATCCAGTCTGGTCTTGGGTTCGTAGGCGAGGAAGGCGTCATCTCTTGCTTTAACATCCAGGAAGTCTCCAAACTGTTGAGTAATCGCATCACCTGCAACAAACAACAGAAGTAGGTGCATGTTGATTATACTTACATCAGTCAGATTAATTTCATATCAAGAAGCACATTTTATGATAATTAGATGGAAAAAAACTTGGTTTTGAAGTACTGCTCAGTTCGATGACAATGCTTGTGGGGCTCTGATAGGGGGACTGGTTTAAAAAACTGTTAAAAAAAAAATGAGTGAGAGTATTGTGAGAGAATGAGTGTGGTGTGAGGGGTGTGTGTGTGTATGTGTGTGTGAGAGAGAGAGAGAGAGAGAGAGAGAGAGAGAGAGAGAGAGAGAGAGAGAGAGAGAGAGAGAGGAGAGAGAGAAAGAGTTTTCATTTCATGTCCAGTTGCTCTGCACATTCCTGAAGATTAAATGAGAATAATATATGAAGCATATAACATCTTAATAATACACTGATTCTTGAGACTGCCAAAAACATGTCCCACTAAGAAAAGTGCTAATTCTGTTGAAAATTTATTTTAAATGAATATGATTAAAACCTGCTCTTCCAACACAGCTGATTTATTAAAGTGTTTGTCTCTTTAAAATTAAAAATGTTTTTTCATGTCCAAAATGGTTATTTTATACATTTAATGCTAAAGATAAAAGTTGCATATGCCAGAGTTTTTAAAGGAATACATGTGAGGTAGTATAACAAATGAATAAAGTGAATATTCAACATTAAACAGCACATATGTACCTAAATCTGTACAAATATAAATCTGTATTAGACAAAATAATTAGGAATAACTTGCTTTTTATTACTTGTGACTTTTTATCTGAAGGTGTTGACAAAAACTAAGTAATGACAGGAAAACACATTTTATGAAAAAAATGGAACAAAATATTGCTTGATTGCGAAGACCTTGTTCTAGAAACATATCCGTTTGGATTTCTTGATATTTAAAATGTAATTATTTCGAAATTAAAACCTGTTTTAGGCAAATTCTCAAGAATCAGTGAATATTGATCAACAAGACAATATTTATAGCACTTTATGTACTCTGTCTTTTTACAAGCTTATAGTGCTCCAATATTTTAGCTAACGTTAGATAATTTCTCACTACTTACTTTGAAATGGTGCAGTAGATCTCGAGCTGTTCCATGCCCCATGAACTGCGAACCCAGGTATCTGGACCGAACTTGATCTTTGTCCCAGTAGCGCACATGAAGGTCCAGTTGTTTTGTTTTCGTTGTTTAGTTGAGGCTCTGAGAACATCAACACAAACGTGTCCTTGTTTACATCCGCGATTAGATTATTTCGGAGATAAGGGGCCAATCCAAACCTTGCTATGTAGGCCGTTTTGTCTTTGCCGCAAGTGAATGTCTTAGCGATTTCCGAGTCAGGGAACATAGCACGGAATACCTCTCCTACCCCGTCATTGCCATCGTAGGACTGGTGCTTCATGATAGTGTTCAGAACCCACCGCACCTCAGCTTCAAGCGTCGGCGTGGAGCCGAATGTTGTCCGGACTTCTGTTCCTGCAGATGTTGTTGGTGTTGCAGGTAGTTCTACCTGAGATGGCGCAGCTGAAGTGGAGGCAGGGGCCGAACAGAAATGCGAAATACTAGTCGTTTGCAGGCGGGTTTTATCAACCGATTTATGCTTGGCGCTCTGCATGTGCGATTCGACTGCTTTCACCCCCATCGTCCCGAGTTTAAAATCTTTTTTGCAGAGTTTGCAGCGGGCCTCATGGTCGTCTTTGACTGGGACCAACCATTGCGCAAACACTGGGTTATCGAGCCAGTTCTCATTAAATTTGCACTTTCCCATAACGAGTGCAAAAGCTTAAGTTAAGTTAGCTAACTTAGCTTGTTGAACTTGAATATTGTGCTCGAGAGAGTCGACTCCGTTGCTGAAATAGTTCCCCGCAAACATAAGGACCTCTGTTGGTTCCGCTCATTCCGGTCTGCGTGACGCTACAAAACGGTAAATAAAACTGTTTCTTCTTCTTCTTCTTCTGTGGATTTTAACGGCGGTTAGCATCCAAATTGTTGCATTACCGCCACCTTCTGGTTACCTCCATCAACTGCTTCCCTACTAGATCCTTTTGATTAGTCCAGTTTCTTTTAAAAAACTGAACAACACCTTTCTCCCCTGCACTTCTCCCACACAACCCACAATGTTCTTCACCCTCAACTCTACTTGTTTCAGTCTCTGCAGTCCAGTCAGCATAGTCCTTCTCTCCTCTTCATATCTCCTGCATGAGATTAAGACATGCCCCACCGTCTCCCTTTCCTGACACAGATCACATTGCCCAGTCGGATGCTTCCCTATTATATTAAGTGTTCCGTTCAAATTACTATGCCCAATTCTCAGTCTACTAATTACTATTTGTTCTTTCCTATTATCCCCACTATTTCCTACCCCTCCCACTTTATTTTGTATTTCATGTAAATGTCTCCCCTTTACTTCCTTATCCCACTTCTGCTGCCACTGATTTACTATTTCCCCCCACACTATGCTTTTCCCCTCTGATTTTGAAAGTTTTATATTGATGTCCACCTGTTCTCTCCTGACTGCTTCCTTAGCCACCTTGTCTGCTTTTTCATTCCCTGGTATTACAAACATGCGCTGGCACCCACATAAATGTAACAATTTTCCCCTGCCTATCTACCCTTGCTTTCGTGTATAGCACCTCATATAGTAGATCTTGATGGCTTTTACCTACCCCACTTTTGATACTAGTCAACACTGCCACCGAGTCACTACATATGATTATTTTATTTTCTACCCCTTCTTCTGCCCACTCTAACCCTAACAAAATGGCCACTAGCTCAACTGCATACACACTTAGATAATCTGATGTCCATTTTTTAATCTCTATCTTTTTACTGGGAATCACAGCTGCTGCCCCTGTTACCTGCTTCTGTGGATCCTTAGACCCATCTGTAAAAATACATACATAATCCCTATACTTACTACCCATATGACTATGGTATTCTTTTACTAATTCTACATTTTTACTCCTACTCTTTGCCTTCAGGATATCAAAATCCACCTCTACCTGCTCCATAGTCCACACTGGTCTAACAGGCCACAACACAGTTGGACCAAACTCTAACTCCAGAACCTTCATTTGTTCAGCCCTACTCTTACCTACCCACCCAAAACTAGCTTTTTGTGCTCTTCCCCTCCCCAGCAATCTTCCAAAACCCTCTTAGTCGGATGATTATCCTCATGCCCCCTCAAATTAATCCAATAATTTACCATCAGATGCTTTCGTCGCATCCCCAACGGCATCTCTCCCACCTCAACTTGAAGAGCACACACTGGTGCTGTTATCACTGCCCCTAGGCATATCCTCAGAGCCCTAGCCTGAATCACATCTAATACAGCCAACACCGTCTTGGCTGCTGACCCATACACCACACACCCATAATCTAATCTTGACCTGATTAATGCTACATACACATACTTTAATGACTTAATATCAGCTCCCCAATCTAACCCAACCAGACATCTCATTATATTTATAGCTTTCTTCGTTTTCTTCACTAAACTACCAATATGTTCTCTCCATGTTAACCTGGAATCAAAATGGACTCCCAAAAATCGAAAACTCTCCACCCTCTCCAACTCATTTCCATATAACTTTAACTTACTTACCTCCCTACTTTTCTTACCTGTAAAGAACATAACTTTAGTTTTTTCCACAGAGAACTTAAAACTCCACTCCATTCCCCATCTCTCCACCTGACCTACCCCTTCCTGCAGTTTCTTAACTATATACTTTAAATTCCCTCCCCTCTTCCACAAAGCCCCATCATCTGCAAACAAAGACCTTCCCAATCCCACTGGACTCAAAAATATCATTTATCATGACTGAGAATAATGTCGGACTAATCACACTCCCCTGGGCGTACCATTCTCCACCACATGTTTCCCTGAAAACTCTGATCCTACCTTTACCTGAATAACCCTTTCACTTAAAAATCCATAACCCAGTTGAAAGTTCCCCCAACTCCCATTCTATGAAGCTTAATCATCAACCCTTCTCTCCACAACATATCATAAGCCTTCTCCACATCAAAAAACACTGCAGCCACTATCTCCTTCTTCACCTGTGCTTTTCTTACCTCATCCTCCAAACACACCACTGGATCCATTGTACCCCTCCCTCTCCTAAAGCCACTTTGATATGCTGCCACCAACCCCTCCTTTCCAGAAAATGCATAAGCCTTTCATTGACCATCCTTTCCATCAATTTACAGATGTGGGACGTTAGAGCAATGGGCCTGTAATTAGCTGGATTACTAGGATCTTTACCCAGCTTCCTGATTGGAATTATAATTGCTTCCTTCCAACTCCTAGGCACTCTCCCCTCCTTCCATACTTTATTAAATAACATCAATAACTTTTTTAATTCTCCTTCCCCTAACTGTTTAATCATACAATAACATATTCCATCATTCCCTGGTGCACTCATCCCTGTTTTCCCTAGAGCTCTCCTCAACTCCCCAACAGTAAATGGTAAATCTATCTCATTCTCACTGTCACCCTTCCTCCTTAAAGCCTCCCTATTTCCATCTTTAGTTTTTTCCCTGCCCCTCTTTCCCTCCTCTGTCAGACTATTAGAGCTATGCACATTAACAAAAGTATTTACCATTAACTCCGCCTTTTCCTTATTTGTTATTGCCATTTCACTACCTGAGTTCAAAACAGGATAATTCCACTCCTTCCTATCTCCCCCCATTTTCCTTACCATTCCCCAAACTTCTCCTATTTGAGTATCATTCCCTATAGTCCCACAGAACTCCCTCCAATAAGTCCTCTTAGCCTGCCTTATTGTTCTCCTAACCACTGCTAGAGCCCTTTTATACTGAACTAAATGAATCATGTTATGATCTCTTTTAACCAGTTTAAAAGCTTTATTTCTATCCTTTACTGCTTGCTTACACTTATCATCCCACCATGGCACCAATATTCTCTTAGCCTTCCCTTTACTTCTAGGAATAGCACTTACTGCTGCTTCCATTATACCCTCACTTACTTTACTGTTGATCATTTCTGCACTCATATTCTCACTAACCTCCTGTAACTTTCTTTCACACTCACTCATAAACTTACCCCAATTAGCTTTACCAAAAATCCATTTACCTCCTGAACTCTCTGAGACCTGACCCGTTGCTACATTTACTTTAATAGTGATCACTTCCAATAGTCCCCTCCTGATACACCTGCCACTCACACAGTGAAGCTAGGGTATTAGACACTAATGTCAAGTCTAGCACAGATTCTCTCCCAGTATTCACATCTACCCGTGTGCTTCTCCCATCATTCATACATACAAGGTGATTCTCATCGAGTATCTCCTCCACCACCTGACCATTATAATCAGTTTTATCACTCCCCCATAATAGATTATGAGCATTAAAGTCCCCACACCATACAACACTACCCCTATTTACTCCTATTTCCTCCATTTTACTACCTTCTAACTTTCTACACGGATTATAGAAATTTATAACCACCATCTTCTTCCTTTCTGCCCATACCTCTACAACCTGACATTCTAATTCAGTTTCTACCTCTAGAGTTCTATAGGGGATACCCTCCCACAAAGGTGACACACCCCCCACCTATCCCCTCCTTCCTATCCCTCCTTATTGCCACATACCCCTTTATTATAAAATCTAAGTTTGGTCTTAACCATGATTCCTGTATACAAATCACATCTGGTTTATCCCCCCTACTGTAAATGAACTGCTTGAAATCCTGACCATTCGCAATCAGACTTCTTGCATTCCACTGGAGGATTAACATAATTACTATTGACCACCCCATTCCGCTTCTGGTCTTGCCATATTCAACTCTTCCTGAATCTCCTCCCATTTTACTCCTATCAAATCTAGATGACGGACAGCTGCAATAACAATCACTTTAATCCTATCTGTTTTTGATTTTAACTCAATTGTCGAATTTATAACTCCTGCTATGAATGTCACCAATCTCTTTTTCTCTTCCTCTATCTTCTTCTCCACTTTCTGCATAATACTGTTTATCAACACCTGCTCTTTCCCTCCATCCTGTTTACTACTAGCATGGCCTATTTTCTCCCGTACTCCCACCATATTAGCTGCCTCTGCATAAGATACTTTCTTTTTTTTTATCTGCTGCACTGCAACCTCTTTTTCATAGCTTCACACCCCCAGTAAGCAACACTGTGCTCCCCCCCACAGTTACAGCACTTTGGTCCTACTCCTTCCCCACATTTCCCATACTCATGCCCCCCACCACATCTTGCACATCTTTTCTTCCTTTTACACATCATAGCCATATGCCCAAATTCCTGACAGTTAAAACATCTAATTGGCTTTGGGATGAACTCCCTAACACTGAACATCATGTGACCACAGTATACTTCCTTTGGGAGAACCTTTGAATCAAATTCAATCACCATGGACTCAGTTGCTATTTTCTCAATTCCCCTTCTCATTCTTTTAATACTTTTGATTGAACTACTAATTTTCCTCAGGTCTTTCAGCATATCATCCTCCTTGATTTCTTTAGGTATTCCAGAAATTACTCCCTTACTCCCACCACTCCGCTGTTCCCCTACTCTTACTACTTTAGAAACTACTTAACTTTTGCCACCTGCTTCAACCCCTTCGCCTTCTCCACCTGCCCTTCATCTCCACACCCTATGAGTAAATTTCCATCTCCCAATATTTTTGCATACTTCACATTTCCCACTCCCTGATGAATGCTATTTGATACCTGTATAAACCCACACTTCTTTACACCACCCTCTCCCTCAAATCTCACCACAACATTTAATCCTCCCTCTCTTCCCTTTTGCTGAGACAGAGCCACCTCCTCCACTTCACTCTCCTTTTCACTTGAGCTACCCCCATTCTTCTTCTTTCTTTTATTCTTACTCTCCTTTCCTTTTCCGCCCCCTCCCACCAAGTCCCACTCCCCTTCCTCACTCTCATTCATACTTTGGTCTCCTATCATACAGTTGCAAACTGTAAGGAATATTGTAAAAACACCGGTCCGGACCTATACAGGCCGTCGGTCGATATTCCCACCAAAACTCCCACCAGTCTACTATCAAGTCCTACCGTCCCCAGACCGCAATCAAAAAACAAAACAAAACAAAACCAAAAAAACAAAAACCACTCTTTCAAGTCGTCGCGTTTCTATCTCCACCTAAGTTCCCCCGCTGCTTTCAAAAGGTCTGCTGTCTCTATCGGTAACACAACTCTTACAAAAGGACATTTAAATTTCCACATCAAACACAACACCAAATCGCCGCCTTTTCCCACCACCCGGAAGTCACACCCGGATCAGGCCGCAAGAATTGTGCTCAATTCATACAACTCCGCTTATAGATGTCAGGCTGTGAAAGTCACACGCCGGTTCGTCGTGAAACACCACTTCCGGGACTACGGAACGGCAGAAGTGTCAGTGATTCATCTCCGACTTTATCTCCCGTTACCCGTTTTTTCCCCAGATTTCACAATGAAACATGAAATGACAAATCCACATTTTTATCTTTCCTGTCTATGGCATTTTTAAGACCTCTGAAAGATGGATTTAAGACATTTTAAGACCAATTAAGGCCTTTATTGTTGATAAACCAATTTAATACTTTTTAATACTTTTTAAGGATCCGCGGACACCCTGCATGGAGAAAGGCATACAGAATCACCTCTACACCCTTGGGGCGAGACCTGCAGAATAATCTCTGTGCCACCTGCACCCCCGCAGAAAGTCTGACCATAGTTACAGCCAAATTCACACGCCACTGAATGCTGGCTTCTGAAAAAGTTTTTTTCATAAAATAAATGTAATGCATTAATATATATATATATATATATATATATTTTTTTTTTTCAATACATGATTTTCATAATTAATGCACAACATCATTTTGCAAACATGCTGTTCCAGATCTATTCGCTATTCTATGCTTTTCATACAATTTATGCTTTATCACAGTGTGATGAGTCATTTCGTTGTCTGCTCGTTGACTGTGAAAGAAGGAAACGCAGGGCTCACATTGAGCAGTGAGTCAGACGTTAGATCCTGGGCCTCACTGTAAGCAGAGCCACTATGTCACGTCCCCCGTCATTCACCGTAAATGATTCCCACTCAAATTTGTACTGTCAAATCATCTTTCTGTTACAGTCTGTCAAGGGTCTGAATAAATCGGAATAAATCTCTCCACATTTCTGGCTACAGCAGCGCCACAGCACAGATAACGGCACTCACTCAAGCGCTCCCCTGGTACAGGGTGGTTTTGAGTTCTCACGCTGATGTGAAACTCAAAGGCAGTTAAAAACAAAATTAAAATACTAAGAAATAAATAGGCCACAGCAGAGAGCTGTAGTGTTTTTACTCGCCCTCGTGATGGTACTGCATTTTATAGCGCTGGCTGTGAAGCACTTTGAGCCAGGTTCTGCGTATGAAAGGTACTATGCTAATAAATAAGGGGTAATGCAGTTCAAACAAGTCGGCTGTCGATCATAACAAAGTGAATACATTTATTTGTCCTCCCGGGTGGTGTAATGGTAAAGGCATTCGACCGCAATGCAAGTTGCCCACTGCGGCCGGGGTTCGAATCCCAGCTGCGCCAGTCCAGCTCTGCCCGGGAGTACAGCTAGGGGGCGGCAATTGGCTGTCCACCCCAGGGGAGGGGGAGGGAAGCCAGCACAAGCTCGCTGGAGAGAGGTTCTCTGGCTGTATCACGGTCGGCAATTAGCAAGTTCCGTCTTGTATCGTCCGGTATCAGAAATGGGCCAGCAGCGGGCTTGTGGGGGGGAAGCAGTTGGAACAATAAAGGGTACAATTGGTCACCAAATTGGGAGAAAGAAAAAAGAAAAGAAAATTAAAATCGTTAAGAAATCATAAGAAAAATAATTTACTTCCGCTGAATTAAGTGTATTTTCATTGCCGGGAGCCTCGTGCGAACATCAGTGGTGGGAGACCCGAAAAACACCTCCGACATCAAAAAATAATGGAACCCCCCGTGACACAGTATTTAACCTTTGGACCAATCAGAATCGAGTATTTAACGACGCCGTAGTATAAAGTTCATTATTATAGTTGTTAGCGTGGGGGCCTTACCTGTTTCCAGAGGAAGCTGTCATCCAGGTTGAGCCTCCAGGAGGCGAGCAGGTGCACGGAGGAGAGCGCCGCTCCGCTCAGCATGGCCGCGCGCATGCGCACAGGCAGCAGCGTGTAGATGACGTAGATGAAGAACACGGACCACCACACACCCTCTGACGCGCTGCGTGGCTCCACCATCAGCAGGCCAAGCACCTGCACCGCCAAGAGCAGGCCAATCACCAGGTAGCTCACTGTCCACACACAGTCCTGCCGGAAGCCGTAGCGAGTGGACAGCGCCATGAGCGCCAGGAGGAGCGCCATGGCGACAGTGAGTGCGCAGGCATAGGGCAGGTGGGCCGGGCAGGGGTGCAGTGAAAGGCCAGCATCACGGCGCACACCAGCACGAGCAGGCCCATTAGCATAGCTAGCCCGCTCTGGTTGAGGCGGAAGAAGTAGCGCTGGTACAGCCGCTCCAGCTTGCCCGACTGGAACTTCTTGGACTGGAATACGCGCACCACCCGGCGCCACAGGTCCACGGCTGTCGCTGCCCCCCCCTCTGCCCCGCCCCGTCCCACCACACCCTTCAGGTCCCTGTCCTCGAAGCCCAGGTCCACAAACCTCAGCCCCATGTCCCCCCCCTTTCTGCAGTAGTGGTCTTCCTGCCAGCCACAGCGCATGCCGAACGTGCCCCCCCCAGCCCCGCCCCCGCGCTGGTGTTGGTGAGGGGGGGCGGCTCCAGGGCCTCGGAGTCCTGCAGGCAGCTCATGTAGCCCTGTTTCGCCGCGACCTGTCGCCATTGCGCTCTGCCCACGCAGTCTTCCGCTTGTCCACTCTGGCCCCTATAAGACCGCTGAACCAGGACATCCTGTCGGGGGGGGGGAGATATTCAGATTTCTAACAAACACAGTGAGGCACATTCACTAACAACAAGTGGCAGCTGAAAACTGGTTTATTTTGTGGGTCAAATGATGTTGCAAAGACCAGTTCGCTAAAATGTTTACGAACAGCAGGTAGCTACGCAATCAATCCAAATTCATTGGCTGTATAAGTGAAATAACACAACTGAAAAATGTTCTGAGACCGTTACTGCAATGTTTCTTGTTAAATAATGTTCAAAGGGCCTCCCACGTGGTCCAGTGGTTACAACGTCCGACGCTGGCCACGGAGACCGGGGTTCAATTCCCCGTCTCGCCAAGTGTCGGCTTTGGCCGGGAGTGCCACCAGGGGGCGGCGATTGGCTGTCCGCCCCAGGGAGGGGGGAGGGAAGCCGACGTGGCGTTCGCTGCGTATAAGAGTGGCCCTGTAAGTACCGGGGTTCGGTCGACGGCTGGGCGAGTGACGTCTCGGAAGAGGCGTCACTTCACTCTCGTCACTACCGGTCGCAGGACTACGGCAGCGAACTCACATTACTAGGGGGGGATTGACGTAAAAATAGCGGGTCTAATTGGCTACCAAATTGGGAGAAAATGGGATAAAATCAGAAACAAATTTAAAAATATATATATATATATATATATAATGTTCAAAGAACACCCAGGAAACAAATGTAGGTGTTGAGAAAGTTTACCTTAACTTTCCAGGAATGGTGGTTCTGGCTGGTTCTGTTCCCTCCCACCTGAGTGGGTTTGTGGATCTGTTCTCTCTCATCTGAGTGGGTTCTGTGGATCTGTTTTCTCACCCGAGTGGGTTCTGTGGATCTATTCTCTCTCATCTGAGTGGGTTCTGTGTATCTGTTCAATCTCATCTGAGTGGATTCTGTGGATCTCTTCTCTCTCATCTGAGTAGGTTCTGTGATTCTGTCCTCTCACCTAAATGGATTCTGGTTGGTATCCCAGCCGTGGGCCCTTCAGTTCGACTCATTTATCACAGATGTGGGGGGGCTCAGCAGTTTGGGGTCAGCAGGGGTCGTCTGTCGCTCTGACCACATCTACTCACAGAGCTCCAGATTCTGCAGGATGAAAGAGGGAAGGAGATGGCAAATTCATCAGGGGAGGACGGGTAACAGAGCGCAAATCTAAGAGATTCCCACCACACTGAGTTGAGCGCTGATCTAAGAGATTCACCATTGTGTCTGAGTTGAGAGCTGATTTAAGAGACTCTCACCACACTGTTTGAGACGAACACTGACGTAAGAGACTCTCACCACACTGAGATGAGCGCTGATCAAAGAGATTCCCACCACACTGAGTTGAGAGCTGATCTAAGAGACTCTTACCACACTGAGTTGAGCGCTGATCTAAGAGATTCACCATTGTGTCTGAGTTGAGAGCTGATCTAAGAGACTCTCACCACACTGTTTGAGACGAACACTGACGTAAGAGACTCTCACCACACTGAGCTGAGCGCTGATCAAAGAGATTCCCACCACACTGAGTTGAGAGCTGATCTAAGAGACTCTTACCACATTGAGATGAGCACTGATCTAAGACTCTCACCACACTGTGATGAGCACTGATCTAAGAGACTCTCACCACACTGGCATCCTATGACAAGATCTATACACACTTCCTGTAGCATTAAGAATACCCTTCACTGGAACTAAGGAGCCTATCCCAAACCCTGAGGAACAGCCCCAGACCATTATCCCTCCTCCACCAAACTTTACAGTAGGCACTATGCATTCCGGAAGGTAGTGTTCTCCTGGCATCCGCCAAACCCATATTCATCCATCAGACTGCCAGATAGTGAAGCGTGATTCATCACTCCAAAGAACACGTTTCCATTGTCCCAGAGTCTAGTTGCGGCGTGCATGGTGATGTGAGGCTTGTGTGCAGCTGCTCAGCCATGGAAACCCATTCCATGAAGCCCCCGACGCACAGTTCTTGTGCTGATGGTGCTTCCAGAGGCAGTTTGGTACTCTGTAGTGAGTGATGCAGCAGATGATAGGCGATTTTTACACGCTATGCGCTTCAGCACTGGTCGGCCCCGCTCTGTGAGTTTACGTGGTCTACCACTTCGTGGCCGAGCTGTTGTTGCTCCTAGGCGCTTCCACTTCACAATAATAGCACTTACAGTTGACCGGGCACATCTAGTAGGGCAGAAATTTCACCTAACTGACTTGTGGCAAAGGTGGCATTCTATGACAGTGCCGCGTTTAAAGTCACTGAGCTCTTTACCAACCATTCTGAATTCGAAATGTTTGTCTGTGGAGATTGCATGGCTATGTGCTGGATTTTATGCACCTGTTGGCAATGGGTGTGGCTGAAACACCTGAACTCAATAATTAGTAGGGATGTCCACTGACTTTTGGCCATATAGTGTATAAAGGACACCAAAATGGTGCTGTGAACAAGGCCCAAATTAATAGCACAACATAATCACCAAAATATATGTGCAATCATCAAATTTAAAAATATGGAGTATACCATTTTTTTATCCCAGTATATACAGATATAAAAATAATGGAAACACCAACATAAAGTGTCTTAATACAACGTGGTGCGTTGGGTCACCGCGAGCCACCAGAAGAGCTTTAATGCACCTTAGAATAGATTCTACATGTGTCTGGAACTGTACTGCAACACCACTCTTCAATGAGAAATTACATAATTTGGTGTTTTGTTGATGGTGGTGAAAAAAACTGCTCAGTGGACCACTACCTGTGTTCTTTGCACCACTCTACTGGCAAATATGCATTTGTAGGTGTAATAAGGAGTTTATGCACTGCAACCAGACCATAGCATCCCTCTCTGTGAAGTTCTTGATGGACTGTTCTTGATTAAACTGCCTACTCACTCCCTAGACTGATATTTGCAGTCAACTAATTCAGAGTTTTTAGTCTGTTTTGCCTTGCATCTCAAACCAATGCAGAGGCATGCAGAGACATGGTCGAGCAGTATGTGCTTTCGACCACATTTGCCCCTAGTTGATGTCTTTCCCTGCGTCTTCCATGCCAGCATCACCTTAGCCACTGTTCCTCATGAAATATTGGCAAGTTGAGGAGTCTTCATCACTGAACGTGCCCTAAGTCACTGAGATCTCCAAAATAATGGACAACTGGGCTTGCCTTCTTTTACTCAAATGTTTCCTTTATTTTGGCAGTTACCTGTGTATTATATTATGATAAGTAGGGGAGAGCGGGGTAAGTTGTCACACGGGTAAGTTTTCACACTGTTCATACCTCCAACCACAGGGGCACTATCTCAAAAATCAAATAGCTACTTTTTTGCAACTAGGGTCTGATTCAAATTCCTTTTCACAGGTGGTCAAAGATCACTTTAATTACATGTGAGCACAAGTTTCGTGTTTGTCTCCTTCAAAAGTAAGTAAATGGCACCTTACATTGTATGTAATAAAACTGTGTTAGGTATAAATGTTCAAAATTATATTTGTGTACTGAATAAAGGAGACAATAAGGTGTCTCTTGATATGTTAGCTGCCTTCTTAAAACGGCACCCAATGCTGTCGCTAAAAAAGCCTGAGGCAATTAGCCTTGCCAGAGCTAGTAGCTTCAACCGAGAAAATGTCAATGCCTTCTTCGACAATTTAGCAAATGTGCTAGACAGACATCAATTTGGACCAGGGGACATATGGAATGTAGACTAAACTGGGGTGACCACGGTCCATAAACCTGACAAAGTAGTGGCCAGACGCGGATTCAAACAAGTAGGGTCACTGACCTCCGCTGAAAGGGGGACGCATGTCACACTGTCCTGTGCTGTCTCAGCCACAGGAAATAGTATACCTCCATATTTCATATTTCCCCGTGTCAACTTCCGCGACCATTTTTTAAACAACGGACCACCTGGCAGCAGGGGAGCAGCAAATCCCTCGGGGTGGATGAAAGATGTGCACTTTTTTGACTTCCTGAAACATTTAATTGAGCATACAAAATGCTCAAAGGAGAAACCATGTTTACTCCTTTTGGACAACCAGGAATCAATTGATGGATTCAATTGTGCCAAAGAAAACGGCATAATTATGGTGTCATTCCCACCCCACTGCTCTCATCGGCTTCAACCCTTAGACAGGTCTGTCTACGGGGCCGCTAAAAAGGCACATCAACACAGTGTGTGATGCATGGATGAGGAACAATCCTGGGAGAACAATGTCAATTTATGACATTCCTGGGATTGTGGCAATCGCTTATCCTGTGGCAGCAACCCCCTTGAACATTCAGGCTGACTTTAGGTAGCTGGGGTACAGCCTTACAACAGGGATGTCTTTTTGGAAACTGAGTTTGCGCCATCCTATGTTACGGATCGCCCTGCCCCGCCAGGCCCCAGTACCAACCCTGCCCTGCCAGGCACAAGCACAGACGCAGACCCGTTCAGTTCCCATGCCAGCTCACCCTTACCCAGCAATGCCAGTGCTGGCAGCAGACTACCAACTCCAGAGGACCTCCGGCCATTTCCAAAAGCTGGTCCCCGAAAACAAACTAATAATGGAAGAAAGCGGCGCAAAACCGCAATTCTAACAGACACACCCGTGAAGCAAGCACTACAAATGAATAGCACCAATCTAAAAACAGGCTGTTTCTGGAGGAAGGGAAGCAAAGTGTAAAATCTGGATCTGCCGAGAACAAAAAGGCAACAGTAAAAAGAAAAATAGACGAGTCATCATCAGATGAAGAGGAGTGCTTCTGCCTAGTCTGCATGGAGCCATTTTCTAACAGCCGCCCAAAAGAGACTTGGGTGCAGTGTGTGAGATGCAAGAAGTGGGCCCATGATGCTTGCACCCCAGGCCAGGCAATTTATTTGTGCCAGAACTGTGACTCTGAAGATGAGTCTGATTAGAAGTGTTTCGTTGTGCATTACACCACATCTGTTTTGTTAAGACTAAGCATTTTGTTCTTTAATGAATGAGTTCTGTAATGAAATGTACTTGGTTTTGAATTTGAAAGTTAAAAAAATTATATTCACAATTATTTTGTTGTATTCTTATTTGTTGATAATCCAATGTGACAACTTACCCCACATACTATGACATAGTGTGACAACTTACCCCCTGATGGGGTAAGTTGTCACAAGTGCACACCCTCTATTTAACTGTCTACAACTCCATACTGAAATAAGATATGAATATGTAATGAATACAAAATATGTGCCCAAGACTTCCACCTTTCATTTGGTATGACATTTATACCATTGCGATGTATTGCGCCCAGTACAGGTAAAACAGAGTGAAAAGTGTGACAACATACCCCGCTCTCCCCTAATGCTGTTGGATTGTTGGATTAAAAATACTATACAATAAAATAAAAGGGGAATTAAAACATCCATTACCTCTCTGAATAACAGCTAACAAACACCACAAATATTATCTTAACCGGAAGTGCTCAGCACAGGGGGTTCCGACGAACTAATACTGGTGGATGTGCCACTATGGCTGTGTTCGAAACCGTTCACTCGTTTCCTATTCCCTATATCGTGTTCCTATATAGTGTTCCTATGTAGTGAACAATTAAACTGTTTTCGGATACTACAACTGAACGTCATTTGCGTAAAAAAAAAAGTGCCGGATATTCAGGTGACGCAAGCGGACGTGCCCAGTATCACGTAAACAAACCGAGCACTCATGACAGCAGGTTGAAATGTACTGAGGTAGTATCGGGTTTGCATGTTCAGTTTTGAATGTTAAATCCCAAATAAATTGTTGAAATTCTAATGATGTGCAAGTGTGGTTTTGTCAACTGTGGTGCTGTCTGCTAGCCACTGCTTTAGCCACCAATAGCTACCGTTATGGAAGTCGTGAGCTAACTAGCTCGTGTGCTAACGTTAGGATAACTCACGAGCTCACGACTACCACCAACTCCCATAGCGATAATAACGGTAGCTATCGGTGGCTAAAGCAGTTAGCTAACGTTACCACCATGATTCCTGTTTCTGTTTTACTGCTGTTGGCTCAACTTTTGCAAAATGGCGTACACACTATATAGTGCACTATATAGGGAATAGGGAGCGGTTTCGAACACAGCCTATGACACCTAGCACTAGAGCAGGACGCGTCCCCCAAGGGGCCGTATGTACAAAGATTCGTAGGAGTGCTGATCTAGGATCAGGTTTCCCCGGTCCATATCCTAACCATATCCATTATGAGCTAAAGGGCTAAACTGATCCTAGATCAGCATTCCTAATCTTAGAATCTTTGTTTAAATGGCCCAAGGTCTCCTTTCCACTCTGAAAATTAGCAGTGGCTGTCAGTGACGATACGTAGGTGGCCACAGGAGAGTAATCGGTCTTCAGTCCACGGCTGGAAGACGACTGGTTCTCTCCGAACCTAACAAGGGCTGAGCTCCCCGATGAATGATTGAATGCGCGTTTGATCTGATGAATGATTGACCCGCTCGCTCCCTCTCTCTCTCTCTCTCTCTCTCTCTGCCATGTGTGGAGTATAGTATCAGCTAGTAGCCTATTTCATGAAATAACAATAATAATTTTAGAATACCTTATAGCAAACCTTAATGGCTATGTCGTCTTTTTCACAACCAAATATAACCCATAGTCTAATTTCCAGGTATCTGTACGACATTTCAACCGGATTGAGATTAATTGTAGCATGCGGGTGTTATGTAATGCAAACGGTGCCTGTATTGTAGCATCTGTTCGCAATTAGTATTTAGCCTAATTAAATCACAGTTTCCATTTTTAGATAGGGAGTTAAGTCATATCAAATCGAGAGCGAGTTGATTCAAAATATGCACGCGCGCAGTTCTAATGGACATGAACACTTTTAGTATTCGTTTTAAATTCCACAGTAGTGTGATGGTAAATACGTATTTGTTGTTTCAAAGAATAAAACATGTTTTGCCCATTTTGTAAACGGAGAGTTGTGGCTGGAACTGATTGAAGAGAAAATAAGGATTTTAAAATTGAGACGCTGTGAATACGTAGAAAACACAACGAGAGAGAGGGAGAGAGAGAGAGAGAGAGAGAGAGAGAGAGAGAGAGAGAGAGAGAGAGAGAGAGAGAGAGAGAGAGAGAGAGAGAGAGAGAGAGAGAGAGAGAGAGAGATCCAACATAAATATTACGGGTATTAATGCGACCGCGCGGGCCATGGCATAAGCTATTACAGCGGAATACACATTTTGTCCGTCCGTCTTTTTTTGATGTTCACTGTTGGATAAAGGTTTCCATTGCGTACAGAGACTTTGCGCGCCGCCCTTTATGCGATTTATATCTGTGCTATTACTACAGTCCGTCCTTTCGCTGCGCGTACAGTATCAATGCATTTCGTATCGCCTTTTCTTCCAATAACCCATGTCCCTGAACAACCCGCCTCCCCGCGCTCTAAAATAGATGGTGCAGGTGAAGATGTCCAAATCTTCCGCAGGTCCCCTTTCTGGTGCTGAAACTGCCTCCCAAGCGCATTATTTCCAGGTAAGGACATTAGTTTTCTTTACATAAAAGAAAATGTACAGCACGACTAAATCAATTGTTAATCTCTTGCTACTTGTTGTTGTTTCGTTCAGCAGCAGCAGCAGCATCGCAGCGCCTCGTAACTGCAATGCCCCGTGCGAATACAGAGCCCAAGCCACGCGAAATGCCGCGTTTTAATGTGTCCGGCTATTCGAGCGCATTTCATCTCCAATTTTCCGAATTGCGTTCGGCACAAGAGGCGCAGCGACATTTACATCGCGTCTGCCCGCCAATGCAAAGGCTTTTCTCTCTTTGATTTGCGGCCGCTGTTGATGATCTGAGGCGCCGCTTCCATTGTGCGATTGTTATTCATTATTTATTTCCTGCATCTCGCTTCACTGATATTTATATACAGTATGCGTACAGGTTAGATAATGGCATTGCGTTCACTTCTATATCTATACAGTATATATATGTAAAGGTCAAATAATGGTCAACTATGATCTCAACCAGATCAATACGCAGGCCTTATATATGTCGTACATATTTTCCGCTTTTACGTTCTCGATGTCATCAGTCTAATTTAAATTCACCAGTGGTGTCAGATGTAGCCCGTAACGCAGTCGGACTCACCTGTAACCTGTCTGCGCGCTGGTAACACCGCTATTCGGTATCTCTGTGGCGCCGAATCCCCAACTATGGGAGAATTATTTAATGTTTATTCCTTGTATGTTTGCCTGTCTATCTGTGCAGGTTATAACAACTCGGAGGTATCGATGATGTCAACGCATGCATGTAATTTTGGCGTCTTTAGTTATAGTCCGTTATTCTCCGCCTAGCTATCAATATCAACACGGCCTCCGACCTTACACGTTCTAGGGCATGTATTCTGTCTTTACAACTGGTCAACCGTTTATCGAGCAATAATTAAAATTGACCTACACTCAGTTGCGAATGTGTTATAAATGAAAATGTTGTTTTTGGTCTTTTTTTTTAATATACCGATTGACCCATATCACTTTTGTCCATAAAGCAACAGTTTACTGTACGTACATTACTTTCGTTTCTGCACAGTTTATTTTGATGTCATGATAACGCGCCTTGTGCTTCTTCTGTAACATCATGTCATAATTGTCCTGTCGTAATCTACCTTTATTGTCCCATCAGATGCGCCCTGGCCTTGCGCCATTTTAAGGCCTACCCACCAACCCACCACTGGAGGAACCTTTTCTTATGAATACAATTCTAATCTGTGTAACATTTCAAAACATTGCAAAGTTATATCAAATCATATACAGTAGACTCGGTTTTTATTCATACCCTTGATAAAGATGAACAAAAGAGATTGTATAGAACGAACTATATAAATAATTAGCTTTATTTTATGCTCACAAAATTCAGAAAATGATATTCTTGAATAATAATGCATTGGCACGAACCACAATAGAAGGGTTCACAAATTTTTCCCAGAAAAATCAAGAATCACAAATATTCACACCCCTGTTATCAGTAGGGGAGACTGGGGACAGTTGCAACATTTTTGCATTTTTATCAATTACTCCGAGACTATTTGGACTAGACCAACCAAATTTTTATATATTAAACTTACATCTGTCTACTAATTACCCATACCATTTAAAGATGATCACATATGACATGTAGTTCACAATATTCATTTGAATGGAAAAAGTCAGGTGTTGCAACTGACCCTAAGCCTGGGGACAGTTGCAACATGATCCAGGTACAGTTGCAACATGTTAAAAACACATTAAATGGTATGAATTAACTTGTTTTGCAATAATATTATAATATTTCTATGAAAATAACAGTTATTGAGCTTTGTTTGTTTATGTGTAGAACATAGGCCTACCTTACATCAATGTGCAGATGTTGCCAGGTAGGCTATTCAATCTCTTACCATATTTCAGTGTTAGACAGGAAGAATGTACCCATTTGCAATGTAACAAACAAGTTCAAACTTTTATCGAATATTTATTTGAGTACAAAACTGTAACTTAAAACTGCAAGGCTGACCAGCAAACCTCTTCTGAAATCAGCAGCAAACTGTTCAAATTATTTTAATTTCATTAGAAAGAAAAAAAAACAGATTTTCTTCCTACTCCAGTGAATGTAAACGTATTATTTGCTAATGGACCATTACACCACTTTTGGTAAACCAAAAAAAAAAACTTGCTTACATGGGAAGACAACAGTTGACAAGTTGTAATATTTGGGTGAACTATCCTTTTAAAATAATTGTATATGAAGACACTTTTAATATTGCTTTCTCCATTAGGAAAAGCGGGACCTAATGTCATTTTTGTTGTTGTTGTGTGATCTGTTTTGATATGGCTGCTTAGCTTGGGGACAGTTGCAACAACCCCAACAGCCATGACAAAACCTCATGTGCTAGCTAGACACAACAACCTTGATACATGCTAATCATGTCACTTAGAAGTCAACAAAACAATGATTCAAGCTAAGCAAGTTGGGATTCATTCATGCACCTCCAAAACAAGTTTTGTCAATAAATCCAGAAGCAGAGGTCGAACATTGCTCCTTTCTTCCATGTGGAGGGAGGGTCTAACTGAGCATCTGTACTATGAGTGTCATCACTCTAGCATGTTTCTGCTTGGAGTAATAAGACTTGTTGCAACTGCCCCTCGTTGCAACTGTCCCCAGTCTCCCCTACTTTGTGGTTCCTCCCATTATAACAGCAAGTAGTCACCTTCTGTAGTGTCGTAAGAGGTTATGGAACAATGCAGAATTGTTCTAGTTCCTTCAGATTCTTGGGTTGACGTTTGTGGACTGCTTTTTTGAGTTCAAATCACAAATGTTCAATTGGATTCAGGTCTGGAGACTGAGATGGCCACATCAGGACATTGATCTTGTGCTCTGTCAACCATTTCTTAGTTGCTTTGGATGTATGTTTGCGATCGTTGTCTGGTTGGAAGGTCCATCTGTGGCCAAGGTGTAGTTTCCTGGCAGAGGGAACAAGGTTTTTGGACAAAATGTTCCATCTATTTTAATAAGGGCCTCAGGGCCTGTGGATGCAAAACAGCCCCAAAGCATTAAAGATCCACCACCATGTTTCACCGTAGACATGAGGTGCTTTTCAACATTACTTGCATTCTTTGGACGCCAAATGTAATGCTGATGTGCATGTCCAAAAAGCTAGATTTTTGTTTCATCTGACCACAAGACCCAATTGTAGTTCAGATGTAGTTTGACGAATTCAAGATGCCGTTTTTGGTGAATTGTCTTTAAAAGAGGCTTCTTTCATGTAGGCGCCATCGAATGGTAGCTTTAGACACCTTGTAAGGCCAAGATGCCATGTTGAACTGTCGAAGCATCTGGGGAATATTTAAAAAGTTAATTCAGCGTACCTTTGTGAGTAGAAAAATAAATGCAGGCTGAAGTCTTTGTTTCCGTGTTTCAAATATGTAGTCTTAATAAAGCAGAGGACCTACTGGGTTTGTCCACCAAGTACAGATTGACAAAAGACCAAAGATGGAAAGAGCATGGTGTCACTTTATACACTGTGGGCCTTTCACACCTTTAGCCCACAGAGCACACATGCTGCTAATCACATTGCAAAAAAGTTATTGTTTTGAACAGGATGAGACATTAAAGAGGGGGAAAATTGCACCTGGGGGAGATGAGAGGGGAACTGAACTGGGGGGGTAGATGAAGTTATTACAAATGGTGCCAAATGGTCATTGTCTTTAACATAGGGTGAGACACATCAGGGGGGTAAGACATATCAAGGGGGTAATTGAATTGAAGACTCCCATGTATTCCAACACCATCCGTCTCACTGCAAGTGAGGGCAAGATAGACTTGCACCCTCTAACTGGCAGGTTAGCCACTGTCCCAGTGGCCTTAAACTTCCTAATAATTGACGCAACAGTGGAAAGTGGCATCTTTTAACTTTTTAGTCTTTTGTAGCCATCTCCTGAACTGTAGAGGTCAATAACCTTTTGTCTGATGCTTTCAGGGAGTTATTTGCCTTTCACCATGATGATGGCGGACCACAGTATTTCAAACGTGTGTTCCCTCCTTTTTATACCCTAGGGCAGGGGTGTCAAACTCATTCCATCGTGGGCCGAGTGTATGCAGGTTTTTGTTGCAACCAGTGCACAACACCAGGTGATTTCAATTAGTTCCCCTCCTTGGTTGAAGAAGGAAGCTAATTAATGAAATCACCTGGTGTAGTGCACTGGTTGCAACAAAAACCTGCATACACTCGGCCCACGATGGAATGAGTTTGACACCCCTGCCCTAGGGAAACAGGAAACCATTGTAGGCGACTGTGTAATTCCATAACCTTCCAATGAACTTCAAATAAGTTGTATATTTATGAAGATTTTTTGGGGGGGGGATTACATTTAAAAGAATAGTTACAGGTATGAATAATTCTGATCCAGATGTTTTATGGGAAAAAAAATTAATAAAATAAAATTAGTTTTTCTGAACAATTGTATTTGTAATGTAGGTTTGGAATGTCCTGAACATCTTTATCCAGGGTATGAATAAAAACTGAGCCTACTATATATATATATATATACACAATACCAGTCAAAAGTTTGAGTACACCTGCTGGAAACATAATGTAACGATAAACAAAAGGAACATCAGAGCAATGTTCAATCAAATTTAATTGAAAATTGAATCTTGGATTCCTCAAAATAGCCACCCTTTGCTGTGATAACAGCCTCACAAACACAGGCCATTCGGTTAATACGTTTCAGCAGGAAATCACCCGATATGTCTTCCCAGCTCTCCTGCAGCAATTCCCAGAGGCACTTGTGGGTTGCTTTGCTTTGACTGTTCTGTACAGTTCATCCCATACAAATATGGGATTGAAGTCTGGACACTGGGCAGGCCAGGTCCTTAGTTTGAGTTGTCCTTCACGTTCCCCCTTCACCAGATAGTTCTTGCACAACTTCAAGGTGTGTTTCGGGTCGTTATCTTGCTCAAGAATGAAGGAGTGCCTGCTTAGCCGTAGTCCAGATGGAAGGTGTACTCAAACTTTTGACTGGTACTGTATATTGTGGCATCCCAAGGGGCAGGATGAGGAAATTGCTGCCTGCCTCTTTAATTCGTGGGAGCCACTGGAGAGAGAAAGACCAAATTTCCCAGCAGCCCACAGTCCCGCACCTGAACGATGTCAAGCGATTGGGACTACGGACAGCTGAAGGCCATTTATGTCCCTTTCACACCTACCCTGTTTGGTCCATTTTAATCGAACCATAGAGCGTTTACTCCGTTAGTCTGGTTCGTTTGGAGAGGTGAGAACATGCATTTGAACTCAGGTGCGGACCAAACAATCGAACCATGGTCCTCCTGAAAAGTCAGGACTCGGTCTGGTTCCAAGTGAACCACGGTTTGGTTCGTTACATGTGTGAACGTAATCGGACTTAATATAGGACCTAATATAGGAAGCAAACCAAAATAGAGTGCATTGTGGGTTGAAAGCGGATGTTGACACTTTGGTACCCTCTTGTATGTCTCCTCTGAATTGTGTGAAGCAATAAGCCTACATTGTTCACACGTCTCTAGATGTGCTCACACGTTTCCGCTGTTCTTATTTGGTTGGAACACCAAATCATAATTATGAAAGCGATGATTGCATCGCAATACGCTACTGTTGCTCTATGTTGTCCACGACCAGAAAGTGATTTTCCCATGGACATTTTCTGTCCAATAGATGAACGACCTGTACGACCGCGTGCCATTTGTTTACAAATTTTGTCTCGCTTAACACAGGACTGGGTGAACACTAACCGGACCTAATGAAAAATGCAACAAAGTAGCAACTTGCTCTTGAATCGGACCAAATCTAGATTTGTGGATTGGATTACGCAGACTGGATTACGGATAACGATGACAAGTAAGGATTGTTGACTTTGTGTTTTTGGATTCCCCTGGATACCCCGCCCTTTTTTGTGTTTGGTCAAGCTGATGTAATAAAGTATCGTTTTGTTTGTAATCCTGGTTATTTAACTTGCCTATGCCCTCTGTGCAGTCCGTAAGTGTCGCCCAACCCCAAGGGACACCACAATATGGTGGAGAATGCAGGCAGAGGGCATCACCTATAGGCAAGAGGAGGTAGTACAACTAAAAATTGAGCTTTGAAACCTGGGGTGGATGTCTGATCCGAAAGTCTTCTCCTGGCTAGAGAAAGATGGGAGAAAATGCTTGTCTTCGGAGCACACCCAAAGACTGACAATGGAAGTATGCCCACTGTTCCTGAGGAAGAGCCTGTCTGCCATGTCTAACGTGATGAATGAGATGCGTCAGAAGGTGTGGAACAAGGAGCAGGCCCAACTGGCACGAAATGGCGCCCCGTGGTGTATATGCTGCATGGAGTATGGTCACCAACCCAGCGAGTGTTCCGAGAGGGAAAAATGTGGCTGGAAGGACCCAAAGGAAGTACAAGAGGGAAAAGTCCAAAAGAAAAATGGCCACTCCTACCCTGTTGTGGCCCCTAGAGAAAAGGGCAAAAGGAACCCAAGTAAGCCACAAACACAGCAGAGGGAATCCAAAATGGCTGAGAAGTGTGCAGGTTTACAGGTAGAGTTGGGAGAGGCAATAGCCGTAATAAAGGGCAAAGAGGTGGGGTTCAGAAACTTGAGAAGTGTTGTGTTGACCAAAAGGAAGCCCGGGTGAAGAACCAGAGGTGGGCGACCATTGTTGAAGACAGATGGCAAGTCACCCTCCAGGAGGTTCAACAGCTGAAAACTGCCCAGACTGAGCTGGACAGGACGAAGGCTGAGTTGGGGACCTCGGAGGAGTGCCACCTGGTGGCCGTTAGGAAATTGCTGGAGGAGCACACTGACTCCCTGAGGAAGATTGGGAACATAGCTGTGGAGCTGGAGAATGAAAAGGCATCTCTTGACCATGAAGTGAGACGTGTGGAGGCCCACAGCCTGGAGCTGGAAGAAGAGATGAGGAACCTAACCCAGAAGTTAGAGGAAGAGCATCTGCAATGTTTGGACATATGTCAGGGCATTGTTGGATGCACAGACTGAGCTTGCCCAGAAAGAGGCGGATCTAAGGAGAGCAGCGGAGGCCCATGCATCTGAGGCAAAGCAACTCCGGAGCTGAGCGGAGCAGGAGAGTGAGGGAAGGTGGGAGCTGGAGGCACAGCTGGAAGAGGTGAGGACCCAACTATGGGAACAAGCAAGGCAGCTTGAAGAGCTCAAGGGAGTACAAGAGAATATTTTGAAGATGAAGAGCCCTACTGTAAAGCAAAAAGAAACGATTCTGGCTTTACAGGAACCTCAGCAAACCACCTCTACAGCACTCCTGATAGAACAAGGGAAAAGTGAAGCGCTCCCTGTCCTGAGAGAGAAAGTGCATGTGTTGAGTGAGAGACTGGACCGAAAAGAAACCCAGCACCAGGACACAGTAAACTCATTTTGTGACACTTTCAAAATCCAAACGGAAATGCTACCAGATCTACAAAATCAACTGGAAGAGGTGAGTGAAAAGCTTGTGTGTGCAAAATATGTGCCTGTTGTACAAGATTCTGCCATACAGGTGGAGCTCTCACAGCCAGTGGAGCCAGCAGGAAGCGAGGACCAGACATAGTGTGGTCGATGGTCCTTAGTCCCACTCAGCCTGCAGGACCTTGGAAGGGGACTGGAGGAGCAGTATGCGGAGGATGTGGGACCATACCGTGGAGGAAAGTCTCTTGACATGGTGAGTCCATCCCCAGTCCTAAAGTGGAAAAGACGGCAAAAGGAGAAGGAGACTAGAAGTTCTCGTCTGAAGAGAAACGGGAAACAGAACAGGCGAATGTTTAGGTGGAATGACCGCGGGAAGTGTCTGTGGAGAGGAGATGCCAATAAGAAAAAGAAATTCAAGAATAAAGCTCATCATCTGTTGAAGAAAACGTTTCCCCGGTTGCGGAACCTGACCACATGGTAACAGAGTGTAAGTGGAAGAAAAGGCCAAAGAATGGACCACGGAATTAGATGCTGCACAGGGTTAGCTGGAGGAGCCATGGAGGGCAGGTGAGGACCAGAGCAAGAGCGGTCACTGTTCTGTCCTTGGAGCCTAGAGCCAGTACCCACATATGACCACTTGGTTGCGGTCAATGTGAGCAACTTGTGTCATTCACTAACGTCTGCCAGATGCTTGTACAGGAGGTGAATGGAGACGAAGGAAACGGGACATTTGATCCAGGGGGGAAACTTCCTGAGGGGACCTGGAGATGGTGGCCGCTGGACATGTGCCGCTCAGCCCTCCCTAGGTCCATGCTGAGTAGGAGGGTGTGTAGCATATCCAAGGGGCAGGACAAGGAAATGGCTGCCTGCCTCTTTCATTCTTGGGAGCCACTGGACAGGGAAAGACATTTCCCAGCAGCCCGCAGTCCCGCACCTGAACAAAGTTAAGCGATTGGGACTACGGACAGCTGAAAGCCATTTAGTGTGTGTCACACTGGGGAAGTAGGTTGGTGGTTTTGGAGAGAAGTGTTTTGGATTGCTGTTCATGATTCAATTGGATTGTTTGGGACCCCGATTTGTGTACCGACTTGTGGACTGCCCGAGGGACTGAACTGGATTTGTGGACTGTATTACGGATAACGATGACGAGTAAGGATTGTGGACTTTGTGTTTTTTAATTCCCCTGAATACCCCACCCTTTTTTGTGTTTGGTCAAGCTGCATCATTTTGTATCATTTTAGTATCATTAAAGTATCATTTTGTTTGTAATCCTGCCTACACCCTCTGCACGGTCCATGAGTATCGCCCAACCCCAAGGGACACCAGAATATATACACTTATGTAAATGAAGGGTCCTGGTAGCTCAGTTACGGTCTGGAGTGTATTTTCCTGGCATGGTTTGGGTCCACTCAACCCCTTCGAGGGTAAGGTAAATGGCAATAAATACAAAGCCATTCTGAGTGATCACCTTCATCCTATGGTGAAGCATTTCTCTCCTGATGGGAGTGGTCTCTTCAATGATAATGCCCCCATCCACAGGGCATGAGTGGTAACTGAATGGTTTAATGAGCATGAAAACAATGTAATCCATATGCCATACCATCTCAGTCACCAGACCATCATCTACTCCTGAACAATTAGTTTGCCAAAAAAAACCCATATTTTAAAGTATCAATGTTAGAAAGTATGATATGCACCTAAAGTGGGTATAAAAAGTATTCACCCACCCAAGTCTTTCAAATCTTTCCCCTTCCCCTGATTGGTGCTTTTGAAAAACCTTTTGTCGGATTTGCTTTGAATGTTCTTTGGTCTTTATGATGAAGCTCTCGTTTGGAAATGTACTAACAAATTGTGGGACCACTCATAGACAGGTGTATTTAATTTTAAATAATTTGAAACACCTTCATTGTACACAGGTGGACTCCAATCAAATAATGATGTGACCTCTGAAGACAATTTATCGCAACAGTTTATTTAGGTGTTTTTGAAAAAGGTGAATACTTATGCAATCAATTATTGTCAGTTTATTTGTAATGAATTAACAAAAAGCTTTAGAGTTTTTTTATGTGGCAGAGTATTTTGGGTTGATCAGTGGCAATAAATCCCAATTAAATCCATTCTGATTCCATGAAGTAAGAAAATAAAATGTCAAATGTGAAAAATGCCAAAGGGTGTGAATATTTTTAACACCCGCTGTATATTTATATATATATATATAAAATCTCTTCACAGCTGCCCCGGAAGTTGCCCAAACGCAAGAGCCGCTTCAAACGCTCAGATGGGAGCACCTCTTCTGACACTACTTCCAGTTTTATCAAAAGACAGGTAACTCCCGCCTGCTTCCTGCCATGGCGGTGTGCGAAGGATTACGGCCAGCCTCGGCCGATGTGACGGAATTCCGATTTTTTTATCACATTTTACTGGATTTTGTGGCGACGGCTGCTTTAACATTACATTTACATTTAAGCATTTAGCAGACGCTTTAAACGTGACTAAACCCGGGGGTTGGTGCGAGAACACAACTGAAAAGCTAAAGACAGTCCTCGCTGCAAGCTCAGGTATTGAGGACCCGATGTATCACATCTAGGAGAATAATAAGGAAGCACACACAAAATTAATTAGGCTTTCATATTGCGCCAGCACAGAGCAAAGACATTATCGGTCTGTGGGTTCCATCTGCAGTGCTGGTGGATGGAGGTAGATAAGCGGGTCTGTAGTGTTGGGAGGGTGGTGGTAGATTAGTGGATATGTAGTGTTGGGAGGGTGGAGGTAGATTAGTGGATGTGTAGTGTTGGGAGGGTGGAGGTAGATTAGTGGGTCTGTAGTGCTGGGAGGGTGGAGGTAGATTAGTGGATGTGTAGTGTTGGGAGGGTGGAGGTAGATTAGTAGGTCTGTAGTGTTGGGAGGGTGGAGGTAGATTAGTGGGTCTGTAGTGTTGGGAGGGTGGAGGTAGATTAGTGGATGTGTAGTGTTGGGAGGGTGGAAGTAGTCATGGAAAGACAGGTGTGCCTCATCGTGTGCCCCATGTGCTGTGAAGGAGAAATACGATCCTGGGGTGCATAGGGGGATTACGGCCAGCCTCGGCCGATGTGACGGAATTCCGATTTTTTTATCACATTTTACTGGATTTTGTGGCGACGGCTGCTTTAACATTACATTTACATTTAAGCATTTAGCAGACGCTTTAAACGTGACTAAACCCGGGGGTTGGTGCGAGAACACAACTGAAAAGCTAAAGACAGTCCTCGCTGCAAGCTCAGGTACTGAGGACCCGATGTATCACATCTAGGAGAATAATAAGGAAGCACACACAAAATTAATTAGGCTTTCATATTGGGCCAGCACAGAGCAAAGACATTATCGGTCTGTGGGTTCCATCTGCAGTGCTGGTGGATGGAGGTAGATAAGCGGGTCTGTAGTGTTGGGAGGGTGGTGGTAGATTAGTGGATATGTAGTGTTGGGAGGGTGGAGGTAGATTAGTGGATGTGTAGTGTTGGGAGGGTGGAGGTAGATTAGTGGATGTGTAGTGTTGGGAGGGTGGAGGTAGATTAGTGGATGTGTAGTGTTGGGAGGGTGGAAGTAGATTAGTGGGTCTGTAGTGTTGGGAGGGTGGAGGTAGATTAGTGGGTCTGTAGTGTTGGGAGGGTGGAGGCTCTGTGAGTTAGTGGGTCTGTAGTGTTGGGAGGGTGGAGGCTCTGTGGGTTAGTGGGTTTGTAGTGTTGTGAGGGTGGAAGTAGTCGTGGAAAGACAGGTGTGCCTCATCGTGTGCCCCATGTGCTGTGAAGGAGAAATACGATCCTGGGGTGCATAGGGGGATGATTTGTTGGGATTATAATGATTTAAAATATCACATTTACAAAACACTAAGAGGTGGTTTGTGTGTTTCTTGGGTCAGGCAGTTAGACCTTGTGTATTTTTATATTAAAAGTCCTTTGAAATATGTAATATTGTAACTGTTCACAGTTAAGGTAGCCCATAGGGACAGACCATTATTTTAGTGTTTTATATTTCAAAAGAGAAAACGGTTCTCAAAGTGTCTACACATGCAGTCATGCGCATTTGTAAATGTGTGTCCGTGCCTGTGCACGGGCCCGCACGTGTGTGTGCATCATCTCACCACCTGGGCAATAAAATGATTGTCATATTTTTGTGGTTGTACTGTGAATGTCCAGCAGAGGGCTTCAGTGGCATTTAAAATCCACAGCGCGTTACGTGAAAGTCCCAGCCAACCCTCGATATGTTTTTTAATTCATGTTTTCAGGTCAGTCCAGCCAGAGCGGCAGTGAGACAGGCTCTGTGTTATTTAACAGAGCGTTGCATCTGGAGAGCCGGTTAACGGAAATTAGGTTAAGAAGACTTTGGTTAACACATTTTTAACGGACTCTTGCTGGTTAACTGCGACCCGTTCATATAATAGATTCTCATTTTCCTAATATTGGTGTGCCCTAAAATCAGTGTTTTTACAGATCTTTGATTGCTGCTCGATATCGTACGGTGCTGTGCTTTTCTGTTTGAGCAGCACAACATAATTAGTCTGCTGCAATTTTAAGTTTTGGCCAGAAGGGGGAAACCTTGAGCTCATCAACACCAGGAGGAAGCCACGGGACTCCTTATATATGGGCATAGAAAGGTCAGTAGAGTCAAGAATGACAGTGTCGGCTAAACGTGGCAAAGATGAGGGCAGGCATGTTTTTCTTATTGTTTCATATTTAAGCGAGATTTCAGTGTGATTTAAGCGTGATGGTACAGAATTATGTAAATGGGTGGAAATCGCTCATGCCTGATGACTCCAGATGACAAAATATGATAAACAAGTGTGTGGTAGTTTTACAGATGTGTGTGTACAGTAGATGTGTGTATGTACAGTAGATGTGTACAGTATATGTGTGTGTGTACAGTATATGTGTATAGTAGCTGTGTGTATACAGTACATGTGTGTGTGCGTGTGTGTACAGTGGGTGTGTACAGTATTTGAGTGTGATTTAAGCGTGATGGTACAGAATTATGTAAATGGATGGAAATCGCTCAGGCCTGATGACTCCAGATGATAAAATATGATAAACGAGTGTGTGGTAGTTTTACAGATGTGTGTGTACAGTAGATGTACAGTAGATGTGTGTATGTACAGTAGATGTGTACAGTATATGTGTGTGTGTACAGCATATGTGTATAGTAGATGTGTGTATACAGTACATGTGTGTGTGTACAGTGGGTGTGTACAGCAGATGTACAGTATATGTGTGTATGTGTGTGTGTGTGTGTGTGTGTTTGTGTACAGTAGATGTGTGTATGCATTACTTGTAGGTGTGTGTGTACAGTGTGTGTGTACAGTATGTGTGTGTGTGTACAGTAGATATGTATAAGTACAGTAGATGTGTGTGTACAGTAGATGTCTGTGTGTATAGTAAATGTGTGTATACATTACGTGTGTGTGTGTGTACAGTATGTGTGTATGTACAGTACATAAGAACATAAGAATACATAATGACGAGAACGGGCCGTTCAACCCATCTATGCTCGTCATGTCCTAATCTAAAGAGTATCTAGTACTATATATAGCCTGGACTTGAATAGCCCAAGTGTTTCTGCCTCTACTACCCGACCTGGCAAGCTGTTCCAGGCATTGACAACTCTCTGTGTAAAGAAAAACGTCCTAATATCTGTGCGGAATTTGCCTTTAACTAATTTCCACCTGTGGCCTCTTATTATTGACCCCACTTATCTTAAAAAATCTTTGGTATTTCACATTGTTAATCCCTTTTAGGAATTTAAAAACCTCAATCAAGTCTCCGTTTGCTAAGCTTAAATAGATTGAGTGCCTTAAGTCTATCATCATAACTTTTACCTTTCATACCAGGTATCAGTTTAGTTGCCCTTCTTTGGACTTTTTCAAGAGCTTCTAAATCTTTCTTGTAGTGCGGTGCCCAGAACTGCACACAGTATTCTAAGTGAGGTCTGACAAAGGCATTATATAACATTAATATAACTTCCTATACTAAATACTTTTTGCTATGTATCCCAGCATCTTGTTGGCTTTTTTCACTGCTGTAGCACACTGCTTTGATGCAGATAGACTTTGATCAACTACAATTCTTTTTCAAATTGAACACCTACAGTAGATGTGTGTGTACAGTAGATCTACACTACTGGTCAAAAGTTTTAGAACACCCCCATTTTCCAGTTTTTACAGAAATTTAAGCAGTGTTTTTCCATTTTTGATAACCTAAACTTACATTGGATATGAACCTTTTGGATATGAACCTTTTGGAATGTATGGCATGGAATATCATAATACTGCCCTTCTGTATGGGTCCTTCCAGTGGGTGGGACAGACACAACGATCGATCGCTTAATTTATCTGACAACTGGGCACCCGAAGTCCCTACACTACACAAAACACTGATGTGTTAAAAGTACATCACTTACAACTATTTACAACATATTACATACAGGCTTTTATTATGCCATACAGATGGTTATTATCACGCCTGTGACCATTTATGTTACAGCTCAATCATTGTTATTTTTGCCAGTCTTTTTGTTTCAGCAAAAATATTTGTTTTGCCAATATGAGACATGAGAAGCAGCGATGTCAGCACATGGTTCATATGTTCACAGATGAAAACGGATGAATAAAACTCAGGTGGTTTGGGTTGTTACTGTACACAGTAATCAGTGCTAATTCATTCAATATCAAATATCAAAATATTTTTTTGCTAAAGAAAAACAGGGTGACCACCAGAGAGAGCAAATGAAAGATGCTTGGTGCTGCTTGTTGGGTGGGTGGGTGGGGGCTCATTGTCAGGTTCCTGCTCCTCCTGACCCCCCCCCCCTGTCTTTCTTCTTATTTGCTTTAATCTCTTTTCTAACTGCTGCTTAAAAAAACTGAAACAAGGAAAATGCCAACCTTTTCTTTTCCCAGAAAAATAAATTGTCATATTTTTAATGTTTTGTCTTATCATCCCATTGTCTTATTTTTAACATTTTGAGTGTTCCTCGTAATGTGGGCAACAGAACTGTATTTTATTATCATACCCATATTCATAATTGCAAAAGGGCATTGCAGGAAAAGGGATCTCAAAGCGGCACATTTAAACACATTTGAGCAAATGACACATTAGATATGAATGTGGTGTGCAGACATGGGAAAGCGTGTAACACCCACAATCTGTGGAGCTGTAAAATAGTAACTGGCTCTCCTGTAGTACTGTGTGTGGTCTGTAGGGTGTAAAATATTAACTGTCTCTCCTGTAGTATTGTGTGTGGCCTGTAGGGTGTAAAATAGTCACTGGCTCTCCTGTAGTACTGTGTGTGGTATATATACACCATTTAGCAGACGCTTTTATCCAAAGCTGTAAAATAGTAACTGGCTCTCCTGTAGTACTGTGTGTGGCCTGTAGAGTGTAAAATAGTCACTGGCTCTACTGTAGTACTGTGTGTGGTCTGTAGGGTGTAAAATAAACATGGTCTCTCTTGTAGTACTGTGTGTGACTTGTAGGGTGTAAAATAGTCACTGGCTCTTCTGTAGTACTGTGTGTGGCCTGTAGGGTGTAAAATAGAGAGATTGGGAAGCAAAAGAAAGAAGGGGGAAGTTGTAAAAATAAAAATAAATAATTTTAAAAATGCTGATTGTGAAACACAGTCCTTCAGGAGGGGAGGTCGGAGCCTGCGGGAGTTTGCTGAGGGAGCACTGCAGCACACACTGGAGTTGCTGAAACAAACAGACAGGAAGTGACCTCACAGCAAGGTTTCACTGCCACAGACTGCTATGGCCAGAGGAGGAAGAGGAAGATGAATTTGGGGAGGTGTCCCCAGCCCTGGTCCTGGAGAGCTGCAGCATCTGCTGGTTTTCATTGTTACTCAGCACTTAATTGATAAATTAAAGCAGGCAATTACACAGTCTCCTCACCTATTTTTTGTGTCTGAAATTGTTGATTTTAAGGTGAAAACAAAAACCAGCAGCAGACCCCGTGGCTCTCCAGGACCAGGATTGGGGACCCCTGATTTGGAAAGCCCTTTTAAAAAGTTATCTGTGCCCATCAGAATAGCAGATGGCAAACTTCCTAAAAAGTAGAACATTTGTTTCAGACAAATGTTGATTGAATGCTGAACAGGCCTTAGTTTGGTATCTTAAAGGCACGTCTTCACCAATATCACCAATAATTTACCTCCATTTATCATTCAACCGACATTTTCTAAACACATCGGAGCAAACACACACCATCCTGCCATTGTCTAGGCAGATGTGTATTACTCTGACGTTCTTAAGGCAGTTGTGTAACACTCTGCATCAACCGAGCCGTGTCCTCTGGGTTGCTTTTCATATGGAGCAGCCGTAGTCTGAGAGCGGAAAGGAAGTGCTCTTGATAGAGGCCGATTGGGACTGCATCCGCCATGCTGTCTGCCCCAGCAGTGTTTCCTCTCTGAAGCACGTCTCATCTCCCCCTTAGATCCACACCACTAATGATACTCCCTCAGTGGGTTTCATGCAAATAGCGGCACGCCTGACATGGCAATAGCATGTCTTTTGAAATTCCTTTGTGCAACGGGGTGTTTTTTTCTTTTAAATGTGATTCCTAAAATGGAATTTGGCTCCTGCTGCTTCATTGTGGGAGCGGCTCTGTACCACCCGTGTGCTCAGTGCGTTCACTCTGCAGCCAATCGCTGTGATTTAACAGGACATTTCCGTGCCGACGTGGGTGGGAATCTCATGACTCATCACTGCAGAAGAAGTGGCACAGAATGCATGCATTTATATTAAAATATAAAGAGCAGAATGGAGTTTGCTGCTTTCCCCTTGCAGTGAAGACCTGCGTGTGTTTGCAGATGCTCCCTACCGGTGACTGACTATTGGGAGCATATATCTGTTCATCTATGAATGTATTTCTCCTGAAGTTCTGCTGCTCAGACCAAGATATTTTGTGATTCCGGATGGA